>JADLZK010008624.1:0-235783 GCA_015847255.1 Hyparrhenia diplandra | reverse complement strand
AGCCGAAGCTCATTGTTGGCCGCGAGCTACCCTCAACTCTCGGCGCCTTGATGCCGAACCGTCGCCGCCGCGACGGGCTGGCCGGGCATGGGCGGTGGTCATGCGCCGCCGGCCCTGACCGTGAAGTTGGAAGTCAGCCCCTTCTCGGTATGGGGTGCCTTACGACGCCGACGACGGTAAGGTCCCGTCGCGGCGCTGGCCGTACCGTGCACGTAGCAGGTTGTTGAGGTGACAGATGGATAAAAAGCATTTCGGTCGAAGCTCGCTCGTTGGTCCGACCTTCCTTGAGCTCTCAACGTCGGATGCCTAAATTAGCCGCTGGTCGAGCGCGCCAATCCTCGGTCAAATAAGGTGGCGTCCACAAATACCGCTACGACCCCAATCGTGGTTGGAAACGGTCCTCGGCTGCCATGGCACCATACCGTGATGAGGTGGGCATACGCCGCTTGTACCGAGGTACCGGTATTAAGACCGCTGAGTCGACGGGGTATGGGGAGGTGATCGACGGGTCGTCTTTCCATCATCGCAGTTTCTGCGTGCCGCCAGCACTGGCCAGGAGTGGTTGGCCAACTCCCGTGATTGGCAGCCTTCCGCCAGGACGCCGCATTTATCGAGCTTGGCGGACGGCGTCGCTTGAGGCGGGCTCTCGCCAACTCGGTAGCCTCGAAAGCTGCGCTTAAAGAGGCCGCCACGGAGCCTTCACAGGAGCTCGAAAGCGCAGGCGAAAAGTCTTTATCCAGGAGCTCGTGTGGTATTGGTCAATCCGCTTTCGCCGGGTCCCGGAGCCGGACGTGACGATGGACTTAATTCCTCGTACTCGAATCCCCTCGAGACGTACACATCCGGGAGGCCTGACTTGACGGGTTGCTATTCCAAAATATTGATCCCCCACGAGCTCCCCGAGCGCGAGAGAGAGATCTTCAAATGCTCTCGCTTGGCTTACGGAAGCAGTGGGTCGCAGTCATACCTTGTCGTGGGTACAAGGAAGCACTCCGCGTGTAGGCTCGAGGCTCCTCGAGAGCTCGCGGAGCTCGCGAGGCTTTTTAGCGCTGTTGTGAGTCCTTCGACCGTTGTTTCGGCGTCACGACCGGTGCCTTTCTACGGACGTGGCCGCCGATCGCCCAGGCGGGTGCCGCACCCACTGCCGCAGCCCCTCGAAGCATCGGAGCCCGCTTCCTTAGTGAATTTTCCAATGAGCCGCTGCGGTCGCGGCGGCAGCCTTGTGACGCTCTGGGGAACCGGCCCCGCCGTTGTTTTATCTTCCAGGTTACGCGGGCGCTCGCGTTCTGCCATTGGTTGCAAAGTATGGAGGTTCCTCGCGTCGCTGCCATCGGCACGGTTCTCGCTAATCGCGGCATCGTGGGTGGAGATCGCGGGGAAGCGCGCTGGCGCCCTCGCGAAACTGCCGCCTCGCCATATAAAATGCAATGGTTCGGGTCGTGGAGGTGGTATTCGCTTCTTCCTCCCGCCAGCTTCCTTTCCTCGAGCCATCTTCGCCGACGGATGGAGGGCTGGCGGGTCTTCGACGCCGTGGAGGAGTGACGCCGACGCCGCCAGAGGGGGGTTCGCCTTCCGGCCGCACGCGCCGGCGGCCGACCCCAAGGTTTTCCTCCGCCTCCCGCCGAGGCGGTGACGCCGAGTTCGGGCCGCATCGAAGCCTTCCCGCTGCGGGCTGTGGAGATGTGAGGGCGGGCTACCATCGGCACCTGGAGTGAGCTCGCGAGCAAGGCGCGATTCAAGGCGAATGCCGACCGCTTGCCGCAGTGAGCCGCCTTCCCCTTCCTGCTGATCTTCGAAGTTGATGTCCGCCGCCGATCCTTCTTGTAATTCCTTCTGTGCTACCCTCGAAGAGGCGGATCGCTATGAGCGTTCTCAGAATGCCACCATGGGCGCCCGCCGCGAGCTTTAGACGTTTCGGGCGATGTATGCCGGGCGACCGGGCGCCGTATTTGATTCGGGATCCGCGGGTTTTCATGGATGGAGACTCGGTGGCGAAGCTTTGTGCCGACGGGCCGGTGAGTTTGAGGCCACCGCGAGGGCGTGTGGTGGCCAACATCGACGCCGACGCTCGCCGCGTAAGAGTAGCCGCCGAGTCCTGAGGTGGCGCGCTTCCTGGCCCCGGCGCGAGGTTCGCTACCAAGCTCAAGTTTCATGCGACCGCAAGACGCCTCGCATCGCGAAGCTTTGTGAGCTCGCTAAGCCGTAGGGACGCCGCCGCCGCGGGAAGCCGCCGTAGCTGTGGACCTCTTCTCAGACCTTTCGCTTTTTGTAGTCTCCTTACTTGGTTCATGCACTGCCTATATGTATGTATGCTTATGAACAATGAAGCGTAAGGTTCGCATCAATTTTGTCTTGTATGGCCGCAGGTCTTGATCGTAGGCGTTAGTCGCGAGGTCTCGAGCGCCTCGCTGGGCGCAGGTGCTCGGGCCCCACGCTGTGACGAAGCGCGAGACAATCTTGTCGATAGTGTTCAGTTCGCTAAATACCCTGCGACGGATGGGCCCCGCTTAGCTCGCCGCTTTTTGCCGCTCGACCGCACGCAGTGCAGCCCCCGCGGTTCTCCCTTCGCTTTGCTTCGCCTTGGTGATGCTCAGATTCCCCGCAGTGTGCTCGAGCGACCTCGCGTAGTCCCCGGTACCTCGGGACGCAGAGGTCCGCGGGAGGCTTTTATAGGTTATCGCTATGGTTCGTCATATAAAGACGGTGGCCGTAGGGGCGGGGGTGAGCTCGACTTGGTTTTACCATAATAAAACCGAAGTGCTCGCAGGAGTTGATAGCGGTAAGTCCGAGTAATAAGTCGAAGCTCGTTTCGACGTGGTCACCGGGCGGACCACCTCATATTCCAAAGGCGCCGATTTTACGGGCTTCCGAAGCCGCTCGGCATTTCCAAGGACTCGTGGTCTTCCTCGCTCTCGTGAGGATAACCTCAAGTCGCCTTTTTGTCTCCTTTGGCAACCTCAACACGCTTTAGGCTTAAAGTTTTCCCTCGAAATTCGCTCGAGTTCTCGCAGGCATGAGCCGCCGGTGCCGCTGCCTTAGCGCCCTCACTGCGGTGTTCCCCGGCCACCGCCAACTCCTTTGTAGGCCGGGCCGCCTTAGAACCCTAGGACGGGCGAAAGCTCGTATCGCTTCTATCGCCGGTGCTCAAGATTTTGTACGGCAGGCCGAGCCCCTCGGCCGCCTGCGGGTAAAAAATAGCCGCTTGGGATTTTTACCGCTGGGATTTTTCCCGCTTGGACGCGAGTTATCCCATTAATGCCGGGCGTCACGACTTCCGCCGGGGTGGCGCACCGCGGGTTGTTGTATGATAGCCGCGGCGTCACGATGACGCGCGGCCCCACCGACGTGTTCCTTCTACGCATCCGGCCGCACTGGCCTTATAACAGGTGGGAGATCGGGGCGGATTCACCTTCCTTCCCCTTCCTTCTACGTAAAGCCAAAGAGCGAGAGAGAAAAAGATATATAAAGAGAGAGAGAACATACTTGCTCGATCTACTTCTCCGCCTTCCCCGTCTCCGCCAAATATCCGGCCCACGAGCGCAAGATGGGGGACATGGCATCGCTCACCAAGGCGCACTGGGCAAGAAATTGAGCCTGCAGCCTCGCTACTGGCTCGTGACCGCATCTGGAGGTCAAGAGTGGATCCTCCCGCCGCCGCCGCACGGTTCCCGCTGGACCGCCGGCGGGGTACGTGGTATCCTTCTCGTGGCTTCCACCAGGCGCGCCTTGGCGCCCCCGGCGATTTCTTCCCGAGCTTGCCGGGGTATCGCTGAAATTAAAGACTCCGCTACCGAACGGCATCCTCGCTGCTCGGCGCTCACAATGTTGTAGGCGAGGGGTGGTTGGGGATTCCAACCGGAGCTCTTTCTTGCATCTCCCGCCTACGCCAAGATCTGCTGTCCAAGAGGGTCGACATGGAGGTCCTCGGAGCCCCGCCCCGACGCCAAGGCCACGATTCACCGCGCGGAAGGTTCGCGAAGTTTTTTCCTGGGCGGGCGTATTTCCATGGCGCAACTCAGGGTGGAGGGAGGAGTGGTTCTATTCAAGAACGACTCCCGCCATCCTCTCCTCGCTGAAGTACAATCGAAGATTCGACAGCGAGCGAAGCCGTGGCGCAGGGTCCGCACGCACCATGCCGTCAGCGCGAAGTGGGAGGCTGCGGGTGCCGGGCATCTTTAAGGCGCTTCCCCGACTGGCTGACGGTGAACCATCATTGAAGCCCGCTCGCGATGTGGCGCTGTGTTTTCCAAATGACGACGCCTTTCGCCTCGGGAGATGAAGCTTCACCTTGCGCCGTTTGTGGGACGCTAACGCTGGCCCGCTTCGGGACGCAGGTCCAACAAGTGGATCGGTGGGTGACCGTTGACGCAGACGGGCTGTGGCCCCCGATTCCCCGTGTTCTCCCCTTGACGCGACACGCGCCGGTAAGAACTCGTGCTCTTATTTGTTCGGGGATTGTAGATTTTTTCGCTTCGAAGCCTGCAGAGAATGAGTCTCGAAGCCTGTGTCGGGCGCAGGTGAAGCCGCTTGCTCAAGATCCCTCCCTCGAGAGGCTAAGCTCGAAAGCACGATCGCTACCGCAGGAAGTGTGCTCGATGGCTGGGCGGCACAAGACTGAAAGCAGCTGAACCTCCTCCGTTGCCCCCGCCTGCGGGTCAAGAGATGGGGAACTCAACGGGCCTCGCTGAAGCCGGGACGACACGCCGCCGATCGCGAGGAGTCGACGCCCCAAAATTTCGTGGGGCTGCGTTCGAGCCGGGCCTCGGGCGTACTCAGGTACCATGCTCGGTGCCGGAAAGCCACGCCTCGAAGAGGAAAATATCGCCGCTGCGAGCTCTCACTTTGCCGTGGTCGTAGTGGCGCGTGACGCTTGGGGTGCGCGAAGTCTCGACTCGGCCGCTGGCGCTGTAGGGCGGCACAAGGCCACTGCATTCGAGGACGCGACAAACGCGAAGCCGCTGCGCCGGGTCATCGGGCTCGCCCGCGTGATGGCGAAGCTCACGCCATGCTCGCGACGACGCAGCTCACCGGGCGAAGCTTTGAGCGCCGTCCGGACGGGCTCTGCGAGCTACGCTGAGCCAAATGGAAGCGTTCGCGGAGGGGGCCTCGGCCCGCGACGGGCGACGGCATGACAACGGCGCGATGGGCGATGGCGAGCGGCTTACGGTCTGTGATGATCGCGCCGCTCCCCGCTCAAGGCACCGCTCGACCTGCGGCCAAGCAGTTGACGCCGAAAGCCTCTCCTCTTCCGGGCTGCGACGCGACGACCGTAAGCGCGCCAGCGCAGTCAGCGTCGAGGTGGCTCCCGTGACTCGTCGCGAGACTCCAGCCGACGGCACTTCGCGTTAGGGGCCGTAGGGGCCGCTCGACGAGCATCAGCCGAGATCCCGGTGGGCGCCGGAGAAGGAGACTCCGCTGAGGTCCGAGGATGTTCCGCCACGTGAGGCCGCCGAGAAGATCAGCGGGAGTCGTGGTGGTCAGCTTCTGGATCGGTGAGGCGCTAACACCGAAAGCACCTCGCTGTCGACGATCTCCGGCGACTAAGAGCATTCGCGCGGAGGCGTAATTCTCGCCAAGCGCAGCGCCGTAAGGTGAGGGGCCCGTATCGGGGCTAGCCCCGAAGATGTCGCGGGTCTCGGTTGGATCCTTGCGGGCGCCGGGCCGCGAAGCTGCCGCTCACCGACAAGGACATCGTTTCTCTCGCCGACCGGAGGACGCCGCCGGGCGCTCCGCCGCTCATGGTGACCCGCTGCAGGCGTGGTTCCGGACGCTTGTGCGTGTTCGGTGATCGCTACATGGCCTTTTAGGTGTTCTCCTTTTCTTGTGCGCCTCTGCTGCCGCCGCGTGCTTAGGTGTTTTTCAGTGGCGCAGGTGATTCCATCCCGGAGGGACAACCGCCGATACAGCCTTTTCACCGTGCGGCCGCTTCATCGGGAGCTTGTTGAGCCGCAAGCGACATGAGTGAAGAGTTCGCGCGCAGCCAGCTGCAAAGATTTCCATTTCTGAGCGCCGTGACGGAGGACGCTGCTCGTACTGCATCCGACGCGAAGGCTCGGACTTTTCGCGGCGCAAGCAAGAGGGAGCCGCCGGCCGCGACGCAGAGGTGGTCTCGCAGAGGAGCGCTTTGAGCTCTGCCTGCAGCAGCGCTGCGCCAAGAAGAAGCAGGTGAGGAGCTCGACATACCCTCCACCGCCGCCGAGACAAGGAGCTCTCAAGCGCTCTCTACGCGATCACAGGGCGGAGGCCTCTTCATAAGCGAGAAGACTCGAGATCGCTGAGTGCCTTTCGCCAACGCTCACGCCGAAGCTTGCGTGAGCGCGTTGTTAAGCCGCCGGGTTTCGGCGCTTTCATCCTTTCGCGCGTTTGAGGTCGATTGTCCCCTTCGGCGGGGACTCAGCATATGACGCGAGGTCGCGGAAATGTGGTGCTGCTGTCATGCACGCATTGCGGAGGGACCGCTTAACGACGCAGGAACTTAATTTCGCGTAACGAAAGGTGGAAGCTCTACAAATGTAGTTGTGGAGTAAGCGGGCGACGGGCTACCAGATCCCGAGTCATGGTGACTTCTATTATTGACCCATTTCCTCGTCTTGGTGGGTGAGAAGGAGAAGTTCCCGAGGCGCCAGTGGCCGCCGAACCGCGAGCGATCTTGCTTCCGCCGCTGCCACCCTGGGCATACTCAGCACCCTACCAGCTGGGGAAGGAGGCGGATCACGAGCAGCGGCCGCACCATCGATCTTGTCGGCAGGAAGAAAGAGCTTCCAGCGTCTCCAGGGCCTGTCTTTGCTAAGGCCACGGAAGAGGCTGCGAGCTCGGGCCCAGAATCTCTCCACCGCCACCGGTGACGTGTGTGATGTCCTTGGTGTTGAGCAGATGGTGGACCCCGGGTCCCGGAGATTCCTCATAAGGACCGGGGACGCTTGGTCGCGGGTTCACAAGGTTGTGAGCGTTATCTTCAGCCATTATCCAAAGATGGACATCAAGGCGGTGGGGCGGGATGGGCGCACGGGTGTCGATGACACCCAAACCGAAAGACGGCCGCCGCCGGCCGAGGTCGCCTCCGTGGAGTTGTCCGAGAACTCTTCAAGCCGCCACACGGGAGGTCGGAGCTCGAACCTCGGCGTGGAGGGACCCGAGCAACCCGAAGCCAGGCCTCGGGCAGGCGCCAAGCCGCGGATGTGATGGGCGGAGACCTCCATCTGCATAGAGATAGGAGCTCGGAGGCCGAGCTAATTTTGTAGTTAGTTTCTAAGTCCTTGTAAACGCAGGCTTTTGGCCAGGAGGTTTTAAAGGAGTTCGTGCTGTGTTTCCCATCTTGTAACCTTATCCCAACTTTACGAAGTTCATGTTTCAAAATCGATGACGCCGTTTCTCAGCAGCGGGCGTGTGAATCGTTAGGGTCGCGCCATGCTTTTCATTAACAGATTCATGACTTAGTTGTTCTCGAGAACATTTAAGGAAGAGGAGCTGCTGACGTGAGCACGAAGCTTCGTTGTCACGATCTTTGTGAAAGATTTAAGTAAAAAATTGGTGTAGTAAATTGATGGGTGCGCCCCATTCCTTGTAGCCCCCGAAAGCAAGGGCGGGCCTTTGTCGGGATGAAGGCCCGTCGTTGCTCAAGAGCTTAAGGCGTGAATTTGAGATGCTTGCACGTATCTTTGCATCAATCGGTGTCTTATTGAATTTTACGGTTATGATATTTCAAAATACATCTTAAGGGTAGAAGCGATGTAGCCGTTAGATGTTCCATCGTTGGTGAGATTCGTCCCCTAATGGTCCTTGAGCTTGTACGCGTGCCCGGCCTCAAAGACTTGGCTTATGATAAAGGGACCCTCCCATGGCGCCGGAGAGTTTAAAATTCCCTTCGGCTTTTGAACTCGCCAGAGAACGGACGCCGACGCCGAAGGCTCGTCCCCGACGTGTCGCTCGTGGTAGCGCCGCATGGATTGTAGGTAATTGGGCGGTGGATGAGCGATGTCCGCGAGCTTGTCGGAGCTGGTCCGCGGCGTCTTCGGCAGCGGTTAGTTGTACTCGTCGAAGGTCCGAGCTTCGAGGTGGCCGTACTCGGCTCGGTAGGAAGAACGCCGACCCGAAGGCGAGGAAGACGGGTTCGTCAGGGTGCGCACTGGTGTGATGCGAAGACTCACGGCTGCAGGGAAGCTTCGACTAACCATGGCGGCGTACTTCTCGAGCCTCCTCGAGAGATGCGCGGGACTTCCGCCTGCAGAGGATCGCCGCTAGCTTCGCTCTACACATCCGCTTGGTCGAGGGTGGCGGCGGCCGCCGCGGTGTCTACGCCTTGGATCGCGTGATCGCTGCACCGGTCGATGAAGACTTCCCCCGGGTTGGTGCCGCTTGTCGGTGATGATCGAGTTCGGGACTCGAGGCGGTGGATAATGCCGGTGAAGAACTTGGACGGTCTCCTCGGCTCGGCATCGCGCTGGCGGGCATGACTTCGATCCATTTGGAGAACTTGTCGAGCAGCTTAATGGAGATGCGTGTATCCTCCGGCCGTCCTCCGAATGGTCCTACCATGTCAAGACTCGCGACGCGAACGCCGTGTGAGCAGGATCGTTGAGGGCTTGGGCTGGGGTGTCTGCGCTTGGCGAAGAATCGGCAGCCCTACGAACGCCGGGCGACCTGAGTGGCGTCGGCCACGGCCACCGCCAAGAGAAACCTTGACGGGTTTTCCCGATGAGAGCGGTGGTGCAGCGGATGGCCGTGACGCCCAAGGTGGATCTTCTTTGACGAGCTCGACCATCTTCGGCGGTGATGCAGCAACAGAGAATGCCGTTTGGTTCTCGTCGGTAGAGCTTCTCTTCCCGAGCAAAGCCTTAGCCCTCCTGGCTGCCCGTCGCGACCACTCCAAATTTCGAAGCTCGCCTTGCTTCACCATCGTAACGGCACGCCAAATCGCTTTTGGGGTGGCTGAATTCGACCCAGCTCGCAGCGAGCCCTCTGACGCCACCGAGCCCGCATCGCGAAGAGCTCGCCGCCAGCGAGGCCCTTGTATCGAGGCGCTTCGACCCGACGGGCGTCGGTGTCCATGGGGTCCAGCGTAGGGAGCTTGAGCTTCGCACCTCCCAGCGGGCTCCTCCACGAGCCGTATCGAAGGCTTGCGTTGTTCGTGCATGAAGACTCCCGGGGGAACGCGAAGCCGGGTCGAGCGAAGCTTGAGCGAAATGGCAGGCGTCGTTGTTGAGGTCGCGGTAGGCGTGGTTGACCTCCGGCCATGGAAGTGTTCCTGCGAGTTCTCGGACCGCTTCACGGTGAGTACGCGACCATCTTCGGGTTGGCGCTGATGCGACCTCTTCATGACTTGGTTTTTGGCGAGCTAGAGTCTCCCCGGACCTCGAGGTGCCGGATGCCGAAGCTTCGTGCGCATAGTCAGTAGCCCGTTCACCAGCGCCGTATTCGGCCCGCTTGTTGGGCAGCGGGGAAGTGCGAGCGTGATCGCAGTATTTTCACGCGCACCTTCTTCGGGAGAGGTGAAAGACGAGGCCGGCGCCCGGCGCCCAGTACTTCTCTACCGATCCCGCCAAAGTGTAGGGTCCAAGCTATCGATGTCGGGGCTCGGGTGGCTGCGCGACCTCGGTCCATTCGACAAGAACGGTTGCCGCGTGAGCTCGAGACTTGATGGCGTCTCTCTGGCGATACGTGATTTCGGCTCCCATGAGCTCGACGCCCTTTGGCCGTGCGGCCCGTGACCTCGGGGCTGCTGGATGACCTCCCCAAGGGGATACTGGAGACGACGGTCACCGGGTGGGAGTCGGCGCAATGTCCGAGCTTGCGTCGGGTGATGGCAAGCGTTGCGTACGCAGCTTTTCGAGCCGTGAGTAGCGAAGTCTTGGTGTTGGTGAGGACCTCCGCCGACAAGCACACCGGGCGCTGTACCTGAGCGTGCCCTTCCTCCTCTCTCTCGATGATGGCCAGCGGTGCTCACCACCTTCGGGTAATGTAGAAAGGATTGGCTCATTAGCTGCGGAACAACGAGCATGTGGGGGCCGCGCGAGTTGTTTCGTGGAGTCGAGGGCTTGCTGGGCCTCGCCGGTCCGTGAGAAGCGCTTCGGTTTTCTTGACAGCTTGTAGAGAGGGAGGCTTCGCTCCCGAGCCGGAAATCTGTAAACAGGTAAGCCGGGGTGAGCCGTACCAGACGATGGCAGCTTTAATCGCCCCATGCTCGTGGCTGGCGGCGTATTTTCCGAGGGGTGGCCTCGTGCCGCCTGAGACGATAAAGCCGAAAAACTTCCTCGTGGGACCCAAAACGCATTTTCGGGGTTGAGCCTGACCCCAGATTCTCGGAGTTTGGCGAAGACCTTTTCGGTGTCCTGGACAAGCTCTTCGAGCGTTCGTTTTGACGACGATGTCATCGGCCGTAAGCTTCTACAAGCTTCCCCAGTTCTTTGAAGACTTTACGCATACACCTTTGGAAAGGTGGGCGCCGGCATTCTTCAAACCGAAAGGGCATCGTCACGCAACGCACGCGCCAAACGGAGTGATGAAGGAGGTGGCGAAACTGATCGAGCTCGTTCATCCGCTATCCGGGTGGTATCGAGTAGGCGCCGAGGTCGAACAGAGGTTTAGCACCGGAGGTGGAGTCAACGATTTGGTCGTCTTGCCGGCAAAGGAAACGGATCGCGGGCATGCCTGTTGTAGAACCGTGTAATCAACACACACATTCTCCATTTCCCATTCTTCTTCTTGACTGAAATGCAGGGGTTGGCTATCCACTCGGGATGATACACCTCCAATAAACCTAGCGGCTAAGTTTATCTATCTCCCTTGGCGATTACTTGGCGTCGTCGTCATCGAAACGCCTGAGCGTTTCCTTCACCGCCGAGCCGGGCTTAATGTTCAAGGAGTGCTCGGCGACTTCTCTCGGTATGCCTGGCATGTCGAGAGGCTCTCTCGCAAACATCGCCGAGGTTTCGCGCGGAGGAAAATAACGACAGCTTCGCCTTCCTATTTAGGAAAGAGCCGGACCCTACGCGGAGGGTGCGGCCATCCTTTCTCGACCTCTATCTCCTTGGCAAGTCCTTCACCGGACTCGAAAGTACTCCCACGGTCTTCATGAAGCTCAGCGGATGGGCTCGATCATCAGGCGCTTCGAGCCAGTGCGTGCGGCTTCGTGCCGCAGCTTTCTTGAGCTGCGGGGTGTCCTCACGCTAGCGGCGAGCCGCCATCTTTCGGCAACATCCGCTGCGATCTCGACGCTGGCGTCGGCGTGCTTGAGGCGGCGACCAGCGCATCCGAACGCGTGCTCGAAGGTGGAGTCGGCGGTGATGACCCCCTTAGGCGAGGATCTTAAGCATGGGTAGGTGTAGTTAGACGGCCATGAATTTCGCGATCGCCGCGGCCGCCCCAAGAGCGCATGGTGGCGTTCTTGAAGGGAAGCACCTCGAGCGTGAGGGTCTCCTTCAGGAAGTTATCCAGGGGTGCGAGGTAGCGGGGAGATCGATCGCCCGGCGGGATCATCGCTTCCCCGGTACTACGCCATGGATCGGGTCGGTGAGGGCGAAAGGCGCGCCTTTGGTGATGCCAAGGGCACGAGTGCGTGGGCGTAGAGAGGTTGAGGCCGCTGCCTCGAGTCCATCAACACCTTGCCGAGGCGCTAGTGCCGATGATGGGATCGGCGAGCGGCGGGTACCTCCACGGAGTGCCGGGATGTGCTCGAGGATGATCGGCCCTGCTCGAAGGTGATCGGTGAGCTTCGACCGCTTGAGGTAGGGCCGGGCGTCCGCGAGGCTGCTGAGAAGAGGACTTCGCGCGCTGGCGTGAGCTTACAGTGCGGCGCTTGGACTAGCGTAGCGGGGCTCCAGCCGAAAGACGACGTGAGCGGCGCCGCGTCCTCGATGTAGGCATCGTCGCGCCACGTCCTCGGGCTCTACCCCCATAGGCTCCGGCTGGTCGCCCCTTCCGCGTGCCCATCACGTGCTCTTCGGGAGGCGGCGGTCCCTTCATCTTGTGCTTGACGGGCCCCTCGGGATGTGGGCACGGGGGCCTCAGCATCTTGGGTCGGCGTGCTCCTTGTGGACGAAGCCTTTTCCCCCTTCGGCGGGGTTCTTGGCGCTTTGTCCGCCGACGGCGCATAAACTCGCTGCCGCCGTCGTCACGGGCGCTTTGTTCTTCTTGTTCTTCCTCTTGCGGGGTGGGAGCTGGATCCCACCGCCCGGCCTCGTTTTGGCTTGCCCTTTGCCCGCGGACGGCCCGAGACGGTATCCTCTCAGGCGTGTCCGGTGGGTGGTCGCAGGAGCTCCTTCCACGGACTTAGGCTTCTTGGCCTTGAGCTCGCGGATGAGACTTTCGCAAGTGGTGCCGAGAAGGTAAACGCGGTGATGATCTCGGACGGAGGCCTCGGAGGGTTGCTGCGAGAGTTTGGAGAAAGCGTGTAAGTGGCGCGAGCTCTCCCCCCTTCTTACACTTGCATCGCATGGAGATCAGTGCGTGCTCGGCCCGGCGTAGGTACTCGAAGTTGCCAGCGAAGCGTCTCGCGAGATCACTCCCGATCGCGCGGATGGTGCCCTCCCGAGCAGTGCTCGAGCAAGAAGCGAGCGAATGCGCAAAGGTAGAGGGCGAGTTGCGGATGATAAAGTAGTCAGCCAGCCGGCAGCACTCCGACTTGACAACCAAAGGCGATAGTCTTCGAGCCAGTGGCGGTCGGTCTCCCCGTTGTACTTCGCACCGAGGTCGGAGCGAAGCGAGAAGGAAGGGGGCGCTGTATGCGCGAGCGAGCCCTTGGCCTCCTTTGAGCTCGAAAGCTTCGGGCGCTGCGGTCTCGACTGCGAGACGCAGACTCCGTTGGCAGACGTTCCGGCGTGGGACTGCGGCCCTTGTCACCATCGCCGCTGTCGTGGCGCCCTCAGCGGGCGATTGTCGTATTCCCTGCTGGACGCTTCTCATAGTCGATCAGCGGCGGTGTTTGTCGTCGTCCACGGGGCGTATGCAGCTGAGCTTCCGCCTTCCGTCGGCGCTGATGGTAATCACGTCGTCGCCGCTGTTCTCGCCGATCCGCCCTAGCGTGGACCTCTAGGTGAGAGGAGGCCTCGTGCTCCTCACCCGAGTCGACGGTAGTGATCGCGGAGCTTTACCGCTGCTTTGTCCTGCCGCCTACGCCCACGAGCTTCTTGACGTGCGTACCGGGCTCGCGTCTGAGGGATCGCTCAGAGGGCAGGTCTAGCGACGCGGCGGCCGCTGGTTCGGGAGGCTCTCCGAACACCGGCGGGAGTTGCTCGGCATCGCCGTCGCCGGTAGCTCTGATCCGCGGGCGCGTTTGCGCTCGGGCCGCGCCTCTTGGTGGCGCCCTTCCTCCTGCTTTCGGCGAGGAGGCCTCGCGCTCGAGCGCGCCTCTCTCGAAGCTCCTAGCTCTCCTCCGACCGGGCCTTGAGCGTGATCGACGAGGCGGGTCACGTTGTCGCCGCGGCGGAAGTTACAGAGGCGCGCTGGAGTCGCTGGAGGAAATGGTCGTTGTAGGCCCTCGGGGCGTAGCAGCAGTCAACAGCGGCGTGTGGGGTCGCGATCCGTGAGGCTCATCCCATCGAGGGCGAGCTCGAGCTCATGGGCTCGATGCCTTCGCGGCTTCGCCGCCCAAAGAGGGGAGACCCGGGCACGCGGGGTACATCTTGGCGTATGCCGTCGTGAGATGCGTCCCACGCCCGGCCAGCGTCCTCGCCGGCGAGCCGGAGGACGACGTTGACGATGGAGAAGGTGACATCGCGAACGAGAACTGCGTGGGCGCTCGCGTCCGAGTGATGTCGGAGAGGAGTCCTTGATCGGGGCGAGCAGTGCTATCCGCCGCCGGGCAATAGCTAGCGGGCTTGGCGGAGCCCCGCCTATGTCGGCGAGATGGAATCGGGCGGGCGCCGCGAGGCGCCCCGGGATGTCCTCACGCCGCGACGGGCGTGAAGACGGCTCCGCGAGTGACTTCCCCGGATCAGTGCCAGTGAGAATCGAAAGGTACCGGGCGCAACACGGCGCTCCGGTCAGCGATGTCGATGAAAAGCCATCGGAGTGGAAGATCGTCGCACTAGCGCCCCCCCTGGGCGCGCCAACCGCCGTGGGTTAATACCACCGTCACAGTAATGGTGGCTAGTGCGGACTCGAATAGCCTAACTCAAGATAATGACACGGGATTTTATATCGGTTCGGAAAAGGTCGCCTCCCTAATCCAGTGTGATCACTATCCGAGCCCAAATGCTCGCACGGGCTGCATAAAGCCGGAGGCGAGAGAGGAGCCGGCTCCCAAGTCTCTAAGATTGAGGCAAGTGCCAATATGAGGGTGAGTGAGGATGATGGTTTGGGGAACACGGATGCGTTGTTCGTGTCCCTTGCCCCAGCGAGAACCCTACCCCTCCTTTTATAGTAGCAAGGGGGGTAGGACATATGAGCTCGAGTTGGGGCGAGAATAGGTGGAATAATGCACTACAAAGTGTGAGGTCGGATGAAAGAGCTCTTCGGCGAGCTGCATTTGGTTGGCCATAGCTACCTCGAACTCGACGGCTTGGATCTTGGCCGGTCGTCGCCCGGTGACATTGGCGGTCGGGGCATGGGCGGTGGTCATGCACCGCCTCGTCCTTGACACGTAGTTGGAAGCCGTCCCCTTCGGTATGGGGGTGCCCACGACAGCCCGGCGACGGTGTCCGGTCGTGCTGGGCAGGCCGAGCACGTAGCAGGGTTGTTAGGTGGCCTTGAGGATGGCGAAAAGAGCTCTCGGTCGAGCCTCGTTGGTTGGTCGGGACCTTCCTTGAGCTCTCAACGGCCTTGGATGCGAAATTATATTGTCGTATCGCGCGAATCGGTCAAGGTGGCGTCCAGTCGTCACGCCCCCCAATCGTGGTTGGAAACGGTCCCGTCCATCATGGGCACGCCATACCGTGAATGAGGTGGGCATACGGCCACTTGTACACGAGGTACCGTGGCGGACGCCGTTGGAGTCGGCAGGGTATGGGGAGGTGACCGGCGGTCGCCTCCATCATCGTAGCCTGCGTGGCCCACGGTAAAGTATAGGAGTGGTTGGCCAACTCCCCAGACGGTATCTTCGCCAGACGCCGCATGTGACGAAGCTTGGCGGGCGTGCCGTGGGGGCTCGCTCGAAGCTCGAAAGAGCGAAGAGGTCGCTACCGAGGGCTCGAAGCCGACGCGGGGGAGAAGCCTTCAGCGAGGGAGCTCGAAATGAGGCGAAAAAGGTCTCTTGTCCCGAGGAGCTCGTGTAGGTCAATCCGACTTCGCTCGTCCCCGAGAGCTGGGGCGTGGCGATGGATCGGACCCTCGGCCGAATCCCCGAGACGTGTCATGCGAGTCTTGACTTGACGGGTTTGGGTTATCCAAAATATTGATCCCCCACAAAGGTACTACTACCTTCACAACAATAATGCAATCCCGTTACCTAACCCGGGATTAGGCATATAATGCATGCAATCTTTCTTGATACATCGCAGGCAACACGGCCGGTCCAACGTCGGCCATCCCGCGACAAGCGAGCTTCAACGTCCCAATGCAGGAGGAGACCTTTCAGGAAAAGGTGCGGCATACCAGCGTCACGAGGGCCGTGCCACCGTATCCACGCGCCTACCCGGGAGGACCCGCCCCCACGAGAATTGCGGAAGGTAGTCACGCGGCATTTATGCCGGCCCGCCACTCTTTTGCGAGGTTATGAGTACGCGACCCGCGGTATCGCGCTAGGGTGTTACAATCGACAACATGCGCACCTTGATCAACGCCGAACGCCCACCCGATATCCTTTACAATTAACAAAAGTGGATGCAACGAAGGGGAACACGGTGGGCGACATCGGAACCGCGGTGGAGACTATCTTGAGCATTTGAGAGGCTCTTTGGCCGCCTCGAGGCATGGGTAAGTGCAATAAGCGGCTTTTGGGGGTGGTCCCCGTTAAAAAAAACCACAGTGAGGGAAACCCTATTCAACCAACCAACCAATCATGGACCACCGAAGGAGTGCCCCCTAATTAATTACCAGAACCCTTGGGGAAGGAGTGCCCCCAAGGTAAGTATCTATTTATCTATTTATATTACTATGGTTTTTAATTTTTGCTATATATATATTTGAGTTTGTTTAGCTAGCTAGTATAAAATATTTGGTTTTTAATATATATATATATATATGTGTCATAAAAAAAAAAAAAGAAGACAATAATAATAAAGAGTGATGAATTATGCTATAAGAACATGATAGATGTTGCTCCTACGTGATAAATGCCTAGTTTACCATCTTTATTTCTCCCGAACATGGATATAATTGTTTTAGATTCTAAAACATGCTTTGAGCTTGAGTTACGTGGGAGTATGATCTTAAATTTCAAGTCTAGGCAATTGACCGTGATATGATATGATAAAAGTTGAGCTACTATCTATCTTGTTCATACGTGACACTTAAATTACGGAGTATTAATTTTTTTGAATTTTAAATGAGTCTCACGTATGACATAAGCACTGATAAAATGAAATAAATGCCTTGTTGAAAATATGCTAAAATTGCATCTGTTATATATCTCTCTATGCTTTCAAGAGACTTGGGCATGACAAACAAAAAATAAAATAAAAAAGAAAAAAATATATGAGAGAAAAAGTGAGGCGAGAAAGAGGGAGAGAAATGAATAAGTATTCTACTAGGCCAGAAGGGCCTACCTCCTAATAAAAAAGAGATGAAAAATGGACAAGTGTTCGGGGCAGTAGAGCCCACATCTCAGAAAAAAGAAAAAAAAAAGGAGAGAGAAAGTGACAAAAAGTCAATAACAGTGAGAAGAGCTCACCTCTCCAATTAAGTTTGTGTCGTGTAACCCAAGGTTCTCTTAAAAATTCATTGCCATAAAGAGATATATTTTTCGAAAGAAACAAAAGAGGCAAAAGAAAAAAGGCTAAGAAATTAAATGTTTACTCTTATTTGTTGTCATACGAGGGAACACTCTGTGCTTTCACTTTATAATCTTTTGTAAAACTCGAGTTAAAAGTGAAACCACGGACTTGAGACATGGTGTTTGACTTAATTGTTCTATCTTTCAATAGCCCAAGATTCATGTATGATAAAAACCCCATGTTCTCAAGTAAATATAAGCAAGTTTATGATTACGAATTCTTCATCCTACCTTGGTTGAGATTTACTTGGTAACACACGTCTTGCTAGGGACTAGCAAGAGGTAGTAGCTTTAGGGGAGTTTGTTGATGCTCACTAACTCATATTTTTATGCATCAACAATTCATGGAAAAGGACTAAAATATAATTAGATAACCTTATTAGGGTTTTCTACTAATGAATTCCATGAGTTTTGGTAAAGTTGTGATTTGCGCGGGGACTTATGAAAAAAAGCGGCCCGAGAAATGGCGTGGCATACGGCCAAACGTAGCATAGCATAATCCAACTCGAAACAAGTCCAAAAAGGCTCCGGATTACTCGGCCTTGAAGCGAAACTTGACGAAAAGAAAACATCATCTAGAAGACTCGGAAGCGGCGGCACCGCACCCGGGACCCGAGTGGGACCCACTCACAGGCGATCGGCCCAATAATGGGGCCCGATCGGCCTGTGTGGCACCGCCCGCGTCTGCCCAGTCTCGGGAACCTTCCTCAACGCCTCTAAGGCGCGATCTAATCCGGTTGTTTATAATTACAGTTTGATCCGATGGCGTCGGTGGGAACCCAGGGATTAATATCATATCGCTGTTGAAATTTGAAGGCAGAGGAAGACCCATATATAAACAGCCCAAGACCCCCTCAAGTCATCATCAATTGATCTAAAGCTTCAAGTTATCATTAAGAAGTAGATCAAGAAGGAGCCAAGACGAGGAGAAAGAAGAGGAGACACCAAGAGATAGGATAGCTAATTCATAGCTCTAATCTAGAGCCTAGTTTAGATAGAATGTCGAGTTTAGAGAAGAGAGTGTATGCTCGGTTACGGATCGATAAGTTACACTATGGATCAATATAATTATTGTTTTCATACACCTTTGTGCTATTTAATTATTATGTATGCAATTAATCTACTTACACTTTATTCTAGTCATAGCATATTTGATATAATCATTATTCATGGTAATTCAAAGTAGTTATTAAGTAGAGCTCCTAGTATATTACACGTGTGTACTAGGTAATAGAGAGTATGTAAGCATGGTGCTTAGATATAATTTATTTCTTGGATTCACCTTATATATGCTTAGTCGTGTGGTAGATCGTAGTGGTGACAGCACTATTGAGTCCTTTGCAATCCATCCCCGTATATAAGACTAGTCGATAATGGTTCTTGGGATTATCTTGTTTTAGTTCTTGATTTTCTTAAGTAATCTTAGTACACATTCTTATTTATGGTTTTGATTTATATATGATCTTATGCTATGCCTGTCTAAACACTTTGTAAATTCTTTGTATGCTACATAAGAACTGTACCTTTGTCATAAATCAATCCTAATCTAACTAGGAATTAATCTTATCCTATACTCACCCGTGCACCTCTACATCTCTCATATACCTTATCATTATTATCTTTTTATTGGGTCACCGATTAAGTAAATGCTAAACCACCAAATCTCATTAGTCTTCTATCACTGTCTTTAATCAAATGAATTGTTAATCTTGTCTTCCTCGTGGATTCGATATTTAAAACCCTCCCTCGAGTGAAATGATCAGCTGACATCCGTAAACTTGCTTGGATCTATAATATTTCTCTGTAAGCATAACAAATACCAACAACCCGAAGATGCGTCTTCACGAGTCAATGGACAGAGGGAGAGATTTAAACTTTGTAAACACAAGACTCTAGCTCCCCTGCTCCAACCGTACCACTACCGTACCTTTGAACACCGCATTACCGGTATGCGAGAAAAGGACAAAAAGAAGAAGCAAGAACAAGAAGAACGAGTCAACCTGGACCACACATGGAACGAGTCTTAATGATCAATCAAGTCAACTTCGAAACACAAGACTCGGCATTCCACCACCCGAGTAGAAAGCTAGACGACCCTAGAGTTCGGCAATCCTTTGCTCCATTAATCATTGGAACTTCGAACCGGTTATGCGACACGGATCGAGCATCAACTTAATGTCAAAGGTAGCGTATCAATTAATATATGGTAATCCGCCTTTGTGTTCCACCTATGTATGCTAGCTGCGGTAGCGGATCAAACACACCGATTCCTGGAAGGTATTATGCAAAACGTCCCCGTCAAGATTAAAGACGGCTATGTCCTCCGCCCCTTCCGTAGTCATGGACCCGAGAAAGAAGAACAAGATCCTCCCATATCTTGGGAAGACCGTTCACGAACACTACAAGAGCCATCATCTACATCGGGGCCCGGGCGAGATCAATTCAGATTCAAGGTAAAAATGCAGCTTGTTTCTTCAATACTTACACTAACCATGAACAGCCCCGAAGAAGGACCAAGAGCGAAGCGTCTCCGAGAGATTACAACGACTTTTGACTCGAAGATGGAGCGTATCGAGAGGATAGAAAAAGACATTAAAGAAAAGTACACCCAACTCCTACCTATCTTGAATGATGCACCAACCACACCGAGAGGTCTCCACCAAAGAAGCAATCTTAGAAGAAGAAAGAAGCTGCTAAGAAGAGCAACAAGAGTACACCTTCTGAGACCCAACCAAATCAACAAATGAACAATCGACTTCCGCGGCCGCCGTCTCGCCCACCCCTCACGAGATCATTGAAGGAACTATACGGGTACAACATTTATACGAGGGCCCATAGAGCGACACCACGCCATGGGAGTAAGTACTCTAAACTCGTAGAGAGGTAACTTCGGTATTTATCTCGCATATTTAATTTTTTTTCATATTTCAATTAGCATGTTTACTTTACTTTAGCATATTTACTTTTCCTAAACCTGCATTTAGAAAATCTCAAAAATATGTTTTCTTTGCATGTACATCAGTCTCTTAAGCCCCATGCAAGCACTCCCTTGCTGTGGTGGCATAAAAATAATAAAAATAAAAATATTGCATTCATATGTTTTTGCATTAGCATCTTTATTGCATAGAAAAATTCCAAAAATATGTGGGCACATGAAGGTCCACACTTTTATAAAAATCCAAAAATATGTGGGCACATGAAGGTCCACACCTTTTATATAAAAATCTAAAAAACGTGAGCACATGAAGGCTCACATTAACATCCTAGAAATTGTTCCTTCCGGGTATATGCGAAATTAATATTAACAGGGAGAACATTAAAGGGGACCCGAAAGAGGAGGCGATTCCAAGGATGAACAAAGAACTACTTCAAGATCTAGCTTGGGGAGAGCACCCTATTTACCACTATAAGTATCACTATCTTATATTTTAATATTAGCTATTTATATTTGCTTAGAATTAATGAGTCTTAAAGTCTTAGTTAAAGAGTCTTAGTGTTAAAGAGTCAAATAAATAAATGCTGGAACTTGTTAGATTACTTTCTTCCTTTTTAATTATGATCTTGATAATATATGCTAAGGAAATGATGAATAGTTGCTCCGTCGTAATTCCTCTTAAAAGTACTTACACTTTGGACTTAGATTCTCCCAAAGCTTTAAATGCTTAATTTGCTCTAAACCCAACACATGGGAAGCACATGCTTAATCCGAGTCTTAGCATTGAAAGATAATAGTGCATGAAAAGTTGAGCTACATTTTATCATATTCTTAGAGATACTTGACTCCTGGTTTTATTATCTTTGAAAATTATAAAAATTACATGATGAGTTCCTTAGCTATGACCCTTAAGAGTATTCCATCAAGATCATCCCACTCCACTAAACAAAAGTCCGCTTCTAACTTTCGAATGCACGCATCCCCATACTCCATCTAGCCGTTAGCCATAAAAATAATAATAAGCTCTTGCAATCTTTGGATATGTCTCTCCCCGGTGTTTTTTATAGGCTGGCTACATTCGAAAAAAAAGAGAAAAAAAAGAGAAGAAAAGAAAAATAAATATCTAGAGAAAAAGTGAGACGAGAGAGGGAGAGTAATGGACAAAAAGTCATACTAGGGAGAAGGGCCTACCTCCCTAATAATAAAAATAATATTTAGAGATGAATAATGGACACGTGTCCCAGGGTGAGTAGGGCCCACATCTCTAAGGAGAGAGAAAAATGGACACAAGTCCTGGAAAAAAAGCCACCTCTACAAGAATGAAATGGCCCGAGTCCTAGCAATTTTTAAAAAAGAGATATAGTCTAAAGATGCTTGAGAAGAAAGAAAAAAAATATATATACTAGAAAAGGCTAAGGGGCTATTTACTACCTTTCATCCTCATCTACTTCACCACTATCATCCCACTATGTATGTCCTACCACTTGTGTAACTCCACTCACGTACCATCTACTTAAGAGGGTCATACATAGGATCTCGAAGTTTTCTTTTTTTTGAAAAATATTACAAAACCCCCGGGATGATAGTTGATCAAAAACTTGAGACATAGTACTTAACTTGATTGTTTTATCTTGCTTTTGATTCGTGAAAAGGCTACGCCCCATGGTAAAAAGGTAAAAGTAATGCAGTTAAGAGGAGAATTTATTTACATACATATAGTACTTTTGAGGTATGAAAGCGTAGTAGCAACTCCCGATCCTACTATAGCATGTAGCTTTGCTAGGGACTAGCAAAGGGTAAGCTTGGGGAGTTTGTTGACACTTGTTATCATATAAAATTTTTAATTAATTAAACATGAGAAAGGGGTATAAATAATAATAACAACCTAGAATAGGGTGTCACTAATATATTTCCATCAATTTTGGTAAAGTTGTGATTTGCGAGGACTTATCGGAAAAAGCAGCCGAAAATGACGTGGCATACGGCCCAGACGTAGCATAGCGCAATCCAACTCGAAACAAGTCTAAAGGGCTTGGATTAATCCCGGCGTGGACCAAACTTAACACGAAGAAAACATCATCTAGAAGACTCCGGAAGCCCGCGGCGCTTGCGACGGAACCCGGAGGGTTGGACCCCCGGGCCGATCGGCCCAATAATGGGGCCGTCGGCCCCCCGTGGCGGCTATGCAACCCCTGTTTCGAGCGTTCCTCCACCGCCTCTAAGACGCAATCTAAACCCGTTGTTTAATGTCGGTTTGATCCGATGGCGGCGGTAGAAGTGCGGGATTATTCAAGGATTAATACCACATGCCTGATGAAGCCGAAGAGACAGAGGCGAAGACCCATATATAAAGACCCCTAGACCCCCTTTCCGGATCATCAAGTTCTCAAACAAAGTTATTTACACTTAAAAAATCAAAGTCATATTCCACGCTGTAGAAACATCGCTTTAGGAAGAGTAGCAATCAAGATTAGAACTAGTAGGAAGGGAGAAATCCGCTCCGGATCGTCTCGGAGGCCGGCTTAAGATCGGGGCCTCGTTCTTGTAAGTTCTTCATTGTAAGTAGATTTTAAGTTCCGGACACATGCCTAATATGAATATCTTGATCATGTTTATATTCGAGATTATTTGTTCTAGTATTTACTTTAATTACACATTTAGCATAGTTGAATTATTTATTATGTTCATGCATGGATTAGTATAGCGCTCATCCTTTAGATCCGAGGGTGAGTGGTAGAGATGATGTAATCATGGTGATTAGATCTTATTTACACAACGTTTGCACCCTATATGCCGGGTCGTGGTGGTAGATGGTGGTGGTGACAAAGACCATTGAGTCCTTTGCAATCCATCCCCCGTATGTAGGCCTAGCGGATGTTATTATTCGGGTTGTTCTAAGTTTCTTAGTCTTCACGGATTACTCGTCCTCATGTTTGGATTTAATTAGTCTTTCTTCAATGATTGTTATATGTATTGCATAATTGAGTAGGTCCTAACATATAGTTTAGAGTTACATATTGGAGTTTCTAATGCTAGCTAGCCTATGAATTGCTATCGTCCATTGTTAGACACTTTCTAAGCCCACTTAAATATGACTTTGGTTGAATCTGCTTATCAAGAACTTTATCATTATCTTTATTGTGAACTTTGATCCTTGTTTAAGTAAATGATAAGATTAACACCGATGCTTTGCACACGAGAGATGATTAGAGATGATTAGAGATAATTAATATGTTTAGCACCCATGCATAGTTAATTCATGATAGAAGACTTCTTTCCCTGTGGTAGAATATAAATTCAACACCTGGTTCTTACTCCCGGTTAAAATGCTACAATGGTATATATTCATATACATTAAACTTGCGGATACCCAGATTATAATTGTTTATTTACTTATTAAGAAGTTATCAAGGCATAGTATGAATATTTTATTCCTTGCATATTAGTAGTTTAACTATAGGGATGACAACCTTTTTGATATGCTATGAACTGCAATGAATATTTCTTTTAGTTTTATCCGAAGCAACATCCGATATTCTTTTAATGCCATTACTAGTTAGTGACATTAGAAATACCAACACGTGTCCAAAGATGGCGATGTCCTCATCGAGGCGCATGGTGAGTCGGCGTTGTCGCGCATGGACATGAGCAAGGTGAAGACGAGGGCGAGGAGCAACGCGGGCCGCCACTCCTTGGCCGGGCTTTGTGCAACGCGGCTGCACCTCGCGAGATCCTAGCCACCAACCACAAAAACCACGGCCGCAAACTAGGTCCCCCGAGCATAGAGGAATAGAGGATAGAAACTAAAATTCAAAACCGGATGCAAACCCGGGGTTTAGCGGCCGTTACATTCCTCAATGTCTTCTGTTCGGCTTTTTCCTAACTTCCTCGTTCACAGATTCGCCTATTCCTACTTGTGGCGGCGGCCCAAGGGCCAGTAGCCAACAATAGGGCTTGGGGCGGCTCCAGCTGGCTTTGGGAGTAAGTGGCATGGCGGGCGGCGGAACAACGACGCCGAGCCCCGCGTAGTCGTGGCAGACGAGAGCCATGGAGGGAGCGGGGCGGGCGCGGGAAATCACGAAAAGCAAGCCGGAGATGGGAGGAGCGCAAAGTGGAGGCCGAACGGTGGCGAGGAGCGGCCAAGCGATGGCGATGCCCGTGGCGGCGAGGGCGGGCGACAATGGGACTCCACACGTAGTGACGGACAAAAGGACGAGATGTAGGCACGGGCAAACTAGAGAAGGGGGGAGAGAGAGTGTTGCGAGGAGGGAGATAAAAAAAAGTATCCGACCATGTGGGCCCCACTAGAGGGTACTTGGTATAGAGTATAAGATACAAAAAGGATGATGGATGCTAAAGAAATGTGTATAGAGGAAAGAATCATGATGATCGGGATGTATATAGATGATGGAAATAGATGTTCATGAGTGCGGATAGGCTCATGTTGTGTTTAGTTGGTGAAATATTTTGGTTTTGGCTAATTGTAGCACTTTTTCGCTTGTATTTGGTAATTATTATCCTATCGTGAACTAACTAGATTTAAAAAGATTCGTCTCACACTTTTCAGTCAAATTATGTAATTTGTTTTTTTTATTTACCTACATTTAATGTCTCATGCATGCTTTAAGAGATTTGATGTGACAAGCACTCTAGCACTTTTCGGATTCACTTTTCAAAGAACTAAACATGACCACCGGTACATTCGCAACAAAAGGTCGCCTGACTAGGCCGCTCATCAAAACGATCCGTACGTCATAAATAGTCGTATTAATTGGCACGTGCCATGAAGAATTGAAAGCCACAACAGTAGGTGGAGTGCTGGACTTGCTGTGTACTCCCTCCGTCCCACTGACTTTGTCACCCCCTTTTCCGTCTTGCCATCTTATTCGATACTTCGTCTTATTTAAATTTTTTGCACAAATATAATTTATTTTTTTACGGCTTATTTTATCAATGAAGATACTTGAATATTGATTATTTTTATTTTATAATTTGTAAAAATATTTTGAATAAGGCGGATAGTCAAAGATGAAGTTTAAAAGTAAAAACGTCGGTCAGCATGGGACAGAGGGAGTATATAAGTGTTCAAATCATTGGTGCTTCCTCGCCTCTTTCATGTGATGGATCAGAAAATCACCATCAGACCCATTGATGGGCCTAAAAATAATTAGTTGCAGCTGTGTTGAATGCTCAACGGCATTAGCTGCAGCCGTGTTGAATGCTCAACGGCATGCAATTCAGAAAAGGTAGAATCACCGGCTTTCATGACCGTGCCACTCCATTCATACAGAACAACAGGCTCAAATAAAATTAGAACGTACCTGTTGAGTGCTCGTGCGTAGACCTGACGAGGGGCCGACCCGACCGCCTGCCGTGCGGCGCGGCGGTGGCCTCAGCTCCAGCCGTGGTAGAGCAAGGGATCGGATGGTCCGGCAGTTTCAGGATTATCGTGGCGCGGTGGCTTTTCGGCGACGTCGATGCACGAGCGCACGGCCAACAACAGCGATGGCGGCGGTCAGACCCTAGCCTGCCGTGGCGGAGCAGGGGGGAGTAGCGCGCCCGCGCCGTGAAGGTTGTGGATCCTACGCGGGCGCGGGAGCGAAGCTGAGCGAGTGTGGGTGGCGGCGCGGTGTGCTGAGTTCGTTGACGGGGCTCCCGTTGTCCTCGACGACGGGCGGCGGCGGACGGTGGGGCGAGTGCCGAGCGAGGGAAGCCCTGGGAGGGCAGGCGGTTGCTTCCTAGAGCCGGGCGGTGCTTTTGACAGGAGAGGAGTGGAGCCGGGCGGTGCTTTTGACTCCTCCGGGGTGAAAATAATAAGATAAGATTCATTTAATAAGATAAGATTCATTTCAAACATCGCTCACGGTCGACCATGGTCTAGATGCCCATTCCCTAGCACGTACACCGCGTTTTGCATTTGCAGAAAGCTGACATTTCACAACTTCGCCCGGCTTGGACCGAGCTACTTCCGATTTGGCCGGATTCATCGCTTTGCTTTGACGCCAGCAGACGGCCATCACTAGCGGCAGGCACATTAATAATGCTGCGTTTGGAAGTACGTATTTAGACCCGAATTGTGAATTGACATTTTAAAGGACACAATTTCATTGTTTGGGCGGCCTGTGCATTCGCAGACGGAAACGCGCGTCCAATGCCGCGAAATATTTGTCCCTTCGTGCTCTCCTGCCCAACAATTTCGAGCCCTCCCGCCGGTATCGCTTGGCATCTTATTCCCCCGCCTCCCCCCAGCGTACGGTTCGTTTCAGAGTCACGGAAAAAGGAAAAGGCACGAGCGCCCCCTCCGACTCCCTGCAGCGGCGTGCGGGACGGCCCTGCGCTGCCGCCGCCGACCCTGCCCTTCCGCCGCAGGTACACCATCTCCCCTTCTTCCTCCTCCATCTCTCCCAATCTCTCCTGTTTCCAGATCGTTTTTTTGTGTAGCCCTTCCAGATCCATGGCGCCTCCCTTCCCCTTGGATGTTTGCCTAGTCTCTCATCCCTGTAAATCCATGGCGCCTCCCCATTGATCCCTTCCTCATCTCTGGCACTAATTTGCAGCACACATGGAAACCCTAAAACTCTATTTTCTTGCAAATTTGAGGTTACTTCACCAAGTATATTATGCATATCCCTATTTGTTGTCTGATTGTGTTTTCATTGTATGTCATAATGGTTATGAACAGTGTGTGTGCATTGTAGCTATACTATGTCAGATCTCGAGTTGATTTCTTATATAACTGAGGAAAATGAAAGAAGAAAGAAGAGAAGGATTGTGTTGACAAAACTATACTTTGAGTCAGTGGTTCTTGGGCTTGCATATCTTAGTTCACAGAGGGCACCAAGGGGTGTAGGGTGCTTTAGCAGTGATGAGCAGCTGCACAATTATAGGAAGTATTTGCTTAAGGAGATGTATGATCGGTCTGATGTTACATGCTATGATAAGTTGCGTTTGACTAAAAGAAACTTCCATGATTTGTGTGCCATATTGCGAGAGAAGTGTGGTCTGCGTGACAGCGTATATGTTAGTGTGGAAGAAAAGGTTGCTATGTTCTTGCTAGTAGTTGGACATGGTCTAAAATTGAGGTTGCTTCGTTCAGATTACAAGCGTTCTTTAGAGACTATCAGTAGGCACTTTTCTGATGTGTTGACTGCCATTCTATCTCTAAGTGCGGAGTTCATTAAGCTTCCTGATCCTTCTATTCAACCACCTGATGATTACAAATGGAAGTGGTTTGGCAATGCACTTGGAGCGCTGGATGGGTGTCATGTTGATGTGTGTGTGCCTGTGGTTGACCAAGGGAGGTATAGGAACAGAAAGCAACAGATCACCACTAACATGCTTGGTGTGGTTGATTGGAACATGAAATTCTTATATGTATTACCTGGCTGGGAGGGCTCAGCCTGTGATGGTAGAGTTCTACGTGATGCAATGAGTCGCCAAGATGGATTTGTTGTACCCAAGGGTACGGCTCTTTGTCTTGGTATTTTATTTCTTTTATTTGCTTCTTAACTAACTCAATTGCTTGCCAATAGGAAAATATTATTTAGTCGATGCTTGGATACACCAATGGACCTGGATTTCTAGCTCCATTCAAATCCAACCACTTGAAAGAGAGGGCTTCAACTCAACAACAGCCTAAAACTTCCAAAGAGTTATTTAACTTGCGTCATTCTCGTGCTAGAAATGTCGTAGAGAGAACTTTTGGTTTAGCAAAGAAAAAATGGGCTATCCTACGCACAGGAAGTTTCTTTGGCATTAAGGATTAGGTAACAATAGTACATATGGTGTTCAACAACATCAATCTGAATGAAAATTGCTAACTAGTAATATTATTGCAGATTCGAATTATTAATGCTTGCTGCGTGTTACACAACTATGCAAGGGATAGGCAGCATCATAAGAATGATTTATTGTTGCCCGAAGTGGATGATGAACTAATCGGAATTGGCACCGAGTTTTGAATCTCCCACCTCATCTATCTTGATTGCTGCGAATTGGCTTGTAGTCTAATGGTAGGGCGTTTCAGTGGGACGCTACCCACCAGGGTTCAAATCCTGGTGCTCGCACCTTTTCCTCGGATTTTTTCAGAAATTATCGGCGTTATGCATTAAGTGGTAAGTGATGTTCCCGTCGATAACAAGGCGCCAATGTCATGTATACACCAATTAGCAATCGGATGGGTGGGGACGAATAGTCCCCACCTTTTCCATTACCCGAGATCGAGGCGGGCCTGGTGGGTGGTCCGGGGTGTCAAGCTCCCCAAGCGAGTTTGTTGGTGTTTGAGCCGAGTTACGGGGACTGAACAACGGAAGGGGGGGATACAACATCCGGGTGATCCCGGCACTCACGCACACAAAGATCTTTCTTTGGTACACGCTCTATCTATAGGCGGCCGAAGACCTGCGGGCCGCGACCCGGGCGCGTGCGCGTGCTAGGCGGCAGATGCCGGAAGATGACGTCGTTATGGTGTTTCCATAGTTCCCAGCACAGAAGGAGGATGAGGCTGGACATGGCACCAGGGTGCGTCCCGGGCGGTCTTGTAGTCTAGAGCTCTTACACCTTGGCGACACTGGCGGCATTCCATCCAATTCGAGTCTAGAAACTCACAAAAAAAAGGCAGCCGAGATGATATGGTCGGGGCGGTTCCTTCCTAGAGACAGCCGTGACTCCGGTTGAAAATAATAAGACTAGTATAATACTACGTGCTAACGCCACGGTTTAAACCAGGTATTGTTCCTGATTTTGGTGGATGAACCATCTTAAGTTACAACATTTGTACTTGCTTGTGTATTTCGGTAAAATATAAACATGTAAGTTACATTGTAGCTAACTTGTTGATCAAGAATTGGATATTTTCAGGGGAGCTTGTCACAACATTCTTTTCTTATTTTTCGTCAAGATGTCATCACGAATTTGAAGGAATAAGGGATCGCTACGCTAGCCGAAAACCAATTTTTTCTACCCATAAACCAAGGATCTACTGCTAGTTATAGATCACGGGATTACCACTAGGCGCATAGGTGCAGCGGAAGTGTCGACCCTCGACGAAGATGTGCGCGTAGCAGCGGTGCCGTGCAGTTGCTCACGTCCGTCCTCCACGTGCGGTTCGTCCTTGTGCTCCCGGATGTAGCACCTCCGAGGTATCCCACAAGTGCGGGGAGGAAGCGATGCGCCTCCGGACTGCTAGGTCCGCGAGGAGCAAGAGGCGGGCGTGGGCGGCCGCCCAAAGTAGCGTGGCTTAACCTAACCCCGCGCCCACCTCTCATATATATAGGCGTCCCTAGTAGGCTCCCGAGCTAGTGGCCCATTAGTAACCCTAAGCCTCGTCTAATTGGATCGATCCGAATTAGTCCTCCTTCCCCTTAAGCGTGCGACTCTATGGGCTCACGTACACATAGACATGGCCCGAGTACTCCTACTCGACCAGATAGTTGATAGCGGCGTCTAGCAAGGCGTGTCAACTCCAATATGTACGCAATGATCATATCGAGGCGAACCGCCACAAACTCACATACATGTTATTCTCTTGCCACACGATATTTGGTCCACCTCGTGGGTTAACACTTAACCGAAGCATGACCATGCATTTCTTGATCCAATCAATCGAGTGGTCCAAAGGATATCTCTCTCTCTCATGGAGAGGGGCAATTCCATCTTGATTGACTATGTCTCACAAAGATGCTTCTGACAAACCCGAAGACCACCTTTTTAGCTACCCAATTATGGAGTAACGTTTGATAGTCCCTAAGTAGGTCGTTTCACATCTTGAGTACATACGACAATCTCAGGTCTAAGGACATAACGTACATGATGTATAAAGAGACAATAATAGTAACATCTCATGTCGGGTCAATCCAGCCCCATGTCATACATGTGCCCACACTATTAGTTTGACATCTCAATGTCTATGACTTGTGAAACATAGTCATCAACCAATATGTGTGCTGATCTAATATTCATGTGTGTCCTCACATGAACTCCGACAAGGGACAATTACAGAATAACCATACAAGTAAAGAGTCTCACAAACAATTCACATAAGCAAATAATTTGTATGATATTAAATAATACGCTCCATGAACTGTCAGTCATTAATTTGTGTTTAATTTTGGGCATCATAATGAAAATCTACGAGCCTCACAGAATCTAACATGACAGGCAGAGAGGAACTTTCACCAGCTAATGTGTGTTTCATTGCAAGTTCAAATGTTCACAGCTGAAAGAGAGAAAAATTGGAAGCTCATCAGACTAAGTTCAGGTGAACAACCTAGAAGACTTAGCACTTGAGAAAAAAATGTTGGCCCAAAAATAGCTTGCAAGGGTTTCCAAGGAAGACATGTCATTTTCAGTTGTCAAGACACTGTAATCTTCAGTTTTCAGTCTGAGTGTAGTAGTGTAGCACTTATATTGTCTTGTCATGAGTGCAGTGTAGCACTTACATTAAGGTAAACAGCTTCTGATGTAGATGAGGCTTATGAATTTTGATGTTCTGGTTGTAACTTCTCCCTTATCTCTTTTCCCTTTTCTTCAAACCTAAATATCTTTGTTCTTTCTTCTCAGATTTACGATCTACTATAAGCCAAGACTCATAGATCTTGAGCTGTTGCATTTCGTTGCTATGCTCAAGATGAGATAAATAATCCCTGGTTTCGCCATGGGCTTGAGGAACAGACAACAACTTGCTGTCACTTTTGGGTTCTGATCGGGAGGTGCCCAGCACCGAGGAGATGAATCGTGGACTGATGAAGATGAAGGTGAACCTCTTCTTCTTTACCCCTTTCCTCTGATGTAAATTCCCCTGTTTCATCTCTACCTGTTCTTGCTAAAAAGGAACAATTTGTATGACGTAATAATGCACAGCTGCATGAACTGTCAGTCGTTAATTTGTATTTAATTTTGGGCATCATGAAGCAAACAGCAAAGCAAGTCGCCAAGGGACATGGTGCAGAGGATTCTCGGATGGGTAACCCCGCTCCCTCAGAGCATGTAGTAGTGGTGGGAGGCACAGAGGGACATCGAGCAGTTGGATGTTAATGGCGTTGCTTTGCAAGTTCAAATGTTCTGAACTCAAAGAGACAAAATTTGGCAAATCAACCCTTATGGAAGACACAATAATTGGGAAAAAAATGTTGGAACATAAATTGCTTCCAAAACATGTCATTTTCAGTTGTCAAGGAAGACACTGTAATCTTTAGATTTGGGCTTGCGCACACTAGTGTATCCAGTTGTGTGTTTGCAGGCCTTCTTAAGCCAGCACTTACTGTCATGAGTACATATCTGTTTATACGACTGGAGAGCTAGCATCATAGCATGTACTTTATGATGTATCATGTATACATGAAAAGAGCACTGCTAGCTGCTGTATGGATAAAACATCTGATTCTGAATGACAAAACATTTCTGATCCATCTATTAATCAATGAAGACAAGCTACAACATCAGGTGACATGATCCTTTTGTTTTTTTTTAGATCCTTTTGCCCGAATTTGATTATGAAATTTTACATCTTTTGCCAACATTGATCACCATACTATACATTTGGTATTTTGCCTGCGAACTTTTTTGATCCAGCTAATATTCTCCATTTGAAACTTTTCTCGATTTGAAACGTTTTCATAATTGACAGAGACTAACAACAACATATTACACCGTGTTTTCCACTTGCTACTGAGTATGCTGAGGCAACAAAGTTTACGAACAAAGTACATATCTAGCATGGACGCCGCCGACGCCGACCCCACGACACTCCAGGGCAGCGACGTGCTCCCCATGCATCGCCACCAAGTCCGAGTGTCCATACCATGCCGCGGCGATGGCGTAGCACCCAAGCACGTACAGGAAGGCGAGGAACATGATCTGCTCGGTGCGTGCTCCACGGTGGCATGGCTGCCGCAGTCCACTGTCCACCTGGTCGCCCTTGGCGTTGCAGTCGCACCCGTCCGGGAGCATGGGCCTGTACAGCGTGAGGAGGAATTCACAATTCAGATGTGAACGCCGTTGCCGCCACCAGTCAGGGCAGCAACCTGTCTGACATTTTATAAATAAAACCTGTCCACTTCATGAGTAAAACCTGTCTGACATTTTATAAATAAAAATAAAAAATATCTGAGACTTCATAAGAAAAACTATCTGAGATGATCATTAAAACTGTCCAGGAATCTGCAACGGGATCGCTATTGCAAAATGCAAACTGAAAGCATGCGTGGCAAACTGGTAATAACTGAAAGCAAAATGTGACCATTGAGACAATATTTGCAACGAGATCGACCATTACCATGTATATGCCTAAGTTCTGACGTTCGGTGTTACCAACTTTCGCAAAACAATAAAAAATTCTACCAATTTCGGCCTGTCATCCCTCTCAACTTCACGGCGGCAGGAAGAAAAGTTTTGGCACCATGTGCTCGATCCATCTCCGCCGGCCCCGCCGACTAACAACTAGTAGTATTTGCAACAAGTTGGTGATTATGTCAACTGCTACTAGACTAATTAATACGGACTTACCTATGTAGCCATGTGATCCTTAATATCTTAGACTGTTAGGTTTTATTATTAGCACTTCTAAGTGTAGTTCTCCGATGACAGTTGACAATGAGCGCCTTTCAAGGGCTGCAACGTGCACACAGGCTGGAGATGCAAATTCTTTAGAAATAACTGGCAGCTGCACCGAAGCGAGTAACATGGACTCGGCCACCATCCCTGAGACCTCCTCTCCGCGTTTCTGTCATAAGCTACATTGAGCACCACTACTCAACTCCAAGCACCATTGCTCACTGCACACAAACACACACACCTGCAACCTTTGCTCTTGTGCCAAGGAGGACCAATGGAGATCGCGCTTGGGGCATTGCCAAGCCTCCTCCCCAAGCTCGGTGAGCTGCTTGCTGATGAGTACAAGCTGCAAAAGGAGGTGAAAGGGGGATCATGTTCCTCCGAGATGAGCTCGAGAGCATGAAGGGTGCCCTTGAGGATATCTCCAAGGTTCCAGCTGACCAGCTTCCTAGTGGGGATAAGATCTGGGCTAGGAATGTGAGAGAGTTGTCCTATGACATAGAGGACAATATTGACACATTCATGGTGCAAGTCAAAGGCCATCAGCCAGCCAAAAAGCATGGCTTCAAGAAGTTCATTGACAAGACCCTTGGTTCCTTGATGCAGCCCAAGATTCGTCGCAAGATTGCTATTGACATCAGAGAAATCAAGAGTCGTGTCATAGAGGTGCACAGCCGGCATGACAGGTACAAGGTTGACCACAATGTCGATAAGCCTGTAAAAGTTGATCCTCGTGCATTAGTTCGGTATGAGAAGGTGACAGAGCTAGTTGGCATTGAGGAGTCAAGAGACGAGGTAATCAAGTTTCTGATTGAAGGAAATGAAGCGTCCAAGGAACAAAAAAGATAGTTTCCATTGTGGGATTTGGAGGTTTAGGAAAGACAACTCTTGCTAATGTTGTGTATGAAAAGCTTAAATCACACTATGATTGCTCAGCTTTTGTATCAGTGTCTCTAACTCCTGATATGGATAGATTATTCAGGGACATGTTCTATAAACTCGCCAAGAAGAATGCTGAATGTATTGATGTCATCGACGAACTAAGAAAATTCCTTCAGGGGAAGAGGTATGAGCACATCACAAAAATGGTTGTCAATTTATTATATGAATTTTTTTTTAGAATTCAAATGAACCTAATTTTTTTAATGCCGGTCAACTGCACCTCATTTCCTTTATTGCCATACTTTATGTCCTAGTGGGTTCTGCTATCAACTGATGACCCATGTTGCCTCTTTTTCTAGCCTCTGGTGCTGTATATATACCTCTTATCTCTTTCCATGTATTCATCTTGTACAACCGGAGATCCATGAAGTGCGAACTTTTGTCAATCTAGTGTGGATACACACAACAAAGAATTTGAGTGAAACTTGTGGAAATTTTGTTACACCAGCCTAGTTAGCTTTATTTGAACAAAACCAGAGGCTTTGTTGAGGTGAGGGTTGACTCCGAAAATATTTAGTAGCCAATAGAAATAATTTGCATTGTTTCACTCAGAAATTAATTTTTTTTGAAAGAAATTCACTCAGAAATTAATACACTCAGAAATTAATAAAAGCAGTAGTCCAAAATAATCGTTCACTAGTCCAAAATATCTTTGTCCAATTGCATAGGTCTAGAGCACATGTGCATGGCTACAGAGCTGGTATCAAATCAAAAGGGTTTTAAAAAATAGGATTCACAAATTTTAGAAAGAAGAATTTAAGGGTTAGTCTAGTATTCTGGGCTATTGGACTGCTATTTAATTTTCTTGTATGTCTGGGCTATTGGGCTTGCTCACGTAGGTGTAGCTGCTGAGTGAAATCCTTGGCCGCCGGCCATTAACTCGCATGGTAGACTCGCCATTCCAGTGGACTTTAACATTTTTTCTTCAAGGATTATCATACATGCATAAAGACTGATTATTATCCTGGTGCTCGCACCTTTTCCTGGGATTTTCCCAAGGATTTACCGGCGTTATGCATTAAGTGGTAAGCAACGTTCCCGTCGACGACGAGGCGCCTATGGTGACTTCGAGAATCTCCAGATCTGCCGGCTGCCCAGTCCTTCGGAGGTGCTCATAGGGGTAGGGTTTGCGTGCGTGTGTTCATAGGGGTGAGTGTGCGTGCGTGTTGTGAGCGTCTGCGTTGTACTGTGTAATTCTCAAAAAAAAAAAAATTCTGTATTCTGTACTAGTCTTAACGGTTACTGAGCAAGGCACAACGAATATATCAGAAAAAAAAAAGGTTATATTTTTTTTTTTTCCACATTTTTCTTAGTGATGACTGATGATGACATGGCCTTCTTTTGTTGTTCTATATCTGTGCAGGTACTTCATTGTTATCGATGACATATGGAGGATCACAGATTGGAATGTGATTAGATGTGCACTACCCCATGATAGTGCTGATTTCAGAATCATCACAACTACACGTATTTTCACTGTTGCTGAGCAAATTGGCACTGCTTATGAGATGAAGCCCCTTTCTCCTGACAACTCTAGAATATTACTGAATGATAGAATATTTGGCGAAGGACACAAAGACACATGTCCTAATGAACAGCTAGAAGAAGTGTCAAACAGAATACTAAAGAAATGTGGTGGTGTTCCCTTAGCTATTATCACAATAGCTAGTTTGTTGGTTACTAAAGGAAGAAGCAAATTGGAGTGGTATGATGTGTGCAACTCTATTGGTGCGAGGACTAGAGGAGAATAATAACATAGAGAATATGAGGAAGGTTTTGTCACTCAGCTATTATGATATGCCATCTCATCTAAGGACCTGCTTGTTATATTTAAGTATGTTTCCGAAGATTATGAAATTGGTAAAGATCGTTTGATATGGTTGTGGATAGCTGAAGGTTTTATCCAGTCTCAAAAGCAAGAAAAAAAGTTATTTGAAGTGGGGGAGAGTTACTTTAATGAGCTTATAAACAGAAGCATGATCCAACTCAGGCACGATGAAGATACTGGCATGGTAGAATCTTGTCGTGTACATGATATGGTGCTTGATCTTATCTGTTCCTTATCAAGTGAAGAAGACTTTGTTGCTATACAGAACAATATGTCTCAATCATCTGCATCAGAAAAGGTCCGAAGGCTATCCCTTCAAAATGGCATGACTAGTCATGGTAATCGCACTGAGGGTACATTGAGAAAAGAAAATTTGAGGTCAGTTATTGTCTTTCCATCTGCTACTCGTCATGTACCAACACTTGAGAGCTTCAAAGTTTTGCGTGTGCTGGATTTAGAAGGATGTGATCTTTCACTAGGCTGTAGGCTTAAGTTCCTTGGGAATTTACTTCATTTGAGGTACCTAGGACTAAAAGATACACGCATTGGTGAGCTCTCTGAAGAAATAGGAAACCTTCAATTTCTACAAACGCTAGATGCACGAGACCTTTGGAATGCAACTCCAAGTTTGCCGTCAAGTATTTTTGGGCTAAAACAATTGATGTGCCTGCTCATACACGACGACACAAGAGTGCCGAAAGGGATTGGGAATTTGACAGGCCTTGTACAGCTTTCAGAGTTAAGGATTGATGACGATGACTTCATAGACATCGTACAAGAGCTGGGCCATCTATCAGAGCTGAAGGACCTGAAAATTACCAGCGAAACTGAATGTAACAATATTCAGTTTGAATCCCTGGTGGAGTGCCTAAACAAGCTACATAATATCCAGAGTCTAGAAATCAGGATTAATTCTGGCGAATGCAACTTAGATGGTTGGGTCGCCCCACAACATCTCCGCAGTTTGGACCTGGTGTACTTCTGCTGGTTTTCTATGCTCCCTGCTTGGTTGAAGGTGGATCCCTCACTCTTTGCTGACCTCTCCTACCTCCGCATGAACTTGAGGGCGCTGCAGCAGGAGGATCTCGAGATTCTCGGAAGGTTGCCTGCTCTCTACTTTCTAGAGTTGATGGTACATCATAAGGATCCCGGGAACCAAAGCAGGTTCACCATTGGTGCTTGTACATTCCCATGCCTGGTACGCTGCCGCTTGCATAATATCAGCCGACGGCCAGTGGTGTTTCAGCAAGGGGCTATGCCGAGGCTCTCAAAACTTACGTTGAATTTGCCAGTGCGGGAGATGAGAGAAATCGACAGTGGTTTCGACTTGGGCCTGGGGAATCTGCCGATGCTGCAGGATTTGATGGTTTGCTTTGTATCTGAAGGCACCAGCAGGGGGGAGGTGAAAGAAGCAGAGGCTGCGGTGAGACATGCTATTGAAGTCCACCCCAATCAACCCACCCTTATCGTAAACCATTATTGATGAAAGACCGTTAAGGTAAACAACGTCTTCTAGCTTCTCCCTCATCTCCTTTACCTGTTTCTTCGAATCTAAATATCTTTAGTTTCCTTTCTTATCAGATTAGAGGTTGAAGTTGAACCATGCCACGTCCATTTTATGCCAAGGCTCTCTGATCTCGAGTTGTTGGAAGGAATTCTGTGTTATGCTCAAAAGGAGAAAAATTGATGATTGTTTCGAGGGCAAGGAGCTAGTGGAGGAATGTCAGCGACCGTGACCCAGCCTCCTCAAGCGCCAACGATGCAGAGCACGGGATCGACAACAGTGGTGGCCCAGCCCAAGAGGCAAGAGGAGCCAGGCGCGCCCGCAAGCCCAATGCAAGAGTCCAAGGCCCAGAATGGGTGTAATCCGTCTCGGCACGCCACGGCATAAAAGAGGAGAGATGTGAGAGAGAGGGTATCGATGATTTGAACAGAGTTGTAACAATTCCTCTTCTTCCTCTTCCTCACAAACTCTGTACGAATCTGTCGTTCTAAGTGATAATACTCGCTACTCCTCCAATTCTCTCTCTACCCGATCCCGTTGCTTACATCTGGTATCAGCTCCTATCGATCCATCACCGATTCGCCGTCGCGAGTTCGGTGCTGGCGAATTTCTCCCCACCACCACCGCCGCCGCCACCACCACATCCCCACTACACTCGATTCGCGCGTAGCCGGGCGCCATGAGTTCGAGTCCAAGCTTCTCATGGAGGAGGCAGCGGCTCTTCAAGGAGCAGCGCTCAGTTGATGGCGATTCGCCCGGGAGCGGATCGCAAGTTGGAGGAGCGCCTCTCCGCCGACGGGAAGCAGTTGGAGACGCGCCTCGCCGCGTTCGAGGCCACCGTCGACCAGCAGCTCACCGACTTCGACGACGCCTACATCAAGCACGCCGAGGGCGGAGGAGCGCTGAACCGCCCGCGATCGATGACCGCTTCATCGCCATCGACGCCACGGTTGACAAAGCGTTTCACCAACATCGGCGACCACTTCTCTGCGCGTCACCAACGTGGACCTCAACGTGGGCGCCCGGCGTTGTCGACTCCGAAGCCGCCGCATCCACGCTCATCGCCGATTGGATCTACGCCACGACTCTCGGGCGACCGCGCTTCTCCAAACTCATCAGCGAGTTGCAAGAGTGGCGTCGAGGAGACCGAGGGCGCCATGGGCGACCTCAAAGCTGAAGGTGGGCAAACTCAGCGAATCTTTGGGATCGATCGGCTCGAAAGCGCTTCGGCGTCGACGGGTGTGATCTCTCACCACCTTCAGCATGTGGAGCAAGCCGCGCGCCCATCTCTGCGATCCATCGGCTGCTTTCGGCCCGGCGGGGCACCGCGTCGAAATGACTCCACGGGTGAATGGGGTTGGGGATCCAAAAGATTCCCAACCCATTCCCCGGCCAATGAATACGCACTACGACTCAAATCCCCACTATACTTTCGCCTTCATGGTGATACGTTTGAGTCGCATGAGCATGGCCTTTCCTCCGATCCTTACGATTTGGGCAAACTACGACGGAACTTCCCCCTGGTATGAGGGGAAACCACACGCCTATGGATTACACAAAGTCGAGGATTACTTTGATCTCTATCGGGTTCTGTCGGGCAGTGGGTTCAGTATAGCCCGCATAAACTTCCACGGTCCAACCGCTCGTTGGATCGAATCCATTCCTCGCCCGATAGAATCCCATGGCCCGATTTACGCAACCAGCTCCATAGTCGTTTTCATCGTGATCGGCATGATAAGGTCAGTGCGACAAATGGGCCACATATACCAAAATTCTACTTGTGTCCCGATTATGTGGATCGTTTCTCCTCCTTATTTGACCAGCTCAAATCATATAATCCAGATCCTGACATGCATTACTTCATTATCAGATTCATAGATGGCCTTCGTCATGACATTCGTGCTGTTGTTGCCATGCATCGCCCTTCCACATTGTCTTCTGCGTTTTAAGCTTGCTATTCTGCGGGGAAGAAATGGCGGGGCCTTCCCAACGGCCGGCAAATCGTGCTTATGTGAAGCCGGGGTTTCAGCATGGGCGAGGCCAATTCACGAGCCGGCACCACACGAAGGCTGTTCTGTGAAGCCCGGTGATGATAAGATGTCCCCTCGACAACTCTTCGTCGATCACAGGCGATCTCGAGGCCTCTGTGATATGTCTTTGAAAAATGGGTTCGCGGACACAAGTGTGCCTCCACCATACCTCTACATGCTATGCAAGAGGTACATGACTTATTCCAACCTGACCCTGATTGTTGTCCTGATGATACTAAGATGGTTCACGATCTTGCTGCTGAGCAAATCCTTGCACTCTCACATGATGCCCGTATGGGAGCAAGTGGCCCAAAAACTATCAGATTCCATGGGACAGTCAATGCTATTCCTGTGGCAGTCTTACTTGATTCTGGTAGCTCAGCATCTTTTATTTCTGAGAATATTGCTGCTCATTTACATATGTTATCTCATACGCCTGTTAAAAGCGGCTGTCAAGGTAGCCAATGGTCAGGTCATTCACTGTACATCAGCAATTCAGAAGTGTCCATTCACTATTTCTGGGCATTCCTTTGAGCATGATTTGAAAATTCTGCCCCTAGATTCTTATGACATGATTTTGGGCATGGATTGGTTGGAACTATATAACCCTAGGATGGTTCACTGGAAAGCCAAATGGTTATCTATACCTGTACAAGGTGAACAAAAGTTGTTGCAGGGCATTACATCTGAACATGATGCAGACATGATCTTTCAGTTATTGCTATCTTCAGATATGCAGTCCCAGTCTGATTTGCCTGAACCCCTATCTGATGACATCCAAGCTATAGTTCAAACCTACCCAACAGTCTTTGCCATACCTGACTCTCTTCCACCACCAAGGGCTTGTGATCACAGCATTCCACTCATTCAAGGTGCTACACCAGTAAATATGAGAGCCTACGGATATCCACCTCAATTGAAAGATGAAATTGAAGCCCAAGTGCGGCTCATGTTGAAACAAGGTCTTATTCAGCCGCAGTTCATCTTCTTTTTCTTCACCGGTGCTTTTGGTCAAAAAGAAGGATGGCTCCTGGAGGTTCTGTGTTGATTCTGACACCTTAATGCTTTGACCGATAAAGTCCGTATACCCCATTCCGGTGTTTGAACAATTGGTGGATGAATTGGGTCGGGGCCTCTTGGTTTTCCATCTTGGATTTATATGCTGGTTACCATCGGATCGAGGTTGAAGCCGGGAGAAGAACACAAAACTGCCTTTTCCACTCATGATGGCCATTATGAATTCACGTGGTCCCTTTTGGGTTATGTGGTGCACCGGGCACATTTCAAGGAGCCATGAACATTACTCTTGCTCCTGCTCTCAGGAAGTATGCTGTGGTTTTCTTTGATGATATTCTGGTTTACAGCTCTTCATATTCAGCACATCTCCAACACTTGCACCAAGTGTTATCTCTTTTGGCCAAGGATCAATGGGTGGTTAAGTTGAAGAAGTGCAAATTTGCCCAACAGCAAATCACTTATTTGGGACATATCTTGAGTGGTCAGGGCATTCAAACTGATCCCACTAAGATCACTGCAGTTTTGGATTGGCAGGTTCCTGTGTCTGTAAAAGAATTGAGGGGATTCCTTGGTCTAGCTGGCTATTACAGGCGTTTTGTCAGGAATTTTGCAGTCATTGCCAAACCACTTACAGCTCTACTGAAGAAACATGCTCTCTTTATCCGGGTGAAGAACATCAAGTGGCTTTTGATACACTGAAGCAAGCCTTGTGTACTGCACCAGTGCTGGGGATTCCAGATTTCTCCAAGACCTTTGCTATTGAAACTGATGCCTGTCAAACTGGAGTAGGAGCTGTGCTTCTCCAGAATGGTCATCCATTGGCCTATGTCGGTAAACCAGGTCCGATGAACCAGGGCCTCTCAACCTATGAGAAGGAATATTTGGCTATTCTTGTAGCTGTTGATCAATGGAGATCTTATCTGCAACTGGCTGAATTCATTATTTACACTGATCAAAAAGCCCTGATCCATCTCAATGACCAAAGACTTCACACTGTTTGGCAGCAGAAAGTCTTCACCAAACTCTTGGGTCTGCGGTATAGAATTGTCTACAAAAGGGAGTTGACAATGGTGCGGCAGATTCATTATCCAGAAATCCCACTCTGTGAGTACTGGCGATTCTGTTTGTGCGGCCATTTTAGGTGGCTACTCCAAATTGGTGTGATGACATTATTCTGGGTATCAGAATGACCCCCAAGCAAAGCAACTTCTGGCTACCTTAGCTCTGGGTTCCTCATCACCGCACATTTCACTCTGGACAAGGGCCTCATTAAATACAAGAATAAGATCTGGATAGGTAACAATACTGCTCTACAGCTCAAGCTGCTGCACAACTTGCATAGCTCACCGGTTGGAGGTCACTCAGGTATTCCTGCTACCTTGAAAAGAGTTCAGTCCATGTTTGCATGGCCAGGGTTGAAGAAACAGGTTATAGAGTTTGTTCATAGCTGTGCTATATGCCAACAGGCAAAACCTGAAAGGGTCAAGTACCCTGGATTGCTACAACCACTTGCTACTCCATCTGGTGCTTGGCAGGTGGCATCACTAGACTTTGTTGAAGGCTTACCAACTTCTGGAGGTTACAACTGTATTCTGGTTGTGGTTGATCTGTTCTCCAAATACAGTCACTTCATTGGTCTCAGACATCCTTTTCTTTGCATTATCACATTTGCCAAGGTGTTTATGAGGCAGATATATCGTCTACATGGCATGCCAACTGCCCTGGTGTCTGACCGTGACCGAGTGTTCACTTCAAACTTGTGGACTGAGCTCTTTGAGCGAGCCGGGTTGATCTTCGCATCGAGTTCTGCTTATCATCACGAAAGTGATGGCGAGCAGAGGCGTGTTAATCAATGTATGGAACAATTCTTGTGCTGTTTTGTCAATGCAGCACCAACCAAGTGGTATGACTATCTGCATCTTGCTGAGTTTTGGTATAACACTACCTGGCATTCTTCTCTGGATTGCACACCATTCCAAGTCTTGTATGGCCACCCACCAAGACACTTTGGCATCAACGCATCGTCAGCCTGTTCAGTCGACAGCTTACAGGACTGGATGCAGCAGCGCTCTTCTATGCAAGCTCTCATCCAGCAACAACGCAGCCGTGCCAAGCTTCGCATGAAGAACCAAACTGATAAGCGTCGTACTGAGCGAGTCTTTGCTGTGGGTACTTGGGTGTATCTCAAACTTCAACCGTATGTCCAGAGCTCTGTAGCATCTCGTGCAAGCCAGAAGCTGTCTTATCGGTTTTTCGGTCCTTTCAAGATTATTGAGAAGATCGGCTCGGTGGCATACAAACTCCAGCTTCCAGCCAGTTCCTCCATCCATTCGGTATTCCATGTCTCCTAGCTCAAGATTGCTGTACCCACAACTCATGAAGTTCAGCCTCTGCCGGTTTCCATTGATGGCATGCAAGTTCCAGAACGTGTTCTGCAAAGGCGTGTCGCCAACGGAGGTACGGGTGTTCATCAGCAAGGACTCATCCAATGGACAGGTTTACCTGCTACTCTCGCCACCTGGGAGGACCTCGAAGCTCTACGACAGCGCTTCCCTCGAGCACCTGCTTGGGGGCAAGCAGGTCCTTATCAGGGGAGGGGATGTCAGCGACCGTGACCCAGCCTCCTCAAGCGCCAACGATGCAGAGCACGGGATCGACAACAGTGGTGGCCCAGCCCAAGAGGCAAGAGGAGCCAGGCGCGCCCGCAAGCCCAATGCAAGAGTCCAAGGCCCAGAATGGGTGTAATCCGTCTCGGCACGCCACGGCATAAAAGAGGAGAGATGTGAGAGAGAGAGGGTATCGATGATTTGAACAGAGTTGTAACAATTCCTCTTCTTCCTCTTCCTCACAAACTCTGTACGAATCTGTCGTTCTAAGTGATAATACTCGCTACTCCTCCAATTCTATCTCTACCCGATCCCGTTGCTTACAAGGAAGCAAAGGCTACGATTGGGAGAGTGCCTCTAAAGTCCATCCCTACCATCCCACCCTTGACCTATATATACTGATGAATAAGATGCATGTGATACTTGCTCTGCTTGTTCCTTGTCCTTTCTACCCGTTTCTTCAAACCTGGACATCCTTTTGTTCTCTCTTTTCTAGATTGGTGATGAATTGTGAACCGTTAAACATGAAGGTGCAACTCTTCTCCTTTCCCTGTTTCTTCAGATGTAAAAATTTGTATGGTTGATATTGTTGAGAAACAAACAATTTGTATGATATTAATAATGCTCTCCATGAAGTGTCAGTCATTAATTTGTGTTTAATTTTGGACATCATAATGAAAATCTGCGATCCTCACAGAATCTACCTTGACAGGCTGAGAGGAACCTTCACCAGTTCACTATTAACGTGTGTTGCATTGCAAGTTCAATTCACTACTGAAATAGAGAAAAAAATGGCAGCTCATCAGACTATGGTCCATAAAGTTCAGGTCAACAACCTAGAAGACTTGACGATTCAGAAAAATATTGGCCCAAAAGAACTTGCAAGAAAGACATGTCATTTTCAGTTGTCAAGGAAGACACTGTAATCTTCAGTTTTCAGCCTGAGTGCAGTAGCTTGCAAGGGTTTCCAAGGTAGCTAACACTTAAACTGTCGTGTCATAACTCATAAGTACATATCGACTGACACGATTGGAGACAATGTATAAATCAAACATATCGATGTGTACATATCTGCTCTCCAATCGTATTGATCACTAGCTGTATGCATTAAACATCTGATCGTGAATCACCAAAACAATTTATTGTCTATTCATCAGTAAAGACAGGCTAGAACGTCAGTAGGAGGCAGTGACTCGAACGCTGAAGCATCAGCAAAGGCGGCAAAACTATTGATCCATCTAGTATTTTTCATTTGAATCTCTTCACGATTTGTAGAGTTTTTTTCAGACTTCTCTCACAATTGACACTACACTGACAAAAACATATCACACCATGTTCTGCACTTGGTACTGAATACTGAATATACTGACCCAAGAACAGAGCTGCAGATATGCACTCATCAGACGCCACTAGACAACGCACTCCTCTGCGCGTCCTCCGCTGCCGACGCCACCACACTCCAGGCCAGCGACGTGCTCCTCATGCGTCGCCACCAAGTCTGGGTGCCCGTACCTAGCCGCGGCAACGGAATAGCAGACAAGCACGTAGATCGTAGACCAAGGCGAGGAAGACGGCCCCGAACAGCTGGAAGTTGGCCAGCTGCTCGGCGCGCTCCTCGGTGGCACAGCTGCCTCCAGGAGCATGGGCCCGTACAGCGTGAGCGCTGTCTGGTAGAACCACAGCCCCTGCAGCGCGATGAGCGTTCCCGCAGCGACGTCGACGCTCGCCGGCATCGGCATGAGCGCGCCGAGGATGGTGATGAGGTGGCCAAGTGGTAGGAGAGAAGGAGGAATTCAGATATGAACGCCGTCACCGCCACCAGGCTTGGTCAGGGCCTCAGGAGATGGTGATAATAATATAACTAAAACTGACAATAACAAAAATCTGTCTCACCATCCATCCTTTCACACCGTGAACGGATGGCGACGGGCATAAATTGTAGAACCAAACATCATAAACACTGTGGGTCGACACGGTTGGTCTTTGTTTTCTTGTCTTCCAAGATGTAGTAGGAATGTGCATGGTGTGTTCCTCCCTACATTTTCCAGCGCCCTCCGGCCTTCGCGTCCCGGTATCCTATCATTCACCAGACTTGGCTACAGTTCCGGCGCGTCCCAATCATTCACCACACCAGATGCAAGGAATTCCTGCGCGCACTGGCGTGCCCTTAACGATCGTCCAATACAGCATCGATAAGATCGCAATTGGCTAGTTAATTACTAGCCCGGCCTACAATTGCAACCGATTTATTTTTGTTTCCTACTACACTTTCCTGGTTATATTGATCGTAGCCCCGGGGGCTAGTACGAAATCAAATAAAATCAACGTTTTTCAGATATGTAGGTAGTCGTTTCATACTCTTTTTTTTTGAGGAAGTTATTTCCATAATTAAGCAGCATTTGTAATTGAACTGAAGAGAAGAGATCTTATCTAAAAAAAGGATAATTAAGCAGCATTTGTCATTGAACTGAAGAGAAGACAGAGCAGCAATCGTTTGCAAACGGTGCTCGTCTGTCTCAGACGGCAGTCACAAAACGCTCTGTTTCCAATGTGCTGGCCACTTTGATCTTTGAATGACATTTACCTCCGGTCTCTCCCATAATTTTTGTGCTCTATGATTTTTTTTTCTGTAGACGTGTCTTCTCAGGAGTAAATAAGAAATTCAAGCCGATGGTACACTGCCCATTCTGAATCAATGTGTCGCGGCAATAATGCAGCACGCTGCAGTGCAGCACTGCTGGTGGACACGACATTTGGCTGGCAGGTCTTTGCAGAGGTAGCAGCACTGGGCCACAATCCATGTGGTGGAGTAAAAATTGAAGATGCTCCGGCTCCGGCCGGCCGGTTGCCGTCTTGACCCCGCCGGCGACCAGGCGGGCTATATCGCTGCTCTTGTCCAGCGCTGGGGCAAGTGGCACACTGCGCGCGCGTCTGCTCGCGACTTGATGAGTCCATGGCACAGCCAAGAATGATGCCAGGCCATTACAGACTTGTCAGCTGTGCTACCAGGTTCTCTCATAGCCTAGCCTCCACCGCAGCCCCGACGCTCTTGCGTGTACGAATCTACGCCCTCCTCCGGGTAGGATAAGCCTGGTGTCCCCAGTCCACACGGCATGTGAAAATTCCACGTTGGCCTCGCTTCCGCCTTCCACGTGGTGGATGAACTACTGAGCCGATCCATAAATGCAAGCCAATCAGGACTCGACAACGGCGGCATGCTGGACTTGAGGAAGCAGCCAATCATACTTGGACAACCAGCATTGCCCTTTCTGATATGCAATGACGTTTCAGATATAGCAGATCCTCCCCTTGCTCATCGGCGGCGGCGGCCAGCGGTGGCGCATTCAAAAGATGCACACTGCCCCCGCCTTGGCGGTGGCGGCGGTCGCGGCCCGGCGGGTGGGGGACCGGCGGATCGGGCCTCCGTGCCCCCGAATCCGTCCTACCCCCTCCCCGTTCTCTCCCACCGACCCCGCCCGCTCCCCTTCCCCTCCACACCCCCTCTTCGACGGCGGCCTTGGCGATGGCCGGCGGCTCCGGCGTCCCGGCCGGGTGGGGGGACGGCGGATCGGGCCTCTTGTGCCCCGACCGTCCTTTCCTCGCCCCCGTCACGCCCCGGCCCTCCGTCTGCGGCGGCCATGCTCTATTCCGGCTTGGCGGCGACCTCCCGAGGGCTTGGTGCGGCCAAATCCGCTCGCCCCCACGCCCCCCCTCGACGATGGTGGTCTGTGCCCTCTTGGCTAGTGGCCACCGGCCATGGTGGTCCTGGGCCCCGGGTCTCCGGAGCCCGTGTGCCTCTAGTGATCCGGTGGTTGGCACACACATTCGGGTGAAAGCCACCGCCGGCTCGCCCGGCGATAGACGGTGACGCCTTGGGCGCCACATCCTTCCATGGAAGCGTCGGTTCGATCGGTGTGCCTCCTCGCCTTGGCGGGCCTTTGGGGGGCGGTGGCGGCGGCTAGTTTGGGTGCTCTCCAACGTCGCCATGATGGCGATGTTGATCGGGAACGCTTGATGTTGCACCTACACCGCCGTGGTGGTGGGGTGGGTTGCGACGGTCGTCTCTTCACCTTCGGAGAGATGCGGGTGAAAACCCATCCCACGTGGGATGGCATCGTGTCCTTTCGAGAAGGCGGCGTCGAGCATCTCCTCCGTTTTGCAGCGCTTTGGGTGGCTTGGGGGCAGCCTTTTGCCGTCCGTCGCGTTGCTCGTCGTGCTTGGCCTAGCTGCGCTTGTTGCTTTGCTCTTTATTCGGTTAATCCTAGCTGGTGTTGTCGTTGCCATAGCCTTATTGGTGCTCTTCGTCCAGCGGTCCCGGAACTTTGTGACTCGGAGGTGTGCCTTCATGGCGGTGCTCCTCGCCGTGGTCCCTACCTAAGTGACTTCGGAGGTGTGCCTTCATGGCGGTGCTTCTCACCGCGGCTCGGTGACTCGGAGGAGCACTCATCATGTTCATCTGTGGCAATGATCGCCACTAGCTATCTTGGTGTTGAGTCTTCTTTAATACTAGGCTTGGCTTGCGGGGTTGTTAGGTGGAGGGTCTCCTGCCCCTCGTGTTCTTGCTTTCGTTTGTGTTTCGGGGCCTTGTTGGTAATCCATGGATTACCCGCATATCCGGTTGTATCTTTTATGTGTAGGTCTATTGATCATTTCCTTCTACTTAATGAAAAATGGGCTATATCCCCGGTCTTGAAAAAAAAATATAGGAGGTCTCTATGTGTGAGATGAACTGCTGCCCTGCCCTCTCGAGCCACGTACCCGAACTGCCAACGTTCAGCAACAATGGTCACGATCAAGACAACTACACGAAATCAAATAAAATCAACGTTTTTTTAGATACGTAGGAGTAGGTAGTCGTTTCATAATTTTTTTGCGAGGAAGTTATTTTCATACTTTAAGCAGATTTGTCATTGAACTGAAGAGAAGACAGAGCAGCAATCGTTTGCAAACGGTGGTCGTCTCGGACGGCAGTCTATGGCACAAAACGCTCTCGGTAAAATCTCACTCTGTTTCCAATGTGCTGGCCACTTTGATCCCCTAAAATCTGAATGAAACTTACCTCCGGTCCCTCCCATAATTTTTGTGCTCTATGATTTTTTTTTTCTGTAGACGTGTCTTCTCAGTAAATACGAATGCAAGTGCCGGACTGGCGTAAGGACCACGGTGACCGGATGCAAACTTAAATTTCAAGCCAATGGTACACTGCCCATTCTGAATCGATGTGTCGCGGCAATAATGCAGCACGCTGCAGTGCAGCACTGCTGGGGCACACCGCACACGACATGGTAATGGCAGGCAGGTCTTGCAAAGGTATCAGCACTGGGCCACCATCCATGTGGTGGAGTAAAATTGAAGATGCTCCGGCTCCGGCCGGTTGCCGTCTTGACCCCGCCGACGACCAGGCGGGCTATATCGCTGCTCTTGTCCGGCGCTGGGGCAACTGGCACAATGCGCGTCTGCTCGCTACTTGATGAGTCCATGCCTCCATGGCACAGCCAAGAATGATGCCAGGCCATACAGACTTGTCAGCTGTGCTACGACCGCAGCCCCGACGCTCTTGCGGGTACGAACCTACGCCCTCCTCCGGCCGGAGTGTTCAGTTGCCATGCAACTACCAAAAAAAAAAATGCTATAGTTTCTAATCACATCAAGTCTCTTAACGTATGCATGGAGCATTAAATATAGACAAATAAAAAAACTAATTGCATAGTTTTGTTGAAAAGTACGAGACAAATCTTTTCAGCCTAGTTACTCTATAATAGGACAATAATTACCAAATACAAACGAAAAGTGCTACAGTTTCCGAATTTAAAATATTTCACCAACTAAACACCCCTCCAAGCCCGGTGTCCGCAGTCCGCACAGCTTGTAATGGGAGATAAAAGTTCCTCTAAAGATTAAGATTTTTTTTGGTTTTTACAGAGAGGGGTAGTCTTGAACAAAGACAACCTCACCAAAAAAAAATTAGAAAAGGAGTCAGAAGTGCATATGCTGTAATGGAAATGAGACTATCCAACATTTATTCCTAGACTGTCTCCTTACCAAAATGATGTGGAGGATTATCTTTTATACTACTAGTCTAACTCAACCTCGATCAATCAGCCATATGTTCGGGAATTGGCTAGCTAATCAAAATAAAAAGATTAGAAATTTGATTTGGGTGGGTGTGGCTGCCATGTGCTGGGATATCTGGAGATGTCGTAATAATGTTATTTTTAATCAAATAAAATCTAACTCCATTTTACAGATAATTTTCAGAGGAGCATATTGGTTATGCTCTTGGGCCCTACTTTAGCGTGGTGACGAGACAACCAAGGAAGCAATCTCAACAACGAGCAAGAAATTAGTAATTATTGCTTTAAAGATTTCCAATAAAGGATGGAATCACTTATATTGTTTGAACTAGCTTCTGTTCAATCTATAAGACCATGGCTTTCTCTTTTCTTTCAATGAAAGTCTATGTAATAATTGGCTATGTACATCCTTGGATGTACAGGGCGGATATTATCTAAAAAAAGTCCATACGACATGTGAAAATTCCATGTTGGCCTCGCTTCGCCTTCCATGTGGTGGATGAACTACTGAGCCGATCGATAAATGCAATCCAATCGGGACTCGACAACGGCGGCATGCGGGACTTGAGGAAGCGACCAATCATACTTGGACAACCAAAGATTGCCCTTTTTGATATGCAATGGCGTTTACGATATAGGAGATCCTCCCCTGCACGCGGCGGCGGCAGCCCGGCGGCAAAACTCAAAAAGATGCACGCCGCCCACCTCCCGTTCTCTTCCACCGACCCCGCCTACTCCCCCTTCCCCCTCCACACCCTCCTTCGACGGCGGCCGGCGGCTCCGGCAGCCGGACGGGTTGGGGACCGGCGGATCGGGCCTCCCGTGCCCCGAATCCGTCCTCCCCTCCCCGTGCTCTCTCCCGACCGACCACCGCCCCCCTTCCCCTCCACACCCCCTTCAACTGTGGCCTTGGCGGTGGGTCGGGTGGCCGGCGGCCGGGCCGGGTGTGGGACCGGCGGATCATGCCTCCCGTGCCCCGAATCCGTCCCTCCATCTCTCCGTTCTCTCCCACCGACCCCGCCCTGCTCCCCCTCCCCCTCCCCCCTCCACACCCCCTCCTTCGGTCGGGCCTTGGCGGTGACCGGCGGCTCCGGCGGCCCCGTCCGAGTGGCGGACCGGCGGATCGGGCCTCCCCTGCCCCGAATCCGTCCTCCCCCTCCCGTTCTCTCCCACCAACCCTGCCCGCTCCCCCTTCCCCTCCACACCCCCCTTCGACGGCGGCCTTGGCGGTGGCCGGCGGCTCCGGCGTCCCTGGCGGGTGGGGAACCGGCGGATCGGGCCTCCCGTGCCCCGAATCCGTCCTTCTTAAGCCCCCCATCCTGCCCCGGCCCTCCGTCCGCGGCGGCCATGCTCTATTCGGGCTTGGCCGGCAACCTCCCAAGGGCCAGGGCAGCCGGATCCGCTCCCCGGTCCCCCCTGGCGATGGTGGTTGTGCCCTCTTGGCCGGTGGCCACCGGCCATGGTGGTCTCGCCGCCCGAGTCTCCGGAGCCAATTTGTGCCTCTAGTGATGCGGCGGTTGGCACACACATTCGGGGTGAAAGCCCCGCTTCGGCTCGCGGCGAATGACGGTACGGTGATGCCTTGGGCGCCACATCCTTCCATGGAAGCGTCGGTTCTGATCGGTGTGCCTCCTCGCCTTGGCAAGGCCTTTGGGCGCGGCTGACGGCGGCTAGTTTGGGCGCTCTCCAACGTCGCCATGGTGGCGATGTTGACCGGGAATGCTCGATGTTGCACCTGCACCACCGTGGTGGTGGGGTGGGTTGCGACGGTTGTCTCTTCATCTTCGGAGAGGTGGGCTTTGCCCCGGACTTGTGTCCATTTTTCTCTCTCCCTTAGAGATGTGGGCCCTACTCACCCTCGGACACGTGTCCATTATTCATCTCTAAATATTATTTTTATTATTTGGGAGGTAGGCCCTTCTCGCCTAGTATGACTTTTGTCCATTACTCTCCCTCTCTCGGCTCACTTTTCTTTCTAAATATTTATTTTTCTTTTTCTCTTTCTTTTTCTCTTCTTTTTTTTTTTTTGAATGTAGCCCAGCCTATATAGAAACACCGAGAGAGACATATCCAAAGATTGCAAGAGTTTATTATTATTTTTATGGCTAATGGCTTTATGGAGTATGGGGATGCGTATTTCGAGTTAGAAGCGGCGTATTAGTGGAGTGGGATGATCTTGATGTGATATACTCTTAAGGGTCATAGCTAAGGAACTCATCATGTAATTTTATAATTTTTAAAGATAAAAAACCAGAGAGTCAAGTATCTCTAGGAATATGATAAAACAGTAGCTCAACTTTTCATGCACTATTATCTTTTAATGCTAAGACTCGGATTAAGCGTGTGCTTCCCACGTGTTTGGGTTTAGAGCAAAATAAGCAATTAAAGCTTTGGGAGAATCTAAGTCCAAAGTGTAAGTACTTTTAAGAGGAATTAAGGCGGAGCAACTATTCATCATTTCCTTAGCATATATCATCAAGATCATAATTAAAAGGAAGAAAGTAATCTAACAAGTTCCAAAGATTTATTTATTTGACATCTTTAACACTAAGACTCTTTAACTAAGACTCATTAACTCTAAGCAAATATAAATATCTAAAATTTAAAGACATAAGATAGTGATACATATAGTGATAAATGGGGGTGCTCTCCCCAAGCTAGATCTTGAAGTAGTTCTTTGTTCATCCTTGGAATCTGCTCCTCTTTCGGGGTCTCCTTTAATGTTCTCCCCGTTAATAATAATTTGCACATACCCGAAGGAACAAATTCTAGGATGTTAATGTGAGCCTTCATGTGCTCACGTCTTTTTGGATTTTTATTTTTATATAAAAGGTGTGGACCTTCATGTGCCCACATTTTTTTTTGAATTTTTCTATGCAATAAGGATGCTAATGCAAAAACATATGAATGCAATATTTTTGTACTTTTTTATTATTTTTTTTATGCCACCACAAAGAAGGAGTGCTTGCATGGGGCTTTAAGAGACGATGCAAATGCAAAGAAACATAGTTTTGAGATTTTCTAAATGCAGGTTTAGGAAAAGTAAATATGCTAAAGTAAACATGCTAATTGAAATATGCTTTGCGAGAAAATTAAATATGCGAGATAAATACCGGGTTACCTCTCGGGCGAAAGTGTTTAGAGCACTTACTCCCATGGCGTGGTGTCGTTTATAGGCCCCCTCGTATAAATGTTGTACCTGGTAAGGGTCCTTCAATGATCTCGTAGGTGGGCGTAGACGAAGTAGCCGCGAAGTCGATTGTTCATTTGTTGATGCCGACGCCGGTTGGGTCTCCGAAGGTGTACTCTTGTTGCTCTTATTAGCGGCTTCTTTCTTCTTCCAAGATTGCTTCTTTGGTGGAGACCTCTCCGGTGTAGTTGGTGCGGCCTTCAAGATAGGTAGGAGCTGAGTGTACTTTTCTTTGATATCTTGTTCTATCCTCTCAATGTGCTCCATCTTCGAGTCCAGTTTCTGTTGTAGTCTCTGGAGACGCTTCTGGCTCTTGGTCCTTCTTCTCGGGCTGTTCATTGTTAGTGTAAGTATTGAAGAAATAGCGTATCTTTTACCTTGAATGCGAAGTGGATCTCGCCTTCGTCCCGATATAGATGATGGCTCTTGTAGTGTTCAGAAACGGTCTTCCAAGTACTATGGGAGGATCTTGCTCTTCTTCTCCCATGTCCATGACTAAGAAGTCGGTGAGGACATAGTCGTCTTTAATCTTGACGGGGGCGTTTAGTACAATACCTTCCGGGAATCGGTGTGTTTGGTCCGCCCGGTAGCAGCAGAAGACATAGGTGGAACACAAAGGCAGATTATCATATATTAATTGATACGTTACCTTTGACATTAAGTTGATGCTCGATCCCGTGTCGCGCATAACTTGCCGGAAGTTCCATTGATTAATGGAGCAATGGATTGACGGAACTCGAGGTCGCTCTAGCTTCTCTAATGGTGGTGGAATGCGCCGAGTCTTGTGTTCTGAGTTGACTTGATTGATCATTAAGACTCGTTCCACGTGTGGTCGAGGTTGACGGTTCTTCTTGTTCTTGCTTCTTCTTTTTATTTTCTCCTTGACAGCTGGTACGTGTACTTCAGGGTACGGTAGTGGTACGGTTGGAGCAGGGGGAGCTAGGGTCTTGTGTTTGCGGTTGAATCTCTCCCTCCGTCCATTGACCGTGAAGACGATCTTTGCGGTGTCGGCGTAGATGATGGCCTTGGTGGTGGCAAGGAAAGGGCGGCCCAAAATGATCGGGGCGTTCTTACCTTTGCCCGTATCCAGGACCACAAAGTCGGTGGCCACATAGAGCTTACCGATATAAAGACACACGTCTTCTAAGATGCCCTCAGGGTAGCATAGCGACTGATCTGCAAGTTGTAGGCACATAGTTGTGTATACTAAATCAAATCACGGCTCAAGGTTTACCTTAGGCATGATGTTGACACTTGAGCCAAAGTCGACGAGCGTCGTAGGTGCGAGCGCCAATTTCAATGGTGACGACCGGTCTCCCTGGATCTCCTTTCTTGGCGGGCATACCCCAGTCAACACAATTAAATTTTCTTTCTGAATAAGTGGTCTTCATACCTGCATAATAAATATCGACAAGATTTGCAGATTCTAATTCTTCCGGTTGACCCGGAATCTTACCCGGTTAGGCATAGGAGCAGATAAAGCCAGCTGAGATAACTGAGATTCTATCATTTTATTAAAGCTATGCTGGTTCTTTATTGCAGAAGAAAAGCTTTCCATGTTAGTACTAATAGTTTCTAGCATTTTATCATTGGAAGCTAACTTCTTAGACAGTTATCCATAAGTCTACCTTGGTTTTGTACTAACTCTCTTAAAGGTGGGAAATTATTGAAAGAGTTATTACCGGATAGTTACCTTAGTAGTTACCTTGGTAGTTGGGTCTCTGTTGACTCCATCCTTGATTCGGAGGGGCGATCTTTGGTTGTTGTTATTATTGATGTACTTCACGTCCTCTTCCAGCTCGGGACATTGGCTGCCCGAGTGTCCAAGTGTTGCCACATTCCTCACATGTCATGCGGGAATCAAAGAGTTGCATGACTTCCTTCTTCTCGGGAGCTTTGTCTTCAAGCTTCTTCATAATTAGGTCCATTTTTGCAGACAAAGATATCTACCTCTTTCACCGGTGCATTCCTCTCTCTTTCTTTCTTGGGGGTTGACGGTCCTCATTCCAAGCTTGGTTTGACGCCATCTTCTCCACAAGGTCGGTAGCTTGGTTCGGTGTAAGGGACGGGGGAAAGCACCTCCGGCAGCCCGCGTCCATGGTCTCACGGGTGTTGTTGTTAAGCCCGTGGTAGAAGGTCTGCATAAGTAGCCGTTCTCCATTCCATGGTGTGGGCATTCATGATGTAGTCTTGGAAGCGTTCCCACGCCTGCGAACGGATTCGTCGTGTTGCGGCTGAAAACTTGAGATTTTTTCCTCGTAAGGCGTTGGTTTTGCCTATAGGGAAAAAATTTTGCCAAGAAGGCGATGAGAGCAAAGTGCCCAAGTAGTGAGTTTATCTTTGTTGGCATAGAACCGCCGCTTCACTCGTCCCAAGAGTGAGAATGGGAAGAGACGAAGTAGGATTGCATCACTTGAGACATCTTTGATGGTGAAGGTGCCACGAATCTCTAGGAAGTGTTGTAGGTGAGCATTGGCATCTTCATGGGCTTTTCCACAAAATTGGCTAGCTTGTACCATGTTGATGAGTGCAGGCTTGAGCTCAAAAGCTTTGTCTCCCACATCGACCGGTCGGTCCCAAGGCGGATGTTGGCCGTGGTCGGTGCAGTAGTACTCGCGAGGGTCTTATTTGCCATGACCTCGAACACGGGTGCTAAGCCGCACTGATGGAGGAGTCTTCCGAGGTAGTGTTCTTGGGTTGAGATTTCAACTTGGATCTTGCCTCCTTCAAAAGTTTTTCTCGGATCGGACTGGAAGTTTTCGGGAAGATTCCTTTTCATACATTACAATGAAATAGATAGGAAGAATAATAACAAGGGTATACTTGTTTAAGCAATTGATAAATTTAATACTTTATGATGCGTGAGAGAGATGTATGCATGTTAATCCTATATTTTTATTTTATTAGGCTATAGACTTTCTTTCCCCAAGAACGGCGCCAAAAAATGCTTGTTGGTATTTCTAATGTCACTAACTAGTAATGGCATTAAAAGAATATCGATGTTGCTTCATATCAAACTAAGAGAAATATTCATTGCGCTTCATAGCATATCTCGAAAAGGTTGTCATCCCTATAGTTAAACTACTAATATGCAAGGAATAAAATATTCGTACTATGCCCCGATAACTTCTTAATAAGTAAATAAATAATTATAACTCGGGTATCCGCAAGCGCCGATATATGAATATACCATTGTAGCATTTTAACCGGGAGTAAGAACCAGTGTTGAATTTATATTCTACCACGGGGAAAGAAGTCTTCTATCACATGAATTAACTATGCATAGGTGCTAAACATCTTAATCATCTCTAATCATCTAGTCATCTCTCGTGTGCAAAGCATAAGTGTTAAATTTATCATTTACTTAAACAAGGATCAAAGTTCACAATAAAGATAATGATAAAGTTCTCGATAAATAGATTCAACCAAAGTTCATATCTAAGTGGGACGAAAATAGAAAGTGTCAAACAAAGGGACGATAGCAATTCATAGGCTAGCTAGCATTAGAAACTCCAATATGTAACTCTAAACTATAAGTTAGGACCTACTCAATTATGAAATACATCTAACAATCATTGAAGAAAGACTAATTAAATCCGGACATGAGGACGTAATCCGTGAAGACTATGGCCGAAACTTAGAACAACCCGAATAATATCATCCGCTAGGCCTACATACGGGGGATGGATTGCAAAGGACTCAATGGTGCCGTCACCACCACGATCTACCACACGACCCGGCACATAGGGTGCAAACGCAGTAAATAATAGATCTAATCACCATGATTACATCATCTCTACCACTCAACCTCTGTACAAAAGGATGAGCGCTATACGAATCCATGCATGAACATAACAAAGAATTCAACTATGCTAAATGTGTAATTAAAGTAAATACTAGAACAAATAATCTTGAATATAAACATGATCAAGATATTCATATTAAGCATGTGTCCGGAACTTGAAAACTACTTACAATGAAGAACTTACAAGAACGAGGCTTGATCTTGAGCCGGCCTCCGACGATCCTCCCGAGCGGATTTCTCCCTTCCTACTAGTTCTAATCTTGATTGCTACTCTTCCTAAAGCGATGTTTCTACAGCGTGGGATATGACTTGGATCTTGAAGCGTTGTTAACTTGATTGAGAACTTGATGATCTGAGAAGGGGGATCTAGGGGTCTTTATATATGGGTCTTCGTACATCTCTTCACTTCATCGGCGATGTGGTACTAATCCTTGATTCATCCCAAGACTTCTACCGACGCCATCGATTAAACCGACATTAAACAACCGGTTTAGATTGCGTCTTAGAGGCGGTGGAGGAAGGTTCCAGAGACGGAGGTTGCGTGGCGGACAAGGGGGGCCAATCGGCCCCATTATTGGGCCGATCGGCCCAGGGGGTGCTGCCCTCTGGGTCCCGTCGTGCGTCGTGGCTTCTGGAGTCTTCTAGATGATGTTTTCTTCGGTGTCAAGTTTGGTCCACGTCGGGATTAATCCGAAGCCTTCTAGACTTGTTTCGGAGTTAGATTGCGTTGCGTTACGTCGGTCGTATGCCACGTCATTTCTGCTATTTTTCTGATAAGTCCCTGCAAATCACAACTTTACCAAAACTGATGGAAATATGTTAGTGACACCCTATTCTAGGTTGTTATTATTATTTATACCCCTTTCTCATATTTAATTAATTAAAAATTTTATATGATAACAAGTGTCAACAAACTCCCCAAGCTTACCCTTTGCTAGTCCCTAGCAAAGCTATATGCTATAGTAGGATCAGAGTTGCTACTACGCTTTCATACCTCAAAAGTACTATGTGTATCGAAATAAATTCTCCTCTTAACCAGATTGTTCTTACCTGTTTACCATGGGGCGTAGCCTTTTCACGAATCAAAAGCAAGATAAAACAATCAAGTTAAGTACCATATCTCAAGTTCTTTGATCAACTATCATCCTGGGGTTTTGCAAATATTTTTCAAAAGAAAACTCGGAGATCCTATGTATGACCCTCTTAAGTAGATAGTACGTAGTGGAGTTACACAAGTGGTAGGACATACATAGTGGGATGATAGTGGTGAAGTGGATGAGGATGAAAGGTAGTAAATAGCCTTTAGCCTTTTTCTAGTATTTTTCTTCTCAAGCATCTTGGACTATATCTCTCTTTCTAAAAATTGCTAGGACCTGGGCTGTCCATTCTTGGAGAGGTGGGCTTTGCCCCGGACTTATGTCCATTTTTCTCTCTCCTTAGAGATGTGGGACCTACTCGCCCTCGGACACGTGTCCATTATTCATCTCTAAATATTATTTTTAGGGAGGTAGGCCCTTCTCGCCTAGTATGACTTTTGTCCGTTACTCTCCCTCTCTCGTCTCACTTTTCTCTCTAAATATTTCTTTCTTTTTCTTTTTCTTTTTTTTTTTTGTAGCCCAAAATATAAAAACACTGAGAGAGACATATCCAAAGATTGCAAGAGTTTATTATTATTTTTATGGCTAACGGCTAAATGGAGTATGGGGATGCGTACTTCGAGTTAGAAGCAGCAGATTATTAGTGGAGTGGGATGATCTTGATGTGATATACTCTTAAGGGTCATAGCTAAGGAACTCATCATGTAATTTTATAATTTTCAAAGATAAAAAACCAGAGTCAAGTATCTCTAAGAATATGATAAACAGTAGCTCAACTTTTCATGCACTATTATCTTTTAATGCTAAGACTCGATTAAGCATGTGCTTCCCACAGTGTTTTTGGATTTAGAGCAAGTTAAGCATTTAAAGCTTTGGGAGAATCTAAGTCCAAAGTGTAAGTACTTTTAAAAGGAATTAAGGCGGAGCAACTATTCATCATTTCCTTAGCACATATTATCAAGATCATAATTAAAAGGAAGAAAGTAATCTAACAAGTTCCAAAGATTTATTTATTTGACTCTTTAACACTAAGACTCTTAAACTAAGACTCATTAACTAAGACTTTAAGACTCATTAATTCTAAGCAAATATAAATAACTAATATTTAAAGACATAGGGTAGTGATACTTATAGTGGTAAACGGGGGTGCTCTCCCCAAGCTTGATCTTGAAGTAGTCATTTGTTCATCCTTGAATCTGCTCCTCTTTCGGGTCTCCTTTAATGTTCTCCCCTTAATATTAATTCGCACATACCCGAAGGAACAAATTCTAGAATGTTATTGTGAGCCTTCATGTGCTCACGTCTTTTTTGGATTTTTATATAAAGGGTGTGGACCTTCATGTGCCCACATATTTTTTTGAGAATTTTTCTATGCAATAGGGATGCTAATGCAAAAACATATGAATGCAATATTTTTGTATTTTTTTTTTTTTTATGCCACCACAAAGAAGGGAGTGCTTGCATGGGGCTTTTAGGAGACTCGATGCACATGCAAAGAAATATATTTCGAGATTTTCTAAATGCAGTTTTAGGAAAAGATAAATATGCTAAAGTAAACATGCTTTGCGTAAATTTAAATATGCGATAAATACCGAAGTTACCTCTCTGAGAGAGAGTTTTTAGAGCACTTACTCCCATGGCGTGGTGTCGTCTATGGGCCCTCGATAAATGTTGTACCCGGTAAGGGTCCTTCTATGATCTCGTAGGTGGGTGTAGACGGCGTAGCCGCTGAAGTCGATTGTTCATTTGTTGATGCCTATTTGGTTGGGTCTCCGAAGGTGTACTCTTGTTGCTCTTCTTAGCAGCTTCTTTCTTCTTCCAAGATTGCTTCTTTGGTGGAGACCTCTCCTGTAGTTGGTGCAGCATTCAAGATAGGTAGGAGCCGAGTGTACTTTTCTTTAATGTCTTTTTCTATCCTCTCGATGTGCTCCATCTTCGAGTCCAGCTTTTGTTGTAGTCTCTAGAGACGCTTCTGGCTCTTGGTCCTTCTTCGAGGCAGTTCATTGTTAGTGTAAGTATTGAAGAAACAGCGTATCTTTTTACCTTGAATCTGGAAGTGGATCTCGCCCGTCCTGATGTAAATGATGGCTCTTGTAGTGTTCAGGAACGGTCTTCCAAGTACTATGGGAGGATCTTGTTCTTCTTCTCCCATGTCCATGACTAAGAAGTCAGTGAGGACATAGCTGTCTTTAATCTTGATGGGGACGTTTTCGCACAATACCTTCCGAATCGGTGTGTTTGATCCGCCAAACCGCAGCTAGCATAAAAGGTGGAACACAAAGGCGATTACCATATATTAATTCATACGTTACCTTTGACATTAAGTTGATGCTCGATCCCGTGTCGCCGACAACTTGCCGGAAGTTCCAATGATTAATGGAGCAATGAATTGCCGAACTCCGTGGTCGCCTAACTTCTACCGGGTGGTGGAATGCTCCGAGTCTTGTGTTCCGAGTTGACTTGATTGATCATTAAGACTCGTTCCACGCGTGGTCGAGGTTGACGTATCTTCTTGTTCTTGCTTCTTCTTTTTATCCTCTCCTCGACAGCTGGTACGTGTACTTCAGAGTACGGTAGTGGTACGGTTGGAGCAGGGGAGCTAGAGTCTTGTGTTTGCAGTTGAATCTCTCCTCTCGTCCATTGACGGTGAAGACGATCTTCGCGGTGTCGGCGTAGATGATGGCCTTGGTGGTGGCCAGGAAAGGGCGGCCCAGAATGATCGGGGCGTTCTTACCTTTGCCCGTATCCAGGACCACAAAGTCGGTGGCCACATAGAGCTTACCGATGTAAAGGCATACGTCTTCCAGGATACCCTCAGGGTAGCATAGCGATTGATCTGCAAGTTGTAGGCACATAGTTGTGTATACTAAATCTGAACCTGGCTCAAGGTTTACCTTAGGCATAATGTTGACACTTGAGCTAAAGTCGACGAGCGCGTCATAGGTGCGGGCGCCGATTTCGATGGTGACGACTGGTCTCCCAGGATCTTCTTTCTTGGCGGGCATACCCCAGTCAACACAATTAGATTTTCTTTCTGAATAAGTGGTCTGCATACCTGCATAGTAAATATCGACAAGATTTGCAGATTCTAATTCTTCCTGCTGACCCGAATCTTACAGGTTAGGCATAGGAGCGTATAAAGCCACCGAGATAACCGAGATTCTATCATTTTATTAAAGCTATGCTTGGTTCTTTATTGTAGAAGAAAAGCTTTCCATTTTAGAACTAATAGTTTCTAGCATTTTATCATTGGAAGCTAACTTCTTAGACATTATCCATGAGTCTACCTTGGTTTTGTACTAACTCTCTTAAAGGTGGGAAATTATTGAAAGAGTTATTACCTTGATAGTTACCTGAGTAGTTACCTTGGTAGTTGGGTCTCTGTTGACTCCATCCTTGATTCGAAGGACGATACTTGGTTGTTGCTATTGTTGATGTAGTTCACGTCCTCTTCTAGCTCGGGACATTGGCTGCCCGAGTGTCTAGTGTTGCCACATTCTTCACATGTCATGCGGGAATCGAAGAGTTGCATGACTTCCTTCTTCTTCTCGAGCTTTGTCTTCAAGCTTCTTCATAATTAGGTCCATTTTGGCGCATAAATGTTGACACTTGTTAATGCATACTTTTAATTGTCAAATAAACATGGAAAAGGACTAAAATAAAATTAGATAACCTTATTAGGGATTTCTACTAATGATTTCCATGAGTTTTGGTAAAGTTGTGATTTGCAGGGACTTAACAGAAAAACAGCAGAATTGACGTGTCATAACGCAACGCAATCCAACTCCGAAACAAGTCTGGAAGGCTTCGGATTTCTCCCGACGCGAACGAAACTTGGCACCGAAGAAAACATCATCTAGAAGACTCCAGAAGCCGCGACACACGACGGGACCCGGAGGGGCAACCCCCCGGGCCGATCGGGCCCAATAATGGGGCCGATCGCCCCCACGTGTCCGCCAAGCAACCCCCGTTTCCAGAACGTTCCTCCACCGCCTCTAAGACGCGATCTAATCCGGTCGTTTGATGTCGGTTTGATCCGAGGGTGTCGGTTAAAGCGCCAAGAATTAGTACCACATCGTTTGTCAAGTCGAAGAGACAGGAGAAGACCCATATATAAAGACCCCTAGACCCCCTCGATCAATCAATCTCAGTTCAATCTTCAATTCAATCGATCATCAACGACTACAAGAGATATAAGCTCTAGATTAGAATTAGATTGAGAGTAGTTTTACAAGTTGAGAGAATTAGAGAGCGGTTGAAGGGAGTAGAAGGAAGGCCCTGAGCGGCGCCTCCATCTTCTTCCTCCTCTTCAGAGTTGGCGCCTCCATTGGAGCACGACTCGAGATCTTGTGGATTGTTCGAATTCCATTGAAGTAAGTGATATTGTCTTTATTGTTCTTAAGGTTCGTATTTCTTTGATAAGATTACTTTGATTCCTGTCGCTCTTGAATTAAAGTTGTTAGATTAATGTAAGCGTGGTGCTTAGATTGACTAGCTTATTACGAATACCTTCTATAGGCCGGGATGAAGACACTTGTTAAGGCCGATCGTAGTGGTGACAAAGACTATTGAGTCCTTTGTTACGCCTGCCCCGTTTATAGAAATCGTAGGAGACCCCTCGTGCATTGTTAGCGTAGAACCCCTTTATTAAGAGTTTCTTCATGACAATCCCTCTTGAGAACAATATTGCAAATGATTTACTTGAAGTGAGAACAAGACCTTCTTACTAGAACTCCTTACCTTTATTATCAATCTAGTTTTATTAAACCACTTAGAGATCAGTAGTAAATCTCAAGAACCTTTCTCGCTTCTCCATGTGGATTCGATATTTAAAACCCATCACCCCGGGTGAAGTGCTCACACCAGATCCGTGCGCCTACGGATTATCCATCATAATATTCCTCGTAGGCTTAACAAATACCAACAAGCATTTACTCGGCGCCGCTGTCGGGGAGAACGGTTTAGAGATTTCTTGAGTATACATTTATCTTTTCTTTTTAGTTTAAATTCTTATCCTTTTATTTATCATGGATACTACATCCATTAAAGATTTTTTAAGCACCTACGGAGCTTAGCCTTAGGCCCATACCATCATCCAAGCCAATTCTATCCGAAGCCTATGAGCTACGCCCAGCAGCTAATAGAGATGGTCCAAACCAACACTTTCTTAGGAATAGAAGACGAAGACCCTTATCATCATCTCCAACAATTTGAGCAAACATGTGACTTGCCTTCATCTAGAGGGTATGTCCTGACGAGACTATCCGTTGGAAGCTCTTTCCATTCACACCGAAAGGAAAAGCTCGCCAATGGTATGACGAACCAAGGAGAAGAAGAAAGGCGATTGGGGAACCCTCCGTGCGTATTTCGCACGATTTCTACCCCGTTTCTAAAGTAGTCAACCTTAGAACCCGGATCATATCTTTCAAACAGGAGGATAGTGAGACATTGAGTTCATCCCGGGAACGTTTTTGAACTTCTTTGCAAATCCGGACCAGATCTAGGCCTTCAAGACTACATTTTACTTCAACATTTCTATATTGGTCTTAATAAAGAATCTAGAGCCTATTTGAATACCTCTTCACATGGATCTTTCATCCATCTTACATCTAGTGAAGCTAGAACCATCTTAGACAACATTCTAGCCAAAGACCAATGATGATCCAAAGAGAAGAGAAACCTTTAGAAAAAGAAATTCCGTAAATAGCTACACCAACCCTATGCCGAATCATCTCAACCTATAGCTATAGAATCATCAAAGGAAAAGCATTCTTTTCCCGATTTTATGAATGATATCGAGGATGATTTATTTTTCGATTTTGGAAACACCTCGAATTATCATCAAGAGAAGAAACCTCGAAAACACAAATTCTCTTTCACAAGAAGAAATTGATCGCGTTGAGCAATACTTCTCAAGACAACACACTAGGGAGCTTGCATCTATCATGAGTGCGAGAATGGTTAGAAGAATCGAGAACTTTCTTACGATGTGATCCGTTTAGAATCACCTTCTATACCGATTCAATGCATAATTAATGCAATCACTTATGATGCACTTTATAACCCAGTTGTACGAGTGAATATAATGGCTTTATCCTTTTTCGAGCGATTTAGCAAGAACATGCCATTATCTCCTACTACTAAGTTATTAAAGCACTCCTCCGGGGCAAATTATCCAACGTTCAGCAATTCTTTACACTCTACCTATTCGTAAATGACATGTTAATCAACCCGAGCTTTTATATCTTTGACATTAGGAGTTTGACCTTTTAATAGGCCATCCATTAGAAAGACTCCTTAAAGAAGGACACACGGAAAAACTAGACATTCGCCTAGGCAAAGATAAATTTCCCTTACACTTCTCACATTCAATTCATACCGAGACCGAACCCACCCGAACTGCACCCAATGGAAGAGGTAAAAGAAGCATCTATAGAACATTTCGTAGAATCCAATCAAGAAGATGTAACCGAATTCTTCATCGAGGAAGAAGAAGAAAATCCGACCGAATCCGAACCTTCGATGAATTCGAGGAAACCTCGAGACCTCCCATTGAACTTAAACCTTTACCACCGGTCTTAGATATGCTTTTCTACATAATGATCCCGAGTCCCCCGTGATCATTAATGATAAACTCACTCGGAAGAGACTTATAGGTTAATTACTCGTCTTAGAACAACATCGTCCGACCTTTGGCTACTCACTCCATGATCTAAAGGGCATCGGGCCCCGCCCTTTGCACACATCGTATACCAACAGATCCTGATGTTCCACCATCTATAGAGCCTCAACGAAGACTTAATAATGCGATGAAAGATGTAGTAAAGAAAGAAGTTCTAAAACTATCGCGACGCGGGATTATATATCCTGTGCCACATAGTGAGTGGGTGAGCCCCGTGCAAGTTGTGCCTAAAAAAAGGGAGGCATGACGGTAGTTAAAAATGATAAGAACGAATTAATTCCTCGTGAGAACCGTCACCGGTTGGCGTATGTGCATAGACTATAGAAAATTAAATAAAGCCACAAAGAAAGATCACTTTCCACCGCCTTTCATTGATGAAATGTTAGAACGGTTGGCAAACCACCCTTTCTTTTGTTTTCTCGATGGATATTCGGGTATCACCAAATACCAATCCATCCCAAATGATCAAAGCAAAACCACTTTTCATGTCCATATGGAACTTATGCATATCGTAGAATGTCTATTGGATTATCTAATGCTCCAACTTCTTTTCAAAGATGCATGATGTCTATATTTTCCGATATGATTGAAGAGATTATGGAAGTTTTTATGGATGATTTTTCTGCTTATGGAAAAACTTTTGATGATTGTCTAGAAAACTTAGATAAGGTTTTGCAAAGATGTGAAGAAAAGCACTTAGTCCTTAATTGGGAAAAATGTCATTTTATGGTTAGAGAAGGAATAGTGCTAGGACATCTAGTTTCGAAAAAGAGGAATAGAGGTAGACCGAGCTAAAATAGAAGTAATTGAACAACTACCTCCACCTGTGAATGTTAAAGGAATAAGAAGTTTTCTTGGCCATGCTTTGTTTTTATAGAAGGTTCATAAAGCACTACTAGAAATATGCTCATCTATGACGATTTGCTCATGACGTGACTGAATTTTGTCACGTATCATCGTCTTAATCTGTGGACGAAAATTTGATTTTAAGTCATTAGTTGAGAGACTTGGCGAAGTTTGGACTCGAAGATCTTTGACGAAAATGGAATGAATGTCATTGAATTAAAAACTCTATCGTCATAGAACTGATTGGGACTTTTAGTGATGATATTATTCGTCACATATTATGAATGATAATGGTCACGCTTGTATGGACAAAGTTGCCGCACCTTATTGATGAAACCAACTCGTCACGCATTTGTTTTGCCGCTACCAATCGCAGATTTGGATGTCCGGTTGTTCCAATCGCAGATTTGGATGTCCGTTTTCTTTTTGTTAATTTGCCAAAAAAATAGCGTTGGCTCGGGTTTCGAACCCACAACCAACAAAGTTAGCAAGTTCGCACCCTACCACCGCACCAAACTCATGTTTGGTTAGTGTTTGAATAGTTTTTTTATTAGTATATTTGTCACCGGTGAACCGAAAGATGCGTCACTTAATTGAATCGATTAAGGGCCTTGGGCTTTCCATCCGTGACGAGGGCGTAAACCCACAACGAACGCGACGTGGCGTAAACGCCGACGGCCGGAGGTGATCGTGGCGAGGGCAACAAACGCCGGGCGGCCGGAGGTGATCGTGGCGAGGGCAACAAACGCCGGTGGTCGGAGGTGATCGTGGCGAGGCCAAGGGTAGGGCGATTGTTGCCAGGGCATAGGGCGTCGTGTGCCATGGTGTGGAGGTGATCGTGGCGGGCATAGGGTGTGGCCGGGCGTGGGCAAACAAGGATCGGGCGTGCAGAGGTGTTGAGGACGTGGGCAGTGTCATCTGAGCGGGCCGAGGTGTGGCCTGGCGTGGTGAAAATGTAAAAACGCGCCGCAGACTACAAGGTTTGATCTATGTTCGAATTCTTTTACATAATTGCACGTGTTGGTTGTGGTTTTCAACATTGATAGGTTTAATCTCATTTATAGGAAATTAATAGGAGGTCTTTTTATTTTCACAACAGATGGATAGAAGTTGGGTTTATTGTAGACCATTCACAACTGCATATGTGAAAGGAGTTGAAAAGTTCATGGAGCATGTTAGAGAAAGGTACCAAGAAGACACTGAGATACGTTGTCCATGCCGTGAATGTCTTAATCAAAGGATGCAACCTGTCTCCGAAGTAGAGAACCATGTACTCGTTTATGGAATGTCAGTTACATATACAAGGTGGATTTATCATGGGGAGCCTGCTGACATTGATGTAGTTGAGAATTTAGAGCCCGGTTTTGTAGGAGCAGATCATGACTTTGGGATAAATGTGGGTGTGGACGATGATGTCCATGATGATGATTACTGGAGTGCCGAGATGATAGGAGAGTCGTATGCGCCGGGCAGAGGCCGATGGAGAACGAATCAAGTTTGCAAGAGTTCTTGAAGATGCTAAGAAGGCGCTTGGCCCTGGTTCTAGCCATTCAAAGTTTTCTTTTTTGGTTAGAATGTTGTATGCCAAGTCTCGTTATCGAATCAGCAATACAGGATTTTCCACAATGTTGGGGCTGATATCAGATGCGTACCCTCATAGTGAATTGCCAAAGTCATATGAAGATTCCAAGAAATATCTTCGAGAATTGGGACTTGCATACGAAAACATTCATGTATGCAAGAACAATTGTGTGTTGTTTCGGGACTCGAATACATCCAAGTATGCTAACCTGAATGCGTGCCCAGTTTGCAAGGAGTCTAGATGGCAAGATGAATCTGGGACCAAGCGGGTTCCACATAAGGTTTTGAGACATTTTCCTCTTATTCCTAGGTTGAAAAGAATTTTTGCTTCAAAACGAACTTCTGAGCAAACTCAATGGCACAAGAAAGTGAGGAAGGAAGTAGACAATGTGATGAGCCATCCAGCTGATGGGGAGGCATGGAAGGATTTTGATGAGAAGTTTCGAGATTTTGCAGCAGATCCAAGGAACCTAAGATTTTCCTTAGCTACTGATGGATTCAATCCTTTTGGCAACATGAGTACCCAATATAGTATGTGGCCAGTGCTTCTGACACCGCTTAATCTCGCTCCATGGGAAAGCGTGAATCCAGCAAACTGCTTTATGGCTTTACTCATCCCAGGTCCAAGGTGTCCAGGAAAGGATTTTGATTTGTTCCTTGAGCCCCTAATTGATGAACTTGTTGAACTATGGAAAGGTGTCAGCACCTATGATGCTATTACTGGTAAGAAGTTTGACCTTCGTGCTGCTGTTCTGTGGTGTATTCATGATTATCCAGCGTTAGCCACGTTATCTGGGCGAACGACAAAAGGGTATTTTGCTTGTATTCATTGCGACAAGGATCCGTTGTCTCGGTCAATAAGGGGGAAGATTTGTTACATTGGACATCGTCGGTACCTGAAAAAGAATCATAAGTGGCGCAAAAGCTTGGCTTTTGATGGTAAAACTGAAAACAGAGGGCCGCCAGGGAAGTTCACTTTGAAGGAGGTCTTAGAGCATCTAGAGAAGGTCAAACATGTTAAGCCAGGGCAGCATCCTGAAATTATTACTGGGGTTAAAAGGAAGCATACTAAGGGTCCAAAGATTTACAGTCGTAAATCTATTTTGTGGAGATTGCCATATTGGAAAGACTTGAAGCTTCCACATAATCTCGATGTGATGCACATAGAAAAAATGTATGTGAAAACATTCTTTGCACATTACTCAATGTACCGGGCAGGACCAAGGACACGACTAATGCCCGGCTAGATTTGTATGATATGAAGATAAGGCCTGAACTGCACTTACAGCAGAATGGCAACTCGATCAGTGCTCCACCTGCTCCATATGTCTTGGGGAAGGATCAAAAAATCGAGTTTTGCAATTTCCTTAAAAATGTCAGGTTTCCTGATGGATATGCTGCTAATCTATCAAGGTACATAAGTGCAGATGGTTCGAGAATTGTTGGAAAGCTGAAAACCCATTCTTGCCACATACTCTTGCAAAGAATCATGCCTGCTGGCCTTAGAGGACTAGTGAGGAAGGATGTATACGAAGCAATTGCAGAGCTGGGGAACTTCTTCAGGGAACTCTGCAGTAGAAATCTAAGGAAAGATGTTGTGAAAAAGTTGAAAGAAGATATTCCAGTGATCCTATGCAAGCTTGAGAGAATCTTTCCACCTGCCTTCTTTGATGTCATGGTGCACCTATGTGTCCATCTTCCTGATGAGGCACTGCTTAGAGGGCCTGTTCAGTACGGATGGATGTACCCAATAGAAAGGCGACTGGGCACTTTGAAGAATTTTGTTAGAAACAAGGCAAAGCCGGAAGGATCAATTGCTGAGGCATATATGGCAAGTGACACGTTGACATTTTGTTCTAGATACATGATGGATATTAGCACTAGATTTAACCAGGTCGATGACAGTGGTAGCGAGAGGCCACTGGATAATGACTTAGAGGTTTTCAGGCATGGCGCTTCTCTAGTTGGAGCTACTAGAGTGGACTACATTGATGATGCTATCTTCAATAAATTGAAGTGGTATGTCCTGTATAATTGTGAAGAAGCTGATAAATACAGGGAGTAAGTACCTTTTACTTTTTTGTGATATGTAGCTTTTGTTCAATTTATTATTTTTAATATTGTTCTAAACATTTAACCTTGCTGTTCAGCATGTACAAGAATCATCTACTGCAGCAAGGTGCAGGACCAAATGAAGTTGACAAACTGGTTGAACAAGGATTTGCGAACTGGTTTAAGCGACATGTAAGACACTACATATTTTATCACCATGCTTAATCAATGCATTAGTATCCATATGTATTTGGCAAGCTGATTTAATTTTTTCGAACAGATTCAGGAGCTGATGGAGGATGATCCAGAAGCGGTTAGCGAAGGATTGTGGGCGTTGTCATGTGGCCCATGTTTGCGAGTTAAATTTGCTGCAGCTTGCAAAATTAACGGAGTGCGCTATAGCACTGTGAATCGAGAAAAGTTCATGCTGACACAAAACAGTGGTATCATGACTGAAGGTTCACATAATAATGAAGACATAGATTTTTATGGTCAACTTAAAGAGGTAATCGAGCTGTCATACAACTCCAATTTTCAATCTATTCGAACGGTGGTTCTATTTCGATGTGATTGGTACAACCAAGAAGGCAAGACGAGAGGGCTTAGAGATGACGGATATTTCAGAACAATCCATGTCGGCTCATATTGGTACAAGAATGATCCTTTCATCTTGGCATCCCAAGCAAAAAAAATATTTTACCTGCAGGATACATCCTTTGGTAAAGATTGGCGAGTTGTGCAGAAATTTGAACATAGGAACATGTATGACGTTACTGAGAAAGAAGAGGCTAGCCATGATGTGCATCAAGATGATGACTGTTCTGACACTGAGCATGAAGTGCAAGAAGTTGATGACAATGTGGTTTACCAAAATATACCAGGAGGGGAAGTCACTATAGTTGAAGGCAATTTAGACCAACTTATAAGAAGCAAGAAGCATACTGTTCCTACTGATGAAGTTCCTTCTGATGAAGACAGTGACGCTGAGGAGGAAGACGACACTATCTTGCAGTATTGTAGTGATGGTGGCGCTGAAAACTTTGCTGACATGTCCCTTGACGACTCTGATGATGATTTCTAGAATGTAGAGTGCAATTCAGTTTTTTTCCTTTATATAAGTTGGGTCATTCTTGTATTTTGAGTTTACAGTACGTTCTTTATTTTCCAAGTGCGACTAGCCACTATAATTGGAGATTCCTTAATTTGAGTTGTTGCTTAGTTTTTGGTTTGAATATGAGCTATTTTTGTGTGTTTTATTTGGAACATTTCAACGCACTGAAGGCAAGGGATAGTTTTTCTGGTGATGCACAAAAAAATTTCTGGTGATACAACTGTTGTGCAATATAAAACACAGCTGTTGATAAATGATAAGAAATCTGGAATACGACAATCTGGCTTACAATATTACACAATAGCTGTATCACCAGATCGGGGTTATTAAAAGTCACCCCACATTCCAAGCACCACAGAATTCGGAGCATCGGTGGCCTTCTCTTAGTTCGACACGTCGCCGCCAGCCCTGCGCGCGCGGTGCTCGCTCCCGCACCCGCATGCGCTGCGTCTCCTTCGAAAGCAGGTGGGTAGATGTGGATCATCTGCGTTGAGACCATGACAGGTGGCCCCTCCTGCAGCCGGCCCCGTTGGCAGCGAATGGAAGCAGGTATCACGGAAAAAAAAAAGAAAAATCGTCTCCTAGCCTCTCCGCTCGGCGGCTCTGCCCCGCACCCGCCCGCTTCAGCTTTTCCAGCGTCCGCTCGGGAACCCTCTGCATCGGTGTCGGGCTCGCGTCCTCGGCGGCGGCGCCCAAAACCCTAGCCGCCACCGTTTCTCCCCTCTGTCTCGCTGCCGCCATGGCTGGTGGCTACCCTTCTGTACCCTTCGATTCGCCATTTCGAAGGAGCACACCTGGATCTTTGGGGAGGCGGCTTTCGTCCATGGCAACGCTGCTCTGAGAAATCGCTGCCGGGGAACCACCTCGCGCCAGCGTGCCACAAGCACAGGGCGTCCCTTCCCTTGGCCACCGACAGAGAGCCGCTCCAGCGATTGTGATGATCCACGGTGGCCAGCGGACAGCCCGCGGCTACGCCACCGCGACGGCCGTGGGAAGCCCCATGCCTTGTGTCCGGCGCGCTTGCGGGGCCTGCGTCCTCAGCCTCTCAGCCGTAGGGAGCACACCTGTAGCTGCTGGCAATCAACCGCAGTGACATCAATTACGCAATTGTAGCCTGCAACAAACTTGAGGATCCGTAGGAGCACCCTGATGCGATTTCCATGGTATGGCTCTGATGCAGTTTTCTATTCAGTTCAATTATCACCACTTTCACCTCAAATGTGTGCCAAATAATTATGCAAAGTGAAATTTTAACTTTAACCTCAAATACAAACTTCTTTTGCAAAAGTAATATTCAGTGTTACTGATCAATGTACCATTCACACTTGTTTAGAATACCTTGCTGTGCATAATAATGACTACTTCCTCCCATCACAGTGTTCTGGATTAAAGCAGACATGTAAAGATATTAATCTTGATTCCTTTGCTTCTTATCCTAAGGTCTGATGGTCTATTTTATTTTGTTTATAATGTTCAATTACAGTAACATAAATGGGTTGGCAAGGCTTTGATCAGTACATCTATAAACAAAAACAGCAATAGCAGTGTGGAACTGTGGATTTATTTATTTCGATTGAGGATGAAAGTGCGATCCTGATTTGGTTGTAGAATTTGGAAACTTTTGGGTACATTAGATGCATTAACCTGATCTGTTTTGCATTTGTCAGTAACCATGTGTGAATGAATAACAAGATCAAAAGACAATAATGTTATTGTTATGACTGTTCTATTCCATTAACTGAACAAGATACAAAATACATGCATCTTGTGACTCCTCTGATTGTGTGAAAAATAAAACAACATATACATCCAGATGCATTTCATTTCTTCCCCTCCCCACTATGCTATCTTTGTTTTTTTTACTCGAGAACATGCACATAGTGTATTGCTAGGGATGCAGGAGGCACAACCTACAGTCGAGAGTTCAACTCCTCGTTCTCATAAAATAGGCCACTCCTTGTGCTATTTTCAGCGAAATACATGGTCTACGAATGGTTGCTGCATGATATGCGGCCGCAGGCGTGTCCTTGCCGTTAGTGTCACATCCTAATTAGCCAGGATTTGTGGCCTTTTCTCAACCATGCGGAAGAGAACCTTCTACCTTTCCTTCAATGCCTCAGGGAGTCAAGGGAGGTCTTACCCCCAGGTGTTAGGTTTTTTGTACTCCATAACATGTTATTAGCTGTTCCTTGCTACATACATGTGCAATAATACCCTACAGAAAAATGGGAAAAGGCACTTTTCACTGATCTTAAGTTCTGAATTCATCAATATTGAAACTTGGCTTTGGATAAGCATATTTTTTAGGCCTTCAGTTTTGAAACTTGGCGATGGTTGTGTCGTAGGGTCTTTATTTGTTGTTCGTCATGCTATATTTTCTATCACAACCAGGAACTAACACAATCTGCCAATGTATAGATTCAGAAAAAAATATTCCCCTAAACTTGTCGTCAATTACACGTAGTGCTTCACTGTCGACCTTGCCTTTGTTGATGCAGGCTCGGAGGTCACCAACCCCGTGGTCATCCACCTCTTCTTCCTTCAAATGCAGGAGCACTACTCTACCTATCTTGGACCCAGAGCGCAGATACAGACACCAAAATGCAAAAGGAGACAATAGTAAAAATGTGCCATCAAAGGCCTGCAGCTGGAATTGCTATATGTATATCTGCGTAATGATTTCACACAAAAAAAACTTGAATATGCTTGTGCTTAAACGGTGGGATCTAGGAAAATGATCATGGTCCTGGCACTATTTTTCTTCTTGAAAAACTTAAAGCTCAGTTGGTGATAACATTTAGAGCGGAAGCTTATTGATAAAACGATAGTATCACAATAAGAAACATACACCACCTTTAATGCTGAAATGCAATACAGTTAGAATATAGCTTTGCATAGATTGTAATTATTATTAGAGAACATATAGGCAAGCATCAGCCTACCCCAACTAGCTTGGATAAAAGGCTATGGTGTATTTGTTGTATAAAGGCAAGCATCGATAACCTGTTATTGCAATTGTATTAAGGATCGAACAGTTATATTAGAAAGGATCCATGCTTTTTACTTCTTCAGTATGATTATACACCAAAGTTTTCTGCATAATTGCATTTTTGCTACCTTGTAGTGTTCCTTAACATAGTAGCTAGCATATGTGCTAACGGATGCCTCTTTCTGAATTTGTTTACTATGTGGTGATTAAGGCACTGGGTTTACCCGTAACATGCTTTCAGTTGCGCATTGCAGTAGGCTTTGCCCAGTTCAGTTATGGTTTTACACGTAACTTGATGCATGTTTCGTTTTCCTATTTGCTAATGCACGAAAGGTTACAGTTTTTGCCACTACAAAGTTTTATATTTAACATGGTATAAAGTCTGTCAAATGCATTATTTATATAAATCTGACACTTGTACTTTTGTTTCAGACGCTTTATTTTTGCATTCCATTCAGGGTGCATGGTGCATTACTGGAATATTATGCAAATGAAAAATCTATGAGAAGAAAAGGAAAACCTTTCTGACTTGTTTGAGACAATTTCGTGCAGCTAAAATGTACATATGGTTATTTTTTACCAAATAATGTAAAGGGCTTACTTGCTTTCCAAGAGTATTAGATCTTCAGTGATTTCATCCTTTTCCTAATAGAATATAATATGTATATTATATTTGTTGCCAGCTTTTGATAGCTACATTGGAGTTCTCACATGTGTAGTATCCCAGCTGTATATGTGTAGGTTTTTTATATATATATAATAATGGTGGTAGAGGTCTGTTCTTAGATATGTAGTTTTGTGCTATGATATGGGTGTTTACTAATGGGCCTGCTGATATCTTAGCTTGCCTATAATAATGAATGTTTGCTCACCATAAGCGTGGTATTCTCACTCTATTGGATTGATTTTGATACTCTAATATACTCTATAGTTTGTTAAGCTGCTGAAAATCAATGATTAGTGACGGCAGGGCGCCCAAAGGGCGCCTGATGTTCTAGTTACAATAATTACAGCTGCACATCCAGATTGCACATCATCTGTATATTGCAGAACAGCTGCCCAGACACACAGGTTACATAAAAGAAATGGCATTGTACTTTGACACAATAAAGACCATCACAGGAATTCCAAAGTGGTCAGACAAACAGATTTTATGTTACAGGAATATATTACTTCAGTTCATCTTTTCAAGGTCCTGGGTTCACAACCCATGGCTAACCAAAAGTACTAACTATCCCAGGATAGTCACCAAAGTTCACAACCCAGGGCTCTAACTTGTCTGGGTTCCATCCATCCAAAAGTCCAGAAGGCGGCATAACTAGGTGCTCCATGCATCACCACATCATAGTCTACAGCAAGACCATGAAGAACATGAACATCTTAATTGCATTCTCATCGGCAAGATGCTGGGCCTTCTCTAAAGCTTCACCTATCTTTTCGAGTTTGTCTTCCATAGCCTTGATGATCTGATAACATAATATGAACACAAGGTTACATTCAGTCAGGTGCATTAGAACACTGACCATAAGAAAAAAGAAGTGAACATCATCATTATTTTCATAAGAAGAATTCAGGAAACAAGATAAAGAATCCTGCACTCCAAAGGGGCCTTTATTTCTGATGTAGATGTTCTCACTAAGAGAGCAAACAGCTGAAAGGATCATGGTCAACAAATTGGACTAAGAGGATTTCGTATCAATTAAGAGAGCAAACATGTCTAAATAACAGAATAACTATCAAGAATATGTGAAGCTGAAGGCACAAGTTGAGGTTTTGCTACACTCACAAAGGTGTGATATTGTCAGTTTGATTCATACAGCATTCAGAGCATTCAGCATTCAGACATTCAGCATTGGTTTCTATCAAACAAAAAAAAAAAAAAAAGAGATGTCGGCGGCGGCGGAGCCCCGGCGAGCCTTCCGCCCCGAGGCTGACGTTCCAGGGACGGCCGATGCGCGGCCTTCTCCGCCGAGGCCACGGTTCGGGCGACCGCAGGATTGGCGCCTCCGGCTCCGGCGACGGCGCCGCCCCGGCGCGCCCTCGATGCGCTGCCCCGGCGAGCGACCCGTCCCGACTCGTCCCGCACTTTGAGGCTCGCGCGTTCGGACTGCGCCGGGTTCTTCATCACGGCCTTACCCATCGGCTACGGCGGCGGCGGCGGCGACGACAGTGGCGTGAATCTGTCCAAGAGGAGGCGTGGATTGGAGAAGAGGTGGCAGCGGATGGAATCGAAGAAGGAAGGGCGAAATGGAGGGGCTGGCTCTGGCTGCCGAGCTGTGTGGGTCGGCCTATTTTACTCGTCCACGCAACACTTTCAGTATAAGTACATATGAACTTTTAGCATATCGAAAACACTTCGATAGTGCAATGGTAAGGGGGTGCCGCATTGAACCCAAGTGTTCCCAGGTTCGAACTCCAACCGGGTTCAAATTTTTTGGTCATTTTTTTTTTTTTTTTTTACTTTGGGTTTAATCTATATTTTCTATAGTCTAATATTATTTTGAAGGTTACCCTATCATTTATTCTATAGTAGGTTAATAAACAATGGTTACGTAATTTTTTTTTTTTTTTTATTAAACAAAGAATAAATGATAAGAAACCATACCATACCTAAAAAAATCCAGAAAGTTGCATGGATAATTCATTTATGGATGTGATATTAAGAAAAAATTTACAGCTCACTCTAAGAGTGTGGTGATGCACAATCTCACAGATGGCTTGCATCCTTCTCACTCTCCCTGAGTACTAAGCCAGACATGTGTAGTCGATTGGGGGATGTGTACTACGACCTTATCGGAATCATTCCAAACTTTTTTTGGGATGCTCATACAGTTGTATCATGACGTTGTGTGCATGTCAAAAATTTTCGGAGTGAGTTAAACTAATTATTGTAATTTTTTTTTTTTGATTAAACAAAGAATAAATGATAAGAAACCATACCATAACTAAAAAAAAAATCCAGAAAGTTGCATGGATAATTCATTTATTTATGGATGTGATCTTGAGAAAAAAAATTACGGCTCACTCTAAGAGTGTGGTGATGCACAATCTCACAGATGACTTGCATCCTTCTCACTCTCCCTGAGTACTAAGCCAGACATGTGTAGTCGATTGGGGGATGTGTACTACGACCTTATCGGAATCATTCCAAACTTTTTGGGATGCTCATACAGTTGTATCATGACGTTGTGTGCATGTCAAAAAATTTCGGAGTGAGTTAAACTAATTATTGTAATTTTTTTGATTAAACAAAGAATAAATGATAAGAAACCATACCATAACTAAAAAAATCCAGAAAGTTGCATGGATAATTCATTTATGGATGTGATCTTGAGAAAAAAATACAGCTCACTCTAAGAGTGTGGTGATGCACAATCTCACAGATGACTTGCATTCTTCTCACTCTCCCTGAGTACTAAGCCAGACATGTGTAGCCGATTAGGGGATGTGTACTACGACCTTCTCGGAACCATTCCAAACTTTTTGGGATGCTCATGTAGTTGTATCATGATGTTGTGTGCATGTCAACAATTTTCGGAGTGAGTTAACTAATTATTGTAATTTTTTGATTAAACAAAGAATAAATGATAAGAAACCATACCATAACTAAAAAAATCCAGAAAGTTGCATGGATAATTCATTTATGGATGTGATCTTGAGAAAAAATTACAGCTCACTCTAAGAGTGTGGTGATGCACAATCTCACAGATGACTTGCATTCTTCTCACTCTCCCTGAGTACTAAGCCAGACATGTGTAGCCGATTAGGGGATGTGTACTACGACCTTCTCGGAACCATTCCAAACTTTTTTTGGGATGCTCATGTAGTTGTATCATGATGTTGTGTGCATGTCAACAATTTTCGGAGTGAGTTAACTAATTATTGTAATTTTTTGATTAAACAAAGAGTAAATGATAAAAACCATACCATAACTTAAAAAAATCCAGAAAGTTGCATGGATACTTCATTTATGGATGTGATCTTGAGAAAAAATTACAGCTCACTCTAAGAGTGTGGTGACGCACAACCTCACATATGGCTTGCATCCCGGGTATTGAAGTCTAAGGCCCCTGTTTGGTTCCTAGGAACTAGGGACTAGAGACTAAATTTTAGTCCCAATTAGTTCCTAATTTACCAAACACCAAGACTAATTCACTAATTTTTAGTCCCAATTAGTCCCTAGTCCATTAGCCCCTCATGAGAGTCTAATTTGGGACTAGTTGCAAAAAATCGAGTGGATACCCTCGTCCCTCCCGAAGGCCGCCTCCCGAACACGAAGCCATGCGCCGCCGCTAGCCTCGCCATGCGCCGCCGCGAAGCCCCTAGCCGCATGCGCTCGCAATCCGCCGCCACCGCCCCTAGCCGCATGCGCTCGCGAATCCGCCGCCACCCGAACTCCACTCGCCCGTAGCTACCGTATCCTCTCGCCATGCGCCGCCGCGGACGCCGCAGCGACGCCGCGCTTCGCCTCGGTCCGTGCTCGAGATCCGCTCGCCCGACGCACCATGGAGCCCCACCGTCGTCTTCCTCTCCCACTCGCCGACGCCTCCTCCATTCGCCCCCAACTTCAGCGCCGCCGCCGCTGTTCCCCCCACTTCCCCCACCACGCATCCGCCATGGATCGGCGGACACTCGCCCGCCCTTCGCCGCCGGAGCCTTCGTCCTCCCCATGTCGGTGCCGTTGCCGCTCCACCTCCTCCCCCGGGCGCATCCGCCATGGAGGACGAGCGAACCCTACCACGGGCCGCCGGAACCCTACTCACGGTGCTCCCCAGCCAAGCCCCGCCACCCGTCCCGTCCTCTCACCGGCGCGGCCTCCCTTCGCCCCAAGCCAGCGCCGCCGCTCTCCACCTCGTTCCCATGGCGCATCCACCATGGACGGCCGCCTAGCTCGCCCACACGTCGCCACCACCTCTGTTCCTCCACATGTCGCCGCCGCCTCCCCCCTCCCCATGGTGTATCGGCCATGGACAACCACTACGCCCCAATACCGAGAGCGGGATTTCTTCATCAAGAATCGGTTTCTTCCTTTGCCCCATCCGGCTCATCTTCCTATCCTACCTACCTCACCGCCGACGAGTTCGGCCTCTCGTTCCCGTGCCCCGCGCCTTCACCATTTGCCTCAAGCGACCAATCTCCCCCCACATGCGAATGGAGAATGCGGGTTTTGAATTCCCGTGTTGACTCCTTCCCCAGCTCGACATCTTCCCGCACCGGGAGCGGCTACAAGTAGATGGACCTCGTGATGACTACGGCCTTCCTCCACTTCGCCCTCGGCGGCAAAGGCGTCGCAGCAAGAACTTCAACCCCTCCACGGCCGAAGCGGGAGCTCGTGGGTCGATCTGGTCTGGAATCTAGCGGTGGTGGCCGCAAGGGAAGGGTGGCCATCCGCATTGAAGATGATGAGGGTGGAAGTCGTGGACGCAAAGGGAAGGGTGCCCATCCGCATTCAAGATGATGAGGGTGGAAGTCGTGGCCGCAAGGGAAGGGTGCCCATCCGCGGCCGAAGACGATGAGGACAACTTCGATGACAATGAAGAAGGTGATGACAACGACTTTGATCCACGCTTTCGGTCGGTAAGCTCCACCTCATGTCCGCAAGGAGTGCCAAATTAAATGTTGTTTGATGCATTTGTTCACCAATTGTTTGTTTGTCGCCATGGATTGCATGAGGTCATTGTTATGTGATTGTTCTCACCGCTATTGCTTGTTTTTTTATAAGTTGATAATGTATGAACATCATGATTGTCTGTCTCCTTAATTCATATTGGATTCATATTTTTTTTTTTTTTTTTGTGATGCGAACAACGTGCAATACAGCTATGTGATGCCATCTTTTTTTTTACAGTTATTATAGAAGGATTATGACACGGCACGTTGGAGTGATCAAAACATATACTATTTCGTGATCTTTTTGTTGAGCAAATGAGGAAAGGCAATTGGAATAGTGGGACAATGACCACTAGAGGTTACATTGAACTTCGAAAAGAAATATTACCGCATCACTAAACTCGGCATGACACAAAATGTATGAAGAACCGGGTCACAAATTGCAAGACACACTTGTACTGCTTCCGGGCCGAAGATTAGCAGAGACTCGAGATTAGGCATGAAACCCGATGGTTCGATTGATGCAACGCCTGAATGGTGGAAAGATAACACAAAGGTACTTTAGATCACCACCCCAGCTTCTCTTAAAACAAGATGCTCGTTGTCTTTGTGATCTAATAAGTTGTCTTCTTCATCTTTGCATTTTAGGGAACACAAGCGAGAATGTAAGAAGTTTCGAAGGGCAATCCTGCATACTTGCATCTTCTAATTGAGATGTTCCAAGGTGTGGCGGCGTTGATGGGACATCTTCATGCATCCCCTGGACATGATGTTGATGGGTATGACCCAAGTGAGGCTTGGGGCTGCTGCGAGGAGTCCTGCAGGAAGTGATGCAATGAGTATTTCCGACCACAAGAGAGCAAGCAGCAGTTCCACTACGGTGATAGCCCATCTAAGAAATACAAGAGAGCAACCATTAGTGCCACTACAAATGAGTCCACCCAAGAAAAGCAAAGCACCTTTGCTTGAACATGATGAGAGGTTTGATGGACAAGTTTGATGAGGACAAAGAAGCTTTCAAATGAAAAATTGGATGAATATAGAAACAAAGAAGGCACTTAGGCATATGAAGAAGAAGCAAGACAAGTTTGACCATGTGGATAGATGCTTGGACATGGCTAAGGAGTGTGGGGCAGGTGAACAAACAGAAGAGTACTACATGGCAACAAAATTATTCGAGAAAGAATACAATAGGAACATCTTACGTAAACTCAGCACACCGAGTCAAGGTTTCGTGGTTGAGAAGATGGTGCAAGGACAGCAGCGGGTGAACCAGGATGGTTGTGGTTGAGAGACAAGCGGGAACATCATGGCTGTAGTTTTTTTTTTAAAAAAGGAGATGGCGATAGTATGATGGCTGTAATATCTTAAGTAGAGTGTCAGCTTATGTGCTTGTTAAATCTATCATGGCTATAGTATTATGTGATGGATGAACCTATTATCTGTGATGAAATTATCCGTGCTTGTTGAACCTATTATGTGTGATGAACACTTTATGTGCTTGTTGAACCTATTATGTGTGATGAATACCTTATATATGGACAAAGCTGAGTATAGAGTACCTAAAGAATCTGGATATGAGTGGGTCATGAGCAACCTAGGTAATAGGACTGCTTGTTACAACATGTTCAGAATGCATAGAAATGTTTTTGATAGGCTTCATTATGTCCTTGTGAAGTGGTATGGATTGAAGTCCACAAAAAAGATGTCATCAGTGGAAGCTTTAGCGATATTCTTGTGGATAGTTGGAGGACCACAAAGTGTTAGACAAGTTGAAAATAGGTTCGTAAGATCACTTGAGACAATAAATAGGAAGTTTAACAAGGTGTTGGCTAGTGTGTCCAAGCTGGCAGTTGATATCATTAGGCCAATTGATCCTAAATTCAGGTCTGTGCATGAAAGGCTACAATCCCCTCGGTTTTCTCCTTTCTTTGATAAATGCATTGGAGCCATAGACGGAACACATGTCCCTGTAGTTGTGCCAACTAATCAGGTAGTACAACATACAGGGAGGCATAATTACACAACTCAGAACGTCTTGGCAATATGTGACTTCAGTATGAGGTTTACCTTTGTTGTGGCGGGATGGCCTGGATCCGTTCATGATATGAGGGTATTCAAGGATGCAATTGAGAAGTATGGCAACAAGTTTCCACATCCACCTGAAGGTATTTTCTTATAGAACTACTGGACTGTAGTTTAATCTCTTCCTAGTGCATTGACTGTTATTTGAGTTACTCTGATAAACAACCATGTTATTTGTGCATTGTGGCTGAAACTCTCAATCAGAGTCATTTTCCTGTCAAATGGTAGTAGCACCACAACAGTACAAATATCCTTAAACTGTAGCTCTCCTAGTCTGAATATCCAAATACTAAGGGTGGCTGTAGCTTGGGACAGTAACAGCCAAAGCAAGAATATCCTTAAGTTGTAGGTTTGGTGGCAGCCTCTGTGAATCAGCAACTGTAACTATGCATCATGCTGCACTAGTAATAAAAGGCTGCTGCCAGTATCAACTATGCATCATGGTTTCGTTGTTAGTTTCACCGTCCAATAATTAGATGCCTGAGATGCAATGTTGTACTGCACCTTTACTGTAGGCTTGATATTTGCAATGTTACTAAAAAGAATTGAGATCACTCCCTGATCAGCATGAAGCGTGGCTTGTTTATGTTCTGCACGAGTACATGTATAATCTGAACTTGTTACCTTTTCCATGTTACTAAAAAGGAATTATGATTATGCAGGGAAATTTTATCTTGTTGACTCGGGTTATCCGAACCGACCGGGTTACCTTGCACCGTACAAGGGAACCAAGTATCATCTACCTGAGTTTCGGAAAGGACCAAGTCCAAGAGGTAAAAAGGAGCTCTTTAATTATTCGCATTCTTCACTTCGAAATGTTATCGAGCGATCTTTTGGGGTATTGAAGATGAAGTGGAGAATACTATTAGACTTGCCAAGTTATCCAATGCGAAAGCAAAGTAAAATAATTATGGCTTGCATGGCCCTCCACAATTTCATTCGAGAGAGTGCTTTACCGGATACTGAATTTGATATGTGTGATCAAGATGAAAACTACAATCCAATGCCCCAAGCACGAAGAAGACGTAATGGTCGCCATGGGGAAGAAGATCCAAGTATGAATGAGTTTCGGGATTGGATAGCCGATGGTTTATTTAGGAGATCGTAGATTCGATGATTTGTAATATTGAACATTTGTGAACTGCATGAACACTCTATGCTCAGCTACTTGTGCAACACCCATTTGATCGTGCTACTTGTGCCAGCAAACGTTATGTGACAGTGCAATTTGAATATTTGATATGTGCAACTTTGTGCGTATTTGAGCTGCTTGTGCGTATATGTGCAACTTTGTGCGTCATTTGAGCTACTTGTGCAGCAGCTCATTAGACAACATACGTGGCTTGCAGTAAAAAAGGGTGCTTTTTGTACAGCGGCAAAGGGCAGCAGCTTTGCTGCTTTGTGTACAGCGGCATAAAAATCCCTGCTTTGCTTTGTGCAATAATAACAGGGGTATAATGGTATTTGTGCAAAGCAATTAGTCCCTCTCTAGTTCCCTAACCAAACACCCTGGGACTAATAATTAGTCCCCGAATTAGTCCCTAACTAGTCCCCTAGTCTCTAAATCCTACGAACCAAATGCGCCCTAAGTCAAAAAAAATAATGCATTTTTGTTTTTTATATGCGGGTTATTGAAGTCTACTCCCGGCCCTGAAAAAAAAAAAAAGGCGGCAACATAGTTTTCTTCCCGAAATTTTTTTCCCTCCACTCTCGGCCCCGAAAAAAAATGGCGCCATTTATCGCGGTCTTTACCTCCCCACCAGCTAGCCCCTCCACTTCTCTCATCCCCCCAACCATTTCTAACCCTAGCCGCCACCTGCCAGGTGACAACCGCCGGCAACGACTGCCTTCCTCGACCTCGCCGGCGACGACGACCTTCCTCGAACTCGCCGGTGACGACTGCCTTCCTCAACCTCGCGCCGGCGTGGTACGTGAGCGCCTCCCCTATCTCTTGTCTGCAACCCACAAACCACCACTGCTGAGCCCGGCGGAGCACTCAGCCGGCGAGGACCCGCATCGTCGCTAACATCAATCCCCCAACCCCCTCTTTCTCATCGCCAATTTCACCAATCCCGTACCCAAATCCCGTAACGATTTCTGGATTTGTTTATTCTCAGCCTACGCGCCGGATCTGCTTGTACTGAGGATCTAGATGGTAAAAACCAGAGGACAACGTAGCAACCAACCTGCAGAAGAAGAGGAAGGTATGCAATTGACCTGTACTGTTCCCAATCTGTTACCTTTTTCTTCTTTATTATGGTCGTGGCCTGTTAGTTTTTTGAGCTGCTGAAGATGTTTGATGAGGTGCTGTCATGGCCTGTTAGTTTTTCTGGACGTGAAATGCTCTAATAACAATGAATTTTGTAACAAATGCATGTCTCAATGCTTGAAATGCTCTTGTTGCCATTCCTAAGCTGTGGACTGAGAACTAGGGTCATCTGCTTGTGCCTGTGCGTGTAAGTGTTGGTTGAGAGGGCTGGGAAAAATGACAGGCATATGTGTGGACTTGCGGTAGTAATAGCAATGCATCATATTAGGTTTTAACCATTACGGACCAGATTTAATGCTCTCTTGATGCATAGGCTTCATTTAAAGGCTTTTACAATTTTTTAAAGCTTCTAAATTCTAAAGCTTTGCTTTTGAAACATTCCTATCTGGTATAAGAACTATTTGAATCTCTGCTTTTACAATTTATAAGCACAGACTTGTTATCCTTCCTATTGCCAAAAGGAGCGCACAAATTTGTTTTACTAGTAATAAAAATTACAAATACCACTTATTAATTTGGAATTTATTGTCTTAGAAACTTAGGGTAGCAGGCAAAGAAAGCTACTGATTACGGAATCTCACTATGGATGATAAATCACCATTGATTCACTTTGGGACGCAACTTAGGATAGCAGGCAAAGAAAGCTATTGAACCCAATTTACAAGCACTCTTAAAATTCATCTTGATTTTCCCTCCATACTTAATCCAGCTCTTTGCCAAGTATCCTTTTTGCGTATGGCACCCCCACTCCCTTTGGCAGCATCTACTAATTCGAACTTAATTTGAAAGCCATATTGAAAGCCATATTTCGACCGGACGCTTTTGGGATGCTTCTAATAACCAACGAAGTGCTATCCTTGTTCTTTGCAACAGTGCCTCAGCAGAACCAAGCCACTTACAGATGGGCATGGTCTATTTGTATGTGGAGGCAGATGTCTTTTCTGCCATCACTACAGTTTCATGAACATTGAATCCTTATTTTGGTTGTGACTGTTGTGATTTCTGCCGAATTGAATATCTGAATGTCTCACTGCTTGTTCTTGTTAACTGAAAACCATGCCATGAACCTGACTGAATGCCATGAACCTGACTGAAAATCTTTGTTGAAAGTAGCAGTAACTCTTTGTTCTTATCTATGTTGCAAGTAGTTGAACCTCCACAAACCGAGTATGAGAGAAGCCGGGATAGAAAAGTGGCCGCCAATAATAAGAAGATGCAAGCATTGGGGCTGAAAGTGCTAGCTTCTGCGTTTAATAAATCTGTACCACCATCTGCTTCAAGGCATAATAAAGGAAACAAGAAAACAAATAGTAACGATTCAGAGTCATCAGATTATCATCTTGACGATGATGATCAAGGATGTACTTCTGATGATGACACTGAATTATCTGATGAGAGCCCACTGCCCATGGAAATTAAGGTGCTGCCTCTACCTTCAAAGTTGTGTTTGCTAAATCATATCATTTCATTTGAATGTTTTCAAACTGTTGTTTACTATAAGCATTTGCTTTCAAAGTCATCTTGTTTGTGTCATGCCTCTTATTTCATATATGGTCTAGCTTACAGATGCGCATGACTAACTTTTTTGTGTGTGTTGGACAGTATCCTGCAACTGCTAGAAAAGCAAAAACAAAGAGAAATACCAAAATGCCTCCAGGATCTAGGAACAGCAAAAGGGTGAGGGCAGGTGGACAGCCAGTTGCTCAAACCCAAAGAAGAACATCAAAAAGGCTTAACAGTTCAGAGACAGATGTCCATAATGAAGAGCGACATGAAGATGGTCATGGGGACACAGCACCCAATTTGTCTACACCTGGGCTGGCTGATCATGATAGCATTGCTGCAGAAGACATGGCCTCTAATGCTGAAGAACTGGGTGCAGGTAGTAATGAGCATCCAATACCAGAGACTGAAGGCAAGTATAAGCTTATTGGTCACTCATATATGACATCTCTTTTCCTGTCTTGCAAGAATTTAATGACATAGAATTTTATTTTTGTACATATTGCACACAATACAGGTGCTGTTGATGCCAATCTACATACAGATGAACTTACTGAACGTACTGAAGGCAAGCAATCTGGTTTTCTAACAGTCACATATAATTCTATTTTGTTAATTTGTAACATACTAAAATAAATAATTCAATGGAAATTCCATTCTGTAGGTCCTTCACAGTGAGCTCCAAGGAGGCCCAGACCACCAACAAAGGGAAAACAGCTGGAAAAGATCACTAAAGCTATGGGAAGGAGACTGCCCATATCTGTTAAAGAAGGGAAAAAAAAGACCTCATGAACCTGTGCAAGCTGCCAAGTTTGCATCAGAGGCTGGCGTCGTCATGCGGGAGAGCTTTCCTGTCCTACCACATTGGAAGGGCTACAAGAATGATGAAAACTACTACAATACCTTTGTGTCACAGCTATCTGTAAGTGCAGTACTGTTTGAATGGTACACTTGTATACATGCTTAACCTGAATTTGCTACCTAAATTTGCATTTGCTATATGCCTAGATACGCTTGGCCATTGATGATAGGCAACCACAAGTAAAAGATGCCGTCATAGATATGCTGCGCTCCATGCAGCGACAAGAGCGGTATCGGCTGAAGGCAACATACTTCAATGGTGTACCTGCAAACCAGATTAGGACAACTTCTCCTGTTGCAAGCCTGACTGATGAACAGTGGAGGGCATTGGTAGTTCATTGGTCTGATCCAAAGAACATGGTATGTGCAACTTGTCAAATTTTCTTCTTACACAATCTGTTTACAAAAGGAACTTGTCATTCTGAAAATCTTACATGTTCAATCTGTACTAGGAAACATGTGAGAAGAACAAGCACAATCGCAGTAAAGTCCAGTTTCATCAGGCTACAGGCTCTCGAAGCTATGAGGCACACCTTCATGAATACGTAAGTTAAAAATAGATAGTACTATAGTCCCTGCACATTTGCATTCCATCTGAGAACTTTGCTATTAATGTTTATGTACAAAACAGAAGAAGAAGAGGATCAGAGAAGAACCGAGCTTACAAGATAGTGAAGAATTAGATGTGGTGGAGGCCTTCAAGAGCTGCCACACTAGCTCCAAACGTGGCCTCACTGAACCAGCAAGAGAAGCACTAGTAAGTAGATTTGTTTGCTTTATTCAACTAATCTATATAATACTATAGTTTTCGTAGAACCTGAAAAGTCTGTCCCCTCTCACATTCTACTGTTCTGAGAGCATGTGTGTTGTGTCTGTTGTTGCCCAGCGTCAGAGCTCTGTTTCAGGGTCAGGATCCACACGCCATGTCCATGTGTGTTGTGCCTGCTGTTCCAAATTGTTGCCCATATTGTTTTCTTTCCATTGTTTGTCCAGCCCGCTAGGCCACTAGCCTATGAGCATTACCATGAACATGTTGTTAGTTCCAATTTGTTCATCTATTTTTTTTTTGGAGTTACAATACAGCTGCAGGTTGTGCTTTTGAATTTGTTCATGTCGATTTTTCAGTTCCTTAGTTAACATGGTTGATGTGATGCTACATGTCACATGCTGATATGTGTGATGGTACATGATTACAAGGTTAATGTCTTACTTTGCTGCATTCATAATTTGACGACATGGACATATTTATAGATCAGCCTTCTTCTCTGATGTTTGTTTTGGTCTTTCACTCTTACTTTATCCTCTTCTGCTAGAAAACTGATAATTATGTTGAAATCTGTTCGGTCAAAAAAAATGTTGAAATCTGTCATAACTTCTAAATATATATTGTCTTCTGCATTCCACCTTTTGCATATCCTGGATATTTGACTACTTGTCCTTGATATTTCAGGCTGATATGGAAGCTTTGCGAGCACAAGTTCCAGAAGGTGAGGCCCCAGTGTCGAGTGTGGAGGTCATTTCGAAGGTGCTCTCCCAGAACAGCAGCAACCAATTCCTGAAGAGTGTTGGCATCAAGACTCCTGGCTCCAACAAATCTTCATCAACAAATGAAAGCGAGCTTCGAGAACGACTAGCAGCAGAAGCAAGAGCTGCTGTCCAAGATGAACTTGACAACTTGAGGAGGAGAAGTGAAGAAGCTGAGGCCAAGATGGCGAAGCAACAGCAGGATCTGGACCTCATCAAGCAAATGTTGGCCAACAATGCTAACAACAATTGATGGTGTCTTGGCTGCTGCTGTGATGGTGGAGAAATGAAGGCTGCTGTGATGATGTTTTGGCTGGTTATCTTGACAACCTGAGGAGAAATGAAGGCTGCTGCTGTGATGGTGTTTTGGCTGGTTATTTTGAAGCATCAAACACTTTAGTTCCTGCTGTGATGGGGCTGCTGCTGTGATGGTGTGTTGGCTGGTTATTTTGAAGCATCAAACACTTTAGTTCCTGCTGTGATGGTATTTTCATTATGCTGTAGTTTGGATTATGAAACTGAAACCTATGTCTTTCTAGTGGTCAGGCTGTGAACATGGTTATATGCTTGGTTGAATATTGCTTTTAAGTATCTATGGTATTGTGTGGTACATGAAAAAAAAAATCTGAAATGCATTATTGTCTGCAATACTGTGATGAAATCTGTGGCATTTGTATGACGATTTGTAATTGAAATCTGTGATGATTTGTAATTGAATTTTGTGACGAAGATACAACCAATTCAATGCTGCCACGTGTGCAAACATAACCGAAATTTGAGCGTCCACGTCAGCGATGCGCGCCACAAGCCACATCGGCTATTATCAAATTTGTCACGTTCTCTATTTACGTCACAGCTTGCTGCCACGTCATCCGCCATGTAAGCAACATTCCAGCGTGGCAAACGGCGCCGACGCCGCTCACAGCCTGCTTCGGCGAAAATGATGACGAAGTATTAGCGTCACCGACCGGAAAACGCCGTTAACGGCCCGTTATGGACGCCCGGGCCGCAACGGAGATCATGACAAAATAAGGAGCGTCATAGATTGAAAATCTATTCAATGACGAGATCTTATTCGGCCACGATTAAAATCCAATCACCGACGAAAAAAGATTTCGTCCGCAGGTTAACATGTATGACGCGACCCCAATGACGGCCAAATTTGTCATAAGCTCGCACGCATTAGATACTATGACGATTTTTGTATTTTCAAGACGTATGTGTAAGGTCATAGATGAGCACTTCTCTACTAGTGAAGAATTTTTCTCATATTGCTAGACCTCTTACAAACTTGTTAGCTAAGGATGTTTCTTTTGATTTTGATGATGTTTGTCTTAAATCTTTTGAAACTCTAAAAATGCTCTTATTTACGCACCCATTATTCAACCCCCGATTGGTCTTTACCTTTTGAAATTATGTGTGATGCAAGTGATTATGTTTGTAGGGGTTGTTTTGGGGACGGACAAAAGACAAGAAACATCATGCTATTGCTTATGCTAGTAAAACTTTAAACTGGACCTCAACTTAATTATGCCACAAATCAAAAAAGAGTTACTAGCTGTTGTTTATGCTATCGACAAGTTTAGATCTTACTTGGTAGGAGCAAAAGTTATTGTTTACACCGATCATGCCGCTCTTAAATATTTGCTCACTAAGAAAGATGCTAAACCAAGATTAATACGATGGATTTTGCTTGCTCCAAGAGTTTGATTTAGAAATTAGAGATAAGAAAGGAGTAGAAAATTCATTTGCCGATCATTTGTCTAGAATGCATTTTGAGAAACCACAGAATTACCCATTAATGACTCTTTGAGGGACGACATGCTCTATCGGATCTCTCGATCCGATCCCCGGTATGCGATATTGTTAATTTTATGGTTGCGCAGGGATATGTGCGACTGTGAGCCGATAAGAAAAAGCTTATTTATGAGATTCGCCATCACCTATGGGATGAGCCATACCTCTTCCGAGTATGCGCCGACGGCTTACTCGGAGGTGTGTGCCGGCGGAAGAAGGACTACGGATCATCGAAGTGCCACTCAAAGACCATATGGAGGTCATTATGGAGCATTCCGTACACACGCAAAGATCCGCAAAGCGGATTTTTACGGCCAACCATGTATCAAGACACACGAGACTTCGTGACGAAGATAAACGCCGTCGAGAGACATGGCAATATCAATTCTAGAGATGCCATGCCACCGACGACCAATCTTCAAATCGAGCTCTTTGATGTCCGGGGAATTGACTACATGGGACCATTCCCAAAAATCCGGACCCTACGAGTACATCTTAGTGGCGCTTGACTACGTGTCTAAATGGGTTGAGGCCATGCCATGCAAGATCACCGATCACAAAAAGCTCAATCAAGATGTTTGAAGAAATAATATTTCCAAGATTCGGTACACCAAGGTTAGTGATAAGTGACGGAGGATCCCACTTCATCGACAAGAACTTCGAGAAGTACCTCTCAAACCATGGGATCCAACACAACGCCGCTACACCTTATCACCCGCAGACAAGTGGTCAAGCCAAAACGTCGAACAAGCAAATCAAGAACATCCTACGTAAGACGGTTGACCAAATGGGAACTAAATGGAAAGATAGGCTACCCGAAGCTCTTTGGGCTTATCGGACAGCTTATAAAACTCCCATTGGAATGTCTCCCTACCAATTGGTTTACGGAAGACATGTCACTTGCCCGTTGAGCTAGAATTCAAAGCTCACTGGGCGATCAAGAGGTGGAATATGGACCTTGATGAAGCCGAACAAAACGAAGAATGCAACTATCTAGGCTAGAAGAATGGAGAGAGAAGGCGCGCACCCACGCTGCCAAGATCTACAAAGAGAGAACCAAAAGATGGCACGACAAAAGAATCAAGAAGAAGGAATTCCACCCAGCGATCGTATTACTTTTTAATTCCGTGGTACGACTTTTCTGGACATGGAAAACTACGCTAAATGGGAAGGACCGTATAAGGTGGTGAGTTCATCATCACATGGAGCCGCTACTCTTCAAGATAACGAAGGTACGCTATTTAAGGTAAATGGTCATCGCTTAAAAATATTTTTAGAGCCCAATAAAGATTTAGAAGAATTAGATGTTATCGAATTCTTCGAAATACCCAAAAATATTAATTTTCGCGAATAATGGGCCGACGTCGTTTTTTCGGGCTAAAAAGAGAGTTTGAGCACCACACGACGTAACGCTGGCCGCAGGCGCCACGTGGCCGCCGATCGCCCAAATAACAGCCGATCGCCCCGGGTGGCCTCCCCTCGCGACCCGCTTAAAAGTCCCACACGGTCTCGCACGTATAGTTGCGGAAAAATCACTTTCCTAATTGTTTTAGTACCATAACCCCAAATCTCTCGCTCCCAAAAAATTCCCGACTCATATAAAATCAAGGGTAGACATCCTCTTTTCTCATCTCATCTCAAGCTATCAAGAATGGTCTGAAAAACAACTTGTCCTCTTTAATGAAAAGTTTAAGCAAGTTGTCCCTTCCATCAAGCAACCAAAGCCGCCGCCGTCATACCCGATCGTACCCTCGCCTTTTAGTTCCCACCTCGTCGTCCCCGCACACCACCGCCACCGCAAGGACGCAAACAAATCATGTACGCCACCGCACGATCGCCGCCGTGAAGTCGCGACCGAAGAAGCCGATCCATGTTCCTAGCTACATGGAAGTTGAAGAACCGAAGAAGGGCGAAGCGCCTCACACGTGTTCGCATGGACGCCAACGGCAACACGAGGGAGCACAAGTACACTACAAAGACCTCCACGCCGTACTACCATCAATGGAGTCCGTGCTAAGGAATCGCAGATCAAGAGGATTCCCATAATCGAGGCCTGCCCGGTATGCCACGTAAGAAGATTAGAAAGACCAAGGCCGACCTCGCACTAGAAGTAGAAGCCCTTATAGAAACCTGCAAGGAGATCCGCCGTCAATAGCGCCCTCACTAAGTCCGTCCTCCATCTCTTAGAAAATGAAGGAAAGAAGAAACGTAAGAATCAGAAGAGGATGCTAGTCGCGGTGTGAAGAAGGGCAAGGGCCCTATGTAAGCATCACGCTTAGAGAGCACATGAGTCTTAGCGTTTGAGTCTTAAAGTTAGTTCAATTAAAGTCGTTTAGTTTGGTTTAATTAATATTAGTTTGCTTTAAAATATTAGAAGGTTTGAAATTATGTAATAAAATGCTCTCTCTTTTATCAATAATCCACAAGATAAGTCAAGTATTTTCTCTATATTTTTCGGATATGTTTTCTTGTCTCCACCATGCTTTGTATGCAAGGTAATAGGAATCAAGTGTGGGGAGATAAATGCCGACCAAACAGAATAATTCGCGACGAAAAATCGAAAATTCGAATCAAGATTTAACAATCAACTCGCCCGACGGACCGCGGCCCGACACGAACATTGCTTTGGACCGACGGCCCAATTATCGAACCGATCGGCCCGGCCAGCCCCACTCGAGCCCAAAGATCGCCCACCGCTTCGGTTTGTTTCCTCAAACTTTTTAATTTTCGTAAATTATTTTCTCGTTCGAATTAAAATAAGCCTTTTTCTATTTTGGTATGTTTCCTTTATGAAAAAGGTGTCATGAATAAAAGTTTTGCATAATTAAATTCCTACATATACTGTCACTTTTTGGGATGCTTTAATTGCTTAAAATATGAGAAAGAATAAAGTTAGAATAATGATCCTCTTTTCTTTTATCTTGTCTTTGGAGAGTTATTTATTTCAAAATATTAAAATCATTAGTTGTGCTTCTCCTTTGTGATTAAATGAATCATCCCAAAGAGAGCCGTAGCAATCATTAAAAATATATCTAAATTAATTGTTGCTTTCTTGTGTTGAGCTTTGTCAAAACCACGACCCCCTCGTTGAAATTTGTCTAAATTCTAAGATCAAGATCACGTACACTTCTTTCACTAAAGTATCCATGCTCTAAAAAAGTTTTAATCTCTATCTCCCATAAATTTTAAGTTGTTAAAAAAGGTACAACTATGAAAAAGCCAAAATGTTCAAAATTCTAAGAGTGGAGAGAAAAGTGAGAAAGAGGAGAAAATGAGCAAGTGTTATACGGGTCGAAGAACCCCCTCTCTAAGAAAAAAGAAAAAGGCAAAAATAAAGAGAAGAATAATGGACAAGTGTCCGAGGGTGAGTAGGGCCCACTTCTCTAATAATTAAGAGAGTAAAATGGACAAGTGTCCGAGGGTGAGTAGAACCCAACTCTCCACTAAATAGCCGGATACCTCATATGGAAAATAAATAAATATAATAATATAAATGTTCTAAAGAGGGAGATAGAAGATTTTCAACTAGAGAGAGCAAAGGTAATAATAATCTTGACTCACATGCACATCTTGATCTATGACTTATGACATTTATCTCTATGGATCCACTTTTGACTCGGCAATAAATACAAGGTAAGTATGCTACATGTTCTTGAGCTCCACATATGATATGATAAATGAACTGTGAGAATATAATATACTTTGAGAGACTTGAGAGTATCACAAAGGAGCAAGTACAACTATGTTTTCTTTTCAAAACTTATGCAAAATCTCTCCAATAAACTTGATTTAAAGAATAAAGATGATCTGCTTTCTAACCAATTCATGCTCGAGATATCCCAAAGTGCGATATGACCATGGAGTATATCTATGATCCATGCTTAGACCATCCTTTTATCGAGGACGAGTAAAAGCCTAAGTGTGGGGGAGTTTGTTGACACTTGTTAATGCATACTTTTAATTGTCAAATAAACATGGAAAAGGACTAAAATAAAATTAGATAACCTTATTAGGGATTTCTACTAATGATTTCCATGAGTTTTGGTAAAGTTGTGATTTGCGTGGGACTTAACGTAAAAAACAGCCAGAAATTGACGTGTCATAATGCAACGCAATCCAACTCCTCAAACAAGTCCGGAAGGCTTCGGATTTCTCCCGACGCCAACGAAACTTGGCAATCAAGAAAACATCATCTAGAAGACTCCGGAAGCCGCGACACACGACGGGACCCGGAGGGCAACCCCCGGGCCGATCGGGCCCAATAATGGGGCCGATCGGCCCCACGTGTCCGCCAAGCAACCCCGATTCCGAACGTTCCTCCACCGCCTAAGACGCGATCTAATCCGGCCGTTTGATGTCGGTTTGATCCGAGGGTGTCGGTTAAAGCGCCAAGAATTAGTACCACATCGTTTTCGGGCCGAAGAGACAGAGAAGACCCATATATAAAGACCCCTAGACCCCCGATCAATCAATCTCGCTTCAATCTTCAATTCAATCGGATCATCAAATTTAAGACTACAAGAGATATAAGCTCTAGATTAGAATTAGATTGAGAGTAGTTTTACAAGTTGAGAGAATTAGAGAGCGGTTGAAGCGAGTAGAAGGAAGGCCCTGAGTCGCCTGGGCGCTCCATCTTCTTCCTCTTCGTGAGTTGGCGCCTCCATTGGAGCACGACTCGAGATCTTGTGGATTGTTCGAATTCCATTGAAGTAAGTGATATTGTCTTTATTGTTCTTAAGGTTCGTATTTCTTTTGATAAGATTACTTTGATTCCCCGTCGCTCTTGAATTAAAGTTGTTAGATTAATGTAAGCGTGGTGCTTAGATTGACTAGCTTATTACGAATACCTTCTATAGGCCGGGGTGAAGACACTTGTTAAGGCCGATCGTAGTGGTGACAAAGACTATTGAGTCCTTTGTTACGCCCGCCCGCTTATAGAAATCGTAGGAGACCCCGCATTGTTAGCGTAGAACCCCTTTATTAAGAGTTTCTTCATGACAATCCCTCTTGAGAACAATATTGCAAATGATTTACTTGAAGTGAGAACAAGACCTTCTTACTAGAACTCCTTACCTTTATTATCAATCTAGTTTTATTAAACCACTTAGAGATCGTGTAGTAAATCTCAAGAACCTTTCACTACGCTCTCCCCGTGGATTCGATATTTAAAACTCATCACCCCGGTGAAGTGCTCACCGATCCGTGCGCTGCGGATTATCCATCATAATATTCCTGTAGGCTTAACAAATACCAACAACAAAGATATCTACCTCTTTTCACCGGGTGCATTCCCTCTCTTTCTTGCGGGTTGACGGTCCTCATTCCAAGCTTGGTTTGACGCCATCATCTTCCCACAAGGTCGGTAGAGTTTGATTCAGTTGTAAGGGATAGGAAAGCACCTCCAAAGAAGCAGCGTCCCATGGTTTCACGGGGTGTTGTTGTTAAGCCCGTGGTAGAAGGTCCGCATGAGTAGCCGCTTCTTCATTCCATGGTGTGGGCATTCGATGATGTAGTCTTGGAAGCGTTCCCACGCCTCCGAACGGATTCGTCGTGTTGCTTCTGAAAAACTTGAGATTTTCCCCTCGTAAGGCGTTGGTTTTGCCTATAGGGAAGAATTTAGCCAAGAAGGCGAGAGAGCAAAGTGCCCAAGTAGTGAGTTTGTCTTTGTTGGCGTAGAACCATCGCTTCGCTCATCCCAAGAGTGAGAATGGGAAGAGACGGCAAGTAGGATTGCATCACTTGAGACATCTTTGATGGTGAAGGTGCCACAGATCTCTAGGAAGTGTTGTAGGTGAGCATTGGCATCTTCATGGGCTTTTCCACGAAATTGGCTAGCCTGTACCATGTTGATGAGTGCAGGCTTGAGCTCAAAAGCTTTGTCTCCCACATCGATTGTCGGTCCCAAAGCGGATGTTGGCCGTAGCCGGTCAAGCGTAGTACTCATGAGGGTCTTATTTGCCATGACCTCAAACACGGGTGCTAAGCTTCGCGACAATGGAGGAGTCTTCCGAGGTAGTGTTCTTGGGTTGAGATTTCAACTTGGATCTTGCCTCCTTCAAAAGTTTTTCGGATCGGACTGAAGTTTTCGTGAAGATTCCTTTTCATACATTACCCTCGAAATAGATAGGAAGAATAATAACAAGGGTATACTTGTTTAAGCAATTGATAAATTTAATACTTTATGATGCGTGAGAGAGATGTATGCATGTTAATCCTATATTTTTATTTTATTGGGCTATAGACTTTCTTTCCCAAGAACGGCGCCAAAAAAATGCTTGTTGGTATTTCTAATGTCACTAACTAGTAATGGCATTAAAAGAATATCGATGTTGCTTCATATCAAACTAAGAGAAATATTCATTGCAGCTTCATAGCATATCCGAAAAGGGTTGTCATCCCTATAGTTAAACTACTAATATGCAAGGAATAAAATATTCGTACTATGCCTTGATAACTTCTTAATAAGTAAATAAATAATTATAATCGGGTATCCGCAAGCGCCTACGATATGAATATACCATTGTAGCATTTTAACCGGAGTAAGAACCAGGTGTTGAATTTATATTCTACCACAGGGAAAGAAGTCTTCTATCATGAATTAACTATGCATAGGTGCTAAACATCTTAATCATCTCTAATCATCTAGTCATCTCTCGTGTGCAAAGCATAAGTGTTAAATTTATCATTCACTTAAACACGGATCAAAGTTCACAATAAAGATAATGATAAAGTTCTCGATAAATAGATTCAACCAAAGTTCATATCTAAGTGGGCTTAAAATAGAAAGTGTCAAACAAAGGGATCGATAGCAATTCATAGGCTAGCTAGCATTAGAAACTCCAATATGTAACTCTAAACTATAAGTTAGGACCTACTCAATTATGAAATACATCTAACAATTATTGAAGAAAGACTAATTAAATTCGCACATGAGGACGTAATCCGTGAAGACTATGGCGAAAGTTAGAACAACCCGAATAATATCATCCGCTAGGCCTACATACGGGGATGGATTGCAAAGGACTCAATGGTGCCGCCACCACCACGATCTACCACATGACCCGCACATAGATTGCAAACGCAGTAAATAAGATCTAATCACCATGATTACATCATCTCTACCACTCAACCTCTCGTACAAAAGGATGAGCGCTATACGAATCCATGCATGAACATAACAAAGAGTTCAACTATGCTAAATGTGTAATTAAAGTAAATACTAGAACAAATAATCTCGAATATAAACATGATCAAGATATTTATATTAAGCATGTGTCCGAACTTGAAAACTACTTACAATGAAGAACTTACAAGAACGAGGCCTGATCTTGAGCCGCCCTCCGACGATCCGGAGCGGATTTCTCCCTTCCTACTAGTTCTAATCTTGATTGCTACTCTTCCTAAAGCGATGTTTCTACAAATAGGGATATGACTTGGATCTTGAAGCGTTGTTAACTTGATTGAGAACTTGATGATCCGAGAAGGGGGATCTAGGGGTCTTTATATATGGGTCTTCGTACATCTCTTCACTTCATCAGCGATGTGGTACTAATCCTTGATTCATCCCGCACTTCTACCGATGCCATCGGATTAAACCGACATTAAACAACCGTTTTAGATTGCGCCTTAGAGGCGGTGGAGGAAGGTTCCAGAGACGGAGGTTGCGTGGCGGACAAGGGGGCCGATCGCCCCATTATTGGGCCGACGGCCAGGTGGTGCGCCCTCCGGGTCCCGGCGTCGCGTCGGGCTTCGGAGTCTTCTAGATGATGTTTTCTTGTTGTCAAGTTTGGTCCACGTCGGGATTAATCCGAAGCCTTCTAGACTTGTTTCGAGTTGGATTGCGTTCGCGCTACGTCGGTCGTATGCCACGTCATTTCTCGGCTGTTTTCGATAAGTCCCCGCAAATCACAACTTTACCAAAACCGATGGAAATATGTTAGTGACACCCTATTCTAGGTTGTTATTATTATTTATACCCCTTTCTCATATTTAATTAATTAAAAATTTTATATGATAACAAGTGTCAACACCCCTCTCACGGGTCCCGTCGCGTCATGGCTTCGAGTCTTCTAGATGATGTTTTCTTCTTGTCAAGTTTGGTCCACGCCGGGATTAATCCGAAAGCCTTCTAGACTTGTTTCGAGTTGGATTGCGCTATGCTACGTCGGTCGTATGCCACGTCATTTCTCGCTGTTTTTCTCAAGTCCCCGCAAATCACAACTTTACCAAAACCGATGGAAATATGTTAGTGACACCCCATTCTAGGTTGTTATTATTATTTATACCCCTTTCTTATATTTAATTGATTAATAATTTTATATGATAACAAGTGTCAACACCCCCTCGACGATGGTGGTTGTGCCCTCTTGGCCGGTGGCCACCGGCCATGGTGGTCTCACGCCCGAGTCTCCTGAGCCAGTATTGGCTCTAGTGATGCGGTTTGGCACACACATTCAGTGGTGAAAGCCCCGCTCGCTCCGCCGGCGAATGACTGCACGGTGATGCCTTGGGCGCCACATCCTTCCATGGAAGCGCCGGTTCCGATCGATGTGCCTCCTCGCCTTGGCAAGGCCTTTGGGCGCGGCCGACGGCGGCTAGTTTGGGCGCTCTCCAACGCCGCCATGGTGGCGATGTTGACCGAACGCCGATGTTGCACCCGCACCACCGTGGTGGTGGGGTGGGTTGCGACGGTTGTCTCTTCATCTTCTGAGAGATGAGAGTGAAAACCCATACCGCGTGGGATGGTGTCATGTCCTTCCTAAAGGCGGCCGAGCATGTCCCCCCGCTTTGCGGCGCTTGGGTGGCTTTGGGGGCGCCTTTTGTCAGTCCGTCAGCGTTGCTTTGTCATGCTTGGCCTAGCCGCGCTTGTTGTCGCTCTTTACCTCGCTTAGTCCTAGCTGGTGTTGTCGTTCCATATCCTTATTGGTGCTCTTCGTCCGCGGTCCCGTAATTCTATGACTCGAGAGTGTCTTCATGTCGGTGCTCCTCGCCCGTGGTCCCACGTAAGTGACTTCGGAGGTGTGCCTTCATGGCGGTGCTCCTCGCCGTGGTCCTACCTAAGTGACTCTGGGTGTGCCTTCATGGCGGTGCTTCTCACCCGCGGCTCGCTGACTCCTGAGGAGCACTCGAATCATGTTCATCTCGGGCAATGATCGCCACTAGCTATCTTGGTGTTGAGTCTTTTTAATACTAGGCTTGGCTTGGGGGGTTGTTAGGTGGAGGGTCTCCCGCCCCTCGTGTTCTTGCTTTCGCTTGTGTTTGAGGGCCTTGTTGGTAATCCATGGATTACCCGCATATCCTATTGTATCTTTTATGTGTAGGTCTATTGATCATTTCCTTCTACTTAATGAAAAACGGCTATATCCCCTGGTCTTGAAAAAAAAATATAGGAGGTCTCTATGTGTGAGATGAACTGCTGCCCTGCCCTCTCGAGCCACGTACCCGAACTGCCAACGTTCAGCAACAATGGTCACGATCAAGACAACTACACGAAATCAAATAAAATCAACGTTTTTTAGATACGTAGGTAGTCGTTTCATAATTTTTTTTTTTTTTGCGAGGAAGTTATTTTCATACTTTAAGCAGATTTGTCATTGAACTGAAGAGAAGACAGAGCAGCAATCGTTTGCAAACGGTGGTCGTCTCGGACGGCAGTCTATGGCACAAAACGCTCTCGGTAAAATCTCACTCTGTTTCCAATGTGCTGGCCACTTTGATCCCCTAAAATCTGAATGAAACTTACCTCCGGTCCCTCCCATAATTTTTTGTGCTCTATGATTTTTTTTCTGTAGACGTGTCTTCTCAGTAAATACGAATGCAAGTGCCGGACTGGCGTAAGGACCACGGTGACCGGATGCAAACTTAAATTTCAAGCCAATGGTACACTGCCCATTCTGAATCGATGTGTCGCGGCAATAATGCAGCACGCTGCAGTGCAGCACTGCTGGGGCACACCGCACACGACATGGTAATGGCAGGCAGGTCTTGCAAAGGTATCAGCACTGGGCCACCATCCATGTGGTGGAGTAAAAATTGAAGATGCTCCGGCTCCGGCCGGTTGCCGTCTTGACCCCGCCGACGACCAGGCGGGCTATATCGCTGCTCTTGTCCGGCGCTGGGGCAACTGGCACACTGCGCGTCTGCTCGCTACTTGATGAGTCCATGCCTCCATGGCAGGCACAGCCAAGAATGATGCCAGGCCATACAGACTTGTCAGCTGTGCTACGACCGCAGCCCCGACGCTCTTGCGGGTACGAACCTACGCCCTCCTCCGGCCGGAGTGTTCAGTTGCCATGCAACTAAAAAAAAAAAAAAAATGCTATAGTTTCTAATCACATCAAATCTCTTAACGTATGCATGGAAAGATTAAATATGACAAAATAAAAAACTAATTGCATAGTTTTGTTGAGAAGTACGAGACAAATCTTTTGAGCCTAGTTACTCCATAATAGGACAATAATTACCAAATACAAACGAAAAGTGCTACAGTTTCCGAATTCAAAATATTTCACCAACTAAACACCCCTCCAAGCCCGATGTCCGCAGTCCGCACGGCTTGTAATGGGAGATAAAAGTTCCTCTAAAGATTAAGATTTTTTTGGTTTTTACAGAGGGGTAGTCTTGAACAAAGACAACCTCACCAAAAAAAAATTAGAAAAGGAGTCAGAAGTGCATATGCTGTAATGGAAATGAGACTATCCAACATTTATTCCTAGACTGTCTCCTTACCAAAATGATGTGGAGGATTATCTTTTATACTACTAGTCTAACTCAACCTCGATCAATCAATCATATGTTCGAATTGGCTAGCTAATCAAAATAAAAGATTAGAAATTTGATTTGGGTGGGTGTGGTTGCCATGTGCTCGCTTATCCGAGATGTCGTAATAATGTTATTTTTAATCAAATAAAATCTAACTCCATTTTACAGATAATTTTCGAGAGGAAAGCATATTGGTTATGCTCTTGGGGCCTCTACCGCAGCGACGACGAGACAACCAAGGAAGCAATCTCAACAACGAGCAAGAAATTAGTAATTATTGCTTTAAAGATTTCCAATAAAGGATGGAATCACTTATATTGTTTGAACTAGCTTCTGTTCAATCTATAAGATCATGGCTTTCTCTTTTCTTTCAATGAAAGTCTATGTAATAATTGGCCGTATACATCCTTGGATGTACAGGCCGGATATTATCTAAAAAAGTCCGCACGACATGTGAAAATTCCATGTTGGCCTCGCTTCGCCTTCCATGTGGTGGATGAACTCTTGAGCCGACGATAAATGCAAGCCAATCAGGACTCGACAACAGCGGCATGCAGGACTTGAGGAAGCAGCCAATCATACTTGGACAACCAGCATTGCCCTTTTGATATGCAATGACGTTTTCGATATAGGAGATCCTTCCTTACGCGGGCGGCGGGCGTCGGCGGTAGCGCACTCAAAAAGATGCACGCCGCCCACCTCCCCGTTCTCTTCCACCGACCCCGCCTACTCCCCTTCCCCTCCACACCTCCTCGACGGCCGGCGGCCCGGCAGCCGGACGGTTAGGACCGGCGATCAGCCTCCGTGCCCCGAATCCGTCCCCCCCCCTCAACGTGCTCTCCCACCGACCCCGCCGCTCCCCTTCCCTCCACACCCCCTTCAACGGTGGCCTTGGCGGTGGCCGGGCGGCCTGCGGCCCGGACGGGTGGGGCCGGCGGATCATGCCTCCTGCCCCCCCGAAGTCCCTCCATCTCTCCGTTCTCTCCCATTGACCCCGCCGCTCCCCTCCCCTCCACACACCCCCCTTCGCCGGCGGCCTTGGCGGTGACCGGCGCTCCGGCGCCCCGGGGAGCGGCGGACCGGCGGATCGAGGGCCTCCCGTACCCCGAATCCGTCCTCCCTCCCCCGTTCTCTCCCACCAACCCCGCCTCGCTCCCTTCCCTCCACACACCCCTTCGACGGCGGCCTTGGCGGTGGCCGGCGGCTCCGGCGTCTCCCCCGGTGGGAACCGGGCGGATCAGCCCTCCGTGCCCCGAATCCGTCCTTCTTCGCCCTATCCCGCCCCTACCTCCTCCGCGGCAAGCAGCCCATGCTCTATTCCGGGCTCACGGAACCTCCTAAGGGCGGGCACGGATCCGCCCCCGTCCCCCTCGACGCGAGGTGGTTGTGCCCTTGGCCGTGGCCACCGGCCAGGTGGTCCGTCGCCCGAGTCTCCTGAGCCCAACAGGCCTCTAGTGATGCGGCTGCTGGCACACACATTCATTGAAAGCCCCGTCAGTCACGGCGAATGACGGCACGGCGGATGCCTTTGGGCGCCCACATCCTTCCATGGAAGGCCGGTTCGACGGTGCCTCCGCCTGGCAAGGCCTTTGGGCGCCGCTAACGGCGGCTAGTTTGGGCGCTCCCAACGCCGCCATGGTGGCGATGTTGACCGAACGCCGATGTTGCACCCCGCACCATCGTGGTGGTGGGGTGGGTTGCGACGGTTGTCTCTTCATCTTCTGAGAGATGAGAGTGAAAACCCATACCGCGTGGGATGGTGTCATGTCCTTCCTAAAGCGGCGTCGAGCATGTCCCCCTCGCTTTTGCGGCGCTTGGGTGGCTTGGGGGCGCCCTTTTGTCATCCGTCGCGTTGCTTGTCATGCTTGGCCTAGCCGCGCTTGTTGCTGCTCTTTACTCGCTTAGTCCTAGCCGGTGTTGTCGTTCCATATCCTTGTTGGTGCTCTTCGGGTCCGCGGTCCCGCAATTCTATGACTCGGAGAGTGTCTTCATGTCGGTGCTCCTCGCCCGGGTCCTACCTAAGTGACTCTCGAGGTGTGCCTTCATGGCGGTGCTTCTCGCTCGTGGTCCTACCTAAGTGACTTCGGAGGTGTGCCTTCATGGCGGTGCTTCGCCCGCGGCCTGTGACTTCGGAGGAGCACTCAAAATCACGTTCATCTATGGCAACGATATGCCACTAGTTATCTTGGTGTTGACTTTTCTTTAATACTTCGGCTTGGCTTTGCGGGGTTGTTAGGTGGAGGGTCTCCCGCCCCCTCGTATTCTTACTTTCGTTTGTGTTTGGGGGCCTCGTTGGTAATCCATGGATTACCCGCATACCCGGTTGTATCTTTTTATGTTTGAGTCTATTGATTATTTTTTTTCTCTGCTTAATGAAAAACGCTATATCCCCGATCTTGAAAAAAATAGGAGGTCCTCTATGTGTGAGATGAACTGCTGCCCTGCCTTCTCGAGCGAGCCACGTATCCGAACTGCCAACGTTCAGCAACAATGATCACGATCCAGACAACTACACGAAATCAAATAAAATCAACGTTTTTTTAATACGTAGGTAGTCGTTTCATACTTTTTTTTTTGCGAGGAAGTTATTTTCATACTTTAAGCAGATTTGTCATTGAACTGAAGAGAAGACAGAGCAGCAATCGTTTGCAAACGGTGGTCGTCTCGGATGGCAGTCTATGGCACAAAACGCTCTCGGTAAAATCTCACTCTGTTTCCAATGTGCTGGCCACTTTGATCCCTAAAATCTGAATGAAACTTACCTCCGGTCCCTCCCATAATTTTTTGTGCTCTATGATTTTTTTTCTGTAGACGTGTCTTCTCAGTAAATACGAATGCAAGTGCCGGACTGGCGTAAGGACCACGGTGACCGGATGCAAACTTAAATTTCAAGCCAATGGTACACTGCCCATTCTGAATCGATGTGTCGCGGCAATAATGCAGCACGCTGCAGTGCAGCACTGCTGGGGCACACCGCACACGACATGGTAATGGCAGGCAGGTCTTGCAAAGGTATCAGCACTGGGCCACCATCCATGTGGTGGAGTAAAATTGAAGATGCTCCGGCTCCGGCCGGTTGCCGTCTTGACCCCGCCGACGACCAGGCGGGCTATATCGCTGCTCTTGTCCGGCGCTGGGGCAACTGGCACACTGCGCGTCTGCTCGCTACTTGATGAGTCCATGCCTCCATGGCAGGCACAGCCAAGAATGATGCCAGGCCATACAGACTTGTCAGCTGTGCTACGACCGCAGCCCCGACGCTCTTGCGGGTACGAACCTACGCCCTCCTCCGGCCGGAGTGTTCAGTTGCCATGCAACTACAAAAAAAAAAAAAAAAAAAAAAATGCTATAGTTTCTAATCACATCAAATCTCTTAACGTATGCGTGGGCGATTAAATATGAATACAAATAAAAACTAATGCATAGTTTTGTTGGTAAGATACGAGAAAATCTTTTGGCTCCATTACTTCCATAATAGGGACAATAATTACTAAATACAAACGAAAAGTCTTTACAGTTTTCGAATTCAAAATATTTCACCAACTAAACACCCTCCAAGCCCGATGTCCGCAGTCCGCACGGCTTGTAATGGGAGATAAAAGTTCCTCTAAAGATTAAGATTTTTTTTGGTTTTTTGAGAGAGGGGTAGTCTTGAACAAAGACAACCTCACCAAAAAAAAATTAGAAAAAGGAGTCGAAGTGCATATCTTTGTAATGGAAATGAGACTATCCAACATTTATTCCTAGGACGTCTCCTTACCAAAATGATGTGGAGGATTATCTTTTATACTACTAGTCTAACTCAACCTCGATCAATCAACCATATGTTAGGAATTGGCTAGCTAATCAAAATAAAAAGATTAGAAATTTGATTTGGGTGGGTGTGGGCTGCCATGTGTTTACATATTATCTGGAGATGTCGTAATAATGTTATTTTTAATCAAATAAAATCTAACTCCATTTTACGAGATAATTTTCGAGGAGCATATTGGTTATGCTCTTGGGCCCCTATCAGGCGTGGACGAGACAACCAAGGAAGCAACCTCAACAACGAGCAAGAAATTAGTAATTATTGCTTTAAAGATTTCCAATAAAGGATGGAATCACTTATATTGTTTGAACTAGCTCCCTGTTCAATCTATAAGACCATGGCTTTCTTTTTTCTTTCAATGAAAGCCTATGTAATAATTGGTCGTAGTACATCCTTGGATGTACAAGCGGATATTATCTAAAAAAAGTCCAAGACGACATGTGAAAATTCCATGTTGGCCTCGCTCCGCCTTCCATGTGGTGGATGAACTCATCGAGCCGATCGATAAATGAAAGCCAATCAGGACTCGACAACAAATGCATGATGATGGACTTGAGGAAGCAACCAATCATACTTGGACAACCAAAGATTGCCCTTTTTATATGCAATGACGTTTCGATATAGGAGATCCTCCTTTGCATCACGCTTGGCGGCGGCCGCCGCCTCTAAAAAGATGCACGCCGCCCACCTCCCCGTTCTCTTCCACCGACCCCGCCTACTCCCTTCCCCTCCACACCTCCTTTGTCGGCGGCCGGCGGCCCCGGCAGCCGGACGGGTTGGGGACCGGCGGATCGCCTCCCCGTGCCCCGAATCCGCCCTCCCCCCTCCCCGTGCTCTCCCACCGACCGCCGCTCCCCCCTTCCCCCCCACCCCCTTCAACGGTGGCCTTGGCGGTGGTCGGCGGCCGGCGGGACGGGTGTGGGACCGGCGGATCAAGCCTCCCCAGCCCCGAACCGTCCCTCCATCTCTCCGTTCTCTCCCACCGACCCCGCCGCTCCCCTCCCCTCCACACCCCTCCTTCGTCGGCCGCCTTGGCGGTGGCCGGCGGCTCCGGCGGCTGTTGACACATGTTAACGTATACTTTTAATTGTCAACTAAACATGAAAAAGGACTAAAATATAATTAGATAACCTTATTAGGGGTTTCTACTAATGATTTCCATGAGTTTTGGTAAAGTTGTGATTTGCAAGTGACTTAACGAGAAAAACAATAGAAATGACGTGTCACACGACCGACGTACGCAACGCAATCCAACTCCGAAACAAGTCTAGAAGGCTCCGGATTACTCCCGACGTGAACGAAACTTGACACCGAAGAAAACATCATCTAGAAGACTCCGAGGAAGCCACGACGCATCGTGGGACCCGTGGTGGACCCCACCACTGGGCCGACGGCAATAAACAGGCCGATCGGCCCGCCTTGGTCGCCAAGCAAACCCCGTTTCGAAGCTTCTCCAACCGCCTCCGAGATGCAATCTAATCCGGCCGTTTGATGTCGGTTTGATCCGAGGTGTCGGTTAAGCACGAAGATTAGTACCACATTGCCTGCTGAAGCCGAAGAGACATAAGAAGACCCCTATATAAGCAAGCCCCGGGCCCTGGCTTCAATCATCTCGGATCAACTCATCATCATATCGGATCGGATCCGGCTCTAGTCGACGGCCTTAGCTCTAGTTCAAGAACAAGAAGTAGAAGATTAGACAAGATGTAGAACTAGAAGCCTTAGATTAGAGTTGAGAGTAGAGCTTCAAGTTGAGAGAATTAGAGCGCGGTTGAGGCGGAGTTGAAGGAAGGCCCTGAGTCAGTCGGCGCCTCCATCTTCTTCTTCCTCCGAGTTGGTGCCATTGGAGCGCAACTCTCGAGATCTTGTGGATTGTTCGACTTCCATTCGAGTAAGTGATATTGTTTCTATTATTCTTAAGGTTCGTATTTCTTTGATAAGATTACTTTGATTCTTGGTTGCTCTTGAGTTAAAGTTGTTAGATTAATGTAAGCGTGGTCCTTAGATTGACTAGCTTATTACGAATACCTTCTATAAGCGGGGGTGAAGACACTTGTTAAGGCCGATCGTGGTGGTGACAAATTATTGAGTCCTTTGTTACGCCCGCCCGTTTATAGAAATCGTAGGAGCCCCCTAGCGTTGTTAGCGTAGATTCCCTTTATTAAGAGTTTCTTCATGACAACCCCTCTTAAGAACAATGTTGCAAATGATTTACTTGAAGTGAGAACAAGACCTTCCTAATGGAACTCCTTACCTCTCTTTTAATCTAGTTATATAGCCACTCTCGGATTTAGCTATACACCTTGACATGCTCTCTCACCTTCTCCCCGTGGATTCGATATTTAAAGCCCTATTCCCGGGGTGAAGTGCTCACCCATCCGTTAAACTATGGATTATCCATCATAATATTCCTGTAGGTTAACAAATACCAACAAGCATTTCTCAAGCCGTTGCCGGGAGAACGGTTTGAGACTACGTTGAAAAACTATAGCTAAATCTTGTACCATACTTTTATCTTTTTCTTTTATTGTATCTTCTCATCTTTTTCTATCTTTATGGGATCAATTGATTCCATATTTATCTATCTTATACGCACCCTTAAGCGTAAGCTCGCCACTAGAATCCTTAGATCTCATCCTTACATCTCGGCCATTAGCTACGCCTATGGTTGATCAAAATGATCATGAAGCAATACTTCTCGGGGAGTGAGAAGCGTGATCATATCTTCTATGGTAGGAGTCTTTGCCGACATCATGAAAGTGTTGCGCGCATGATCATCATGCGCTTTTTGGAGGAACCTTTTCTTTCCCTTTTAAGCAAGGTTTGCTTTGACGAACTCGGCGGGTGAAACCCATATACCAAAGATTCTTTATGACCACCCAAAGGAAGAAGAATCATCCTCCAAATTAAAACAAAAAAATAGAAGTTCTGATAGCTATATCACCATCACTCCAATCCCAAGGCTTAGCTATCGACCCCAAACCATCAATGCGCTAAAAACCTTTAAGGGGAGAAGAAATTCAACCCTTGTATATCTCTTTTAGATGATGAGTTTCATGAACTTCCAAACTTCACAAGAGACCATATATAATCCAAACCTCTTTTGAGATAATCTCTTAGAAAGCACCTTTATTGCTACGCAAGGACATTGAGGGAACATCAAGGATGGCATATCTAAACATGCCATAGGAAGAGAGCAAAGCCATCAAGAAGCCATTCCTCGTCTCTCTCTTTCTATGTTCAAATTAGATAATTCTTTTTTCGAACCCATCTTTAACCACATCCTTGAACCCAATGAATCCTCTTGTGCCCTTTTCTTTCGTCTCCTCACGATCCTAAAATATTATGAATGATCTAAGGAAGACCAAAAGGAGTGCATTTTTCTGAGAACATCAATGAGCATAAAGACTACTTCATAAACGGAACTTTTTCCACCTAGTCCATGCTCATTTGAAAACTCCTAAAATTGATTGCCATCTCAATTCTTGCCACACAAAGAGATCTCCATCCCCCTCATACTCTCTTTCTTAAAAAATTTTAGAAAGGGTGGTTGTGGGGATCAATATTTTGATGACCCCAATCCGTCAATCAAGACCCTCGACATCATGTCTCTCGAGGATTCTAACCAAGGACCTCCCCTCCGTCCCGCTCCCCGGCCGGGGAGACGGGTTGCACCCCATGGCCGCCTACACAAATGAGCGGGGTTATACAACAAGACGAGCTCTTTTTCACGCCAGACCTCTTTCCGCCTCGCCGAGGTCTCCGTCGTCAACCTTTTTCGAATGCGTGCTCGAGCTCTCGCGAGACCTCTTTCCGCTTCGCTCGAGGTCCCCGCCGACGGCCCTTTCAAGTTTGTGCGCGCTAGAGCTCTCCCCGGGACATGACCTCTCTCCGATTCACTCGAGCTCGAGCTCGAGCGAACCGCCAACAAACGCCCGTCTACGAGCTCGTCCTCCCCGGGCCACGCCGAAGACCGCAAGTACGGAGTTGGGCCAACCACTCCCTCGACAGCACACTGTGGGCCACGCGGGGCACCTGGCGAAAGACGGCCCCGCGCCGCCCGCCCATGCCCCGATGACTCAACAAGACGACCACAAGACGCGCAGTGCCAGCGACGTCGCGCGATACCTCATCCACGGCATGATCGCGCCCATGCCGACGGGACCGATTCCAACCACGATTGGGGTCGGTCGCGACCCCACGCCACCCGGACCGGGATTCGCTGCGTGCAACGACGACCAATTTTGGCATCCAAGGCCGCAAGAGCTCGGGAGAGGGCCTTGGCCAACCAAAGAGCTCGATCCGAGCCTCGATTGTTGTATCCCGTCAACTCAAACCAACTCCGCCCCCCATGACCGAGACGCGCATCGACCCCCACGCCCATCGCCGCCGACATGGGGCACCCCATACCGGCGGATGGACAGTTTCCAACTACGATCAAGGACGAGGCGACGCGATGACCACCGCCCATGCCCCGACCCGCCACGCACGGCGACGACCGGATTCTCGGCATCAAGGCAGCCGAGAGCTCGAGATAGCTCCCCCCGGCCAATCAACGAGCTCGTTGGGAGAGCTCTTTTCGCCCGACAAGACACAATATCATATTGTTCGCCTACCCCCGCCCAACTTCGAGAGCCTCGCATGTTCTATCCCCTTGCTACTATAAAAGGAGGGGTAGGGTTCTCGGGCCAGCAAGCAAGCAAGCAAAGAAGAACAACGCACCCTGGTTCTTCTCAAACCCGCATCCCCACTCTCATATTGGCACTTGCCTCAATCTTAGAGACTTGGGAGCCTGCTCCCTCTCTCGATCCGCTTGTACGCACCCTGGTATGAGCGTTTGAGCTCTGGATAGTGAACACACCGGACTAGGGGAGCCCGATTTTTTGCCCTCGAACTAGTATAAATCCCGTGTCATTGTCTCCGAGCTAGGCCATTCGAGTCCGCACTAGCCACCATTACCGTGACGGTGGTATTAGACCACCTACGCTTGGCGCCGCCCGGGGGGAAGCGCTAGTGCGACGATCTTCCACCCGATGGCTTCTTCATCGACATCGCCGACCGAGCGCCCGCGGCCGCGCTTCGCACCTTCCGACTTCACCGCACCGATCCGGCGGTCACTGCGGAGCCGCCTTCACCCGCCCGATGCGGCGTGAGGACATCCCCAGCGCTCGCGGGCGCCACCGATTCCATCCCGCTAACGTGGGCAGGGCTCCGCCGAGCCCCGCTAGCCCCCCCACGCGGCGGGCGGACGCTTCGCCCCGATCAAGGACCTCCTCCCGACATCCTCTGACGCGAGCCCACGCAGCTCGTTCGCGATGTCACCTTCTCCATCGCCAACGTTGTCCTCCAACCAAGAGCGAGGACGCTACCGGGCGGTGGATGAATTCACGACAAGATACGCCAAGATGTACCCCGACGGCCACCCGGTCTCCCCTCTTTGGGGCACCAGCCCCGGAGGCATCACCCATGAGCTCGAGTCGCCGATGGGATGAGCCTCACGGACCGCGACCCCACACGCCGCTGTTACGATGCCACGCCCCGAGGGGCCACAACGACCATTCTCCAAATGACCCGAGCGACGCCCTGCACCTCCGCTCGCGGCCAACGTGACCCGCCCGCTGATCACGCCAAGGTCTCGGGCCGGGAGGAGCTTGAGGAGCTCGAGAGGCGCGGCTCAGAGCGCGAGGCCCTCCTCACCGAGCAAGGAGCAAGGGCGCCTCCAAGGGCGCGGCCCGAGCGCGAGACGCCCATGACCGACAACCGCGACGACGATGCCGAGCAACTCCCGCCGGCATTCCCGGAGAGCCTCCTGCACCTCGGGCGGTCGCCGCGCTGCCCCCGCGCTGATCGCCCGGTCCCCCGAGGACCCCCAGCACGCCGAGCCCACGAGCAGTCAAGAAGCTCGTGGCGGCAGGCGGCAAGACAAAGAGCGGCGAAGCCCGCTGGCCACACCGCCGACCCAGAGGAGCACGAGGCCTCCTCTCACCCGCAGGTCCACGCGCCGCCGGGCGGATCGGCGAACCGCGACGCACGTGACACACCATCAACGCCCGACGGAAGGCGGAAGCCCGCTACAACAAAAACGCCCCCTGTGGACGACGACAAACACCGCCGCGACGACTCACGAGAAGCGCCCCCGCAGGTACGACACCCGCCGCGGAGGGCCGCCATGAAATGACGAGGACAAGGGCCGGCAGCCCCACGCCGAACGCCGCCAACGGAGTCCGCCTCCCGACGAGACCGTAGGCGCCCGAGCTCGAGCTCAAGGAGGCCAAGGGCTTTCGGCCACGCGATACACGACGCCCCCCTTCCCTTCTCGCTTCCGGCTCCGACCTCGTGCAGAATACAACGGGAGACCGACCCCGCCACCTAGCTCGAAGACTATCGCCCTCGTTGTCAAGCCGGAGGTGCCGACAACGACTACTTTATCATCCACAACCCGCCCCCTCTACCTTGCATCTCGGCCTCCGCTCTCTGGCTCGAGCACCCGCCGTAGGGCACCATCCGCGACCGGGAGGATCTACGAGACGCCTCTCGCTGGCAACTTCCAGACCCCACGCCAGGGCCGAGCACGACCGGGATCTCCGCGATGCAAAGGTAAGAAGGGGAGAGCCCTCGCGCGACTACATCGCGCTCCAAACTCGCAACAACCTCTCCGAGGCCTCCGACCGAGATCATCACCGCGCTTACCTTCGCACCACTTGCGAAAAGTCTCATCCGCGAGCTCGGCGCCAAGAAGCCTAAGACCGTGAAGGAGCCTCGACCTCGCCACCGGACACCTGCAAGGGCAAGCCCAAGAACGACGACGAGGCCGCGGCGATCCAGCCCCCACCCCGCAAGAGGAAGAACAAGAAGAACAAGCGCCCCGTGACGACGACGACGAGTTTGTCGCCGCCGCGACAAACGCAAGACCCCGCCGAGGGGGGAAAAGGCTTCCCCCACAAGGAGCACTTCGACAAGATGCCGAGGCCCCGTGCCCACATCACGAGGGGGCCCCGCCAAGCACAAGATGAAGGACCGCTCGGCTCCCGGAAGAAGCACGTGATGGGCACGCCGAAGGGAGGCGCCAGGCGACCAGCCAGAGCCTATGGCGGTAGAGCCCGAGGACGGGGCGCGACGACGCCTACATCGAGGACGGCGCCGCCAACATCGCCTTTCGGCGAGCCCCGGCTACGAGTCCAAGCGCCGACAGGCTCACGCGCGCCGTCCTCTTCACCGAGCCCGCGACGCCCGCCTACCTCGCGGGTCGAGCTCGGGCGTCACCTTCGATGGGCCGATCATCCACGACACATCCCGCACTCCGTGGGAGGTACCCGTCGCTGCCGATCCCATCATCGGCACCAAGCGCCCTAAGAAGGTGTTGATGGACGGAGGCCGGGCCTCAACCTCCCCTCTACGTCCACGCACCCGTGCCCTTGGCATCACTAAGGCGCCTTCGTCCCTCACCGACCCGATCCATGGCGTAGTACCGGGAAGGCATGATCCCGCCTGACGATCGATCTCCCTGCTACCTTCGCACCCCGGATAACTTCCGGAAGGAGACCCCTCACGCTCGAGGTGCTCCCCTTCAAGAACGCTACCATGCGCCTCTGGGGCGGCCGTGCTATAGCGAAATTCATGGTCGGCCCCCAACTACACCTACCTCAAGCTTAAGATCCCCGCCCAAGGGGGTCATCACCGGCGACTCCACCTTCGAGCACGCTGCTCGGATGCGAGGCCGCCGCCGCCCAAGACGCCGACGCCGCGGCCGAGATCGAGCGGATGCCGCCGAAGATGGCGGCCTGGGCCGCAGCGGAGGACACCCCGAGCCCGAGAAAGCCGCGGGCACGAGCCGCGCACGACGAGCCTGCGGCCCCAGGGATCGAGCCCATCCGGTGAGCTCATGAAGACCGTAGGCACTCGAGCCCGAGAAGGACGCCAAGGAGATAGAGGTCGATAAGGATGGCCGCACCCTCCGCGTAGGGTCCGAGCTCTCTCCTAAATAGGAAGGCGAGCTCGTCGACTTCCTCCGCGCGAACCTCGACGTGTTTGCGTGGAGAGCCTCGACATGCCAGCATACCGAGGGAAGTCGCCGAGCACTCCTTGAACGTTAAACCCGGCTCGGCGGTGAAGCAACGGCTCGACGCTTTCGATGACGACGACGCCAAGCAATCGCCGAGGAGATAGATAAACTCTTAGCCGCTAGGTTTATCAAGGAGGTGTATCATCCCGAGTGGATAGCCAACCCTGTACTAGTCAAGAAGAAGAATGGGAAATGGAGAATGTGTGTTGATTACACGGGTCTTAACAAGGCATGCCCAAAGGATCCGTTTCCTTTGCCGCGCATCGACCAAATCGTTGACTCCACCTCCGGTGCGAAACCCTCTGTTTTTCTCGACGCCCCACTCGGCTACCACCGATAGCGATGAACGAGCTCGACGCCGCCACCTCCTTCATCACCCGCTTGGCGCGCTACGTTACGTGGATCGATGCCCTTCGGTTTGAAGAACGCCGGCGCCACTTTCCAAAGGTGTATGCGCAAAAGTCTTCAAAGAGCTCCTCGGGAAGCTTGTAGAAGCTTACGCCGATGACATCGCCGCCAAAACGAAACGCCGAAAGAGCTCGTCCCGACCTCCAAAAGGTCTTCCCCAAACTCCGAGAATACGGGGTCAAGCTCAACCCCGAAAAATGCTTTTCAGGGGTCCCACGAGGGAAGTTGCTCGGCTTTATCGTCTCAGAGCGCGGCATCGAGGCCAACCCCGAGAAAATCGCCGCCATCACGAGCATGGGGCCGATTAAGAACGTCAAATGCGTACAGCGGCTCACGGGCTGCCTCGCGGGCGCCTCGTCGTTCATAGCCCGGCTCGGGAGCGAAGCCTCCCTCTCTACAAGCCGGCTGAAGAAAACCGAGCGCTTCTCCGGGACCGACGAGGCCCCAGCAAGCCCTCGACTCCCCCTGAAACAACTCCCCGCCACCCGCCCCGTGCTCGCTGTTCCCGCAGCCTAATGAGCCACCCCTCCTCTACATCCGGCCCCACCCGAAGGTGGTGAGCACCGCGCCGTCGTCGTCGAGAGAAGAGGAAGGGCACGCGCTCAAGGTACAAATACCGTGTACTTCTCTCGGGCCGCTGAGGTCCTCTCCGACACCAAGACTCGCTACTCGCAGCCGAAAAGCTCGTGGTATCGCGCTTCCATCACCCGACGCAAGCTCGACATTACTCGACTCCCACCCGTGACCGGGCTGCCACGGCATCCCCTGGGAGGTCATCCCAGCCCCGAGGTCACGGGACGCACGGCCAAGTGGGCGATCGAGCTCATGGAAGCCGAAATCACGTATGCGCCGTGAGACGCCATCAAGTCTCGTGCTCCGCGCACTTCATTGCCGAATGGACCGAGGTCGAAAGCAGCCACCCAGCCCGACGACATCGAAAAACGGACCCTACACTTTGACGGATCGGCAAAGAAGCACGGCGCCCGGCCAGCCGGCCTCGCTCTTCACCTCTCCGAAAAAGGTGTGCATGAAATACTGATACGCCCGCACTTCCCCGCATCCAACAACGTGGCCGAATACGGCGCCGGGTGAACGGGCTACGGATTGCGCACGAGCCTCGATCCGCACCTCGAGGTCCGGGAGACTCAGCCGTGAAAAACCAAGTCATGAAAGAGGTCGATCGCTGGCAACCCGAAGATGGTCGCAGCACCACCGTAAAGTCCGGAGAACTCGAGGAACACTTCCACGGGCCGAGGTCAACCACGCCCACCGCAACCCTCAACAACGACGCCGACGCCTCCCAAGCTCGCCGCCGACCGCCCGCCGGCCCCCCCAGAGTCTTCATGCACGAACAACGCAAGCCTTCGATACGGCCAGTGGAGGAGCCCGCCGGGAGGTGCGAGCTCAAGCTCCCGGCCACCCATGGACATCGACGTCCGCGAGGGGTCGAGCGCTCCCGATACAAGGGCCCGCTGGGCAACGAGCTCTTCCGCGGGCTCGGGGCCGGCTCACCACGCCGCCGGGCCGGGTCGACCCAGCCCACCCCGGCCAGACCGGGGCGTGCCCCGGCTGCTACGATGGTCGGCAAGGCGAGCCTCCCCCGGCAGAGGAGTCGCGACGGCTACCCCCTGAGGGCCAAGGCTTTTGCCTCGTAGGGGGAAGAGCTCTACCGACGCTGGGCAAACGGCATCCTTAGCACAGATCACCATCGAAGATGGTCGAGCTCGCCAAAGAGATCCACGGAGCCGACGCGCCATCACGCACCACGGGCTCGCTGGGAAAGCCCTTCCTCCAAGGTTTCTATCGCCGACCGCCACCGACGCCACTCAGTCGTCCGACGCTATGAGGGCCGCCGCGCTTCGCCGCGTGACACACCTCCCAAATTTCAAGCCCTCCAAACGATTCCTTCCGCCACCCGGCCGTTCGCCGGTCCGGGGGTCTTGACATGGTAGGACCATTCCGCAGGATCGACCGGAGGATACACGCATCTCCTCGTAGCTATCGACAAGTTCTCCAAATGGATCAAGTCATGCCCATCGCGTGATGTCGAGCCGAGGAGACCGCAAGTTCTTCACCGGCATTATCCACCGCTCGAGTCCCGAACTCGATCATCACCGACAACGGCACCAACCGTAGGGGAAGTCTTCATCGACCGGGGTGTGTACATCACGCAAGATCCGCAAGCCGACACGGCCGCTGGCCGGGCCACCCTCCGACCAACGGACAGTAGAGCGAGCTAATCGGCATGATCCCTGCAGGCGTGAAGTCCCGCATCTCTCGGGAGGCTCGAGAAGTACGCCCGCCGATGGCTAGTCGAGCTCCCGCGGTCGTATGGAGTCTTCGTTACCACACCGCGGGGCCACGGACGAACCCCGTTCTTCCCGCCGTCTTCGGGTCCGGCGGTTCTTCCTACCGAGATCGAGCACGGCTCACCCCGAGCTCCGGACCTTCGACGAGCACAATACTAAGCGCTGCTCAAGACGCCGCGGACCAGCCGACGAGCTCTCTCGTGACATCGCGCCCCATCCACTCCGCCAAGTACTTACAATCCATGCGGCGCTACCACGAGCGACACGTCGTGGGGGACGAGCCTTCGGCATCGGCGATCACGTCCTACGACGAGTCCAAAGCCCGAAGGACAGGCACAAGCTCTCCCGCGCCATGGGAGGGTCCCTTTATCATCGACCAAGTGCCGAGGCCGGGCACGCACAAGCTCAAGGACCATCAAGGACGAATCCTCACCAACGCATGGAACATCGAACAGCTACGTCGCTTCTACCCTTAAGATGTACTTTGAAATATCATAACTGTAAAAATTCAATAAGACACCAGTTCGATGCAAAGATCTGTGCAAGCATCTCGAATTCACGCCTTAAGCTACTGAGCAACGACGGGCCTTCATCTCGACAAAGGCCCGCCCTTGCTCTGGGGGCTACAAGGAATGGGGCGCACACCCCATCGATTTACTACCCATTTTTTCGCAAATTCTTCACAAAGATCACAACAACGAGCTCTCGCCCACGAGACCGTGCTCCTTTTCCTTAACGCCTTAAAACAACTAAGTCACGACTTCGTCAACAAAAGCATGGCGCGATCGCCTAACGATCTCATACGCCCCGTGGCTAACGAAAACGCCCGTCATCCGGCTCCCGAAATACGAACTCGTAAAAAGTTGGAACAAGGACACAAAATAGGGAAAGGAACACGAGTGATTTTCATTCCGCACACGAGTCCCTTTAAATCCTAAACAATGATGCCTCAACTACGAGGACTTAGAAACTAACTACAAAAAGGGCTTGGCCCCGAGCTCCTACTTTTTATGCGTATGAGGGTCCTCGTCCATCGCCCCCGCGCGACGAAGTGCACTGCCGCGCGCCTCCGGCCAGCCGCCGGCCCCCTCCGTGATGAGTCCTGTGGCTCCGACCTCCCTTTGTGGCGAGCTTATAGAGCTCGGGCGGACAACTCCACGGAGTCGAGCTCGGGCGGCGCTGATCTTCGCTTCGCTTGAGCTGCCGCCGATACCCGGGCGCCCATCCCGCCTTCACCGCCTCGACATCCATTTTCGATAGTGACCGAAGATAACGCCGACGGCCTTGTGGACCACCCGGCCGGGCGCCCTCCGTCACCTTATACGGCACTGCAGATTCGCCCGCCGGGTCCGCCATCTCCTCAACGCCGAGGGACGCCGCACACCTCTCGCCCGCCGTAGCGAGATCCCTCGAACGCCGCTCGAGCTCGCCGCCTCCTCCGCGGGCCTTAGAGGCACAAGCCCGAAGACGCCGAGCCCCCCTTCGCGCTCTGCACGAGCTCCACGGTGCGCCGCTTCAAGTCCGCCTCCTTCCCCTTCAAAATAGCGAAATGGGTATGCTCCAGTGGTGGCCTCGCCGGGAGGCAAGATTCCGCTCCATGTCCGCGACGTCCCCGGCCGCCTCTCAGACTTCTCCTTCTCCCGCAAAGACAAGAAGACGGTTCAATAACGGAAGTCACCATGACTCGATATACAGGCAAGGATCGGTCGCCCGCTACTCCACAAACCACCGTGAGCTCCCGTCGTTGTGCCGTAAATCGCCCTCCCCGCGAGCCGGTCCCTCTCCGCGCATCGCCGCGCGGGCAGCAAAGACCACATTTCGCGACCTCGCGATCATACGCCGAGGTCCCGCCGGCGAGGACAATCAGCCCCAAATACCGGAGAAAACAAAAACGCAAGACGTGGGCGATAACACTCACCCGCAAGCTCGGGCCTCGCGCCGGGACGGAGGCACCAGCCCTCCGCCTTCTCCTTATAAAGGGCCTCCGCCCTCCGTCGGGCCGCCGAGAGCGAGCTCCTGTCCTCGAGCAGCGGTGGAGGGTGTCGAGCTCCCCCGCATCTTCTTTGCGCCGCTGCTGCGTGGCGAGCCTCAAGCCGCCCTCCGCCGGCCGCCTCCCGCACCGCCCGAAAGTCCGCCTTCCGCGTCCCGGCCGAGTCCGACGACGCCCCTCCGTCCGGGCGCTCAAGAAATCGATGCCGAAAGCCGCGCCGCGCCGAGCTCTTCACTCATGTCCTTGCACGGCCAACAAGCTCCTCGATGAAGCCCCCACCCTCGGCCCGAAAGCTGTGTCGGCCCGGTTGTATCCTGATGGAATCCCGCACGCCCTGAAGAGCACAAGCACATGAGCAACCGGGGAAGCACAAGAAAAAGGAGAGAACACCTAAGGCCATGACGATCTCGAACCCCGCACAAGTCGGAACGCTGCACGCCGGTCCCCGGAGGGCGGGCCGCAGCCTGGCGCCATCGGGGTCGGCGCAGGAGAACGATGTCGTTGTCCCCCATTGAACGCCGCGACCGGGCGCCGCACGGATCCCTTCGGGACCCACAACATCTTCCGGGCTAGCCCCGATGGGCCCTCACCTTTCGGTCCGCGCGACCCCGGTCGCTCCGCCGTCTCTTCGCCATCGGAGATGTCGATCACAGGTGCTCGGTGGCAGCCTCCCCGATCCGAGGACGCGCCACCGACTCCCGCCGATCTTCTCCCAGCCTCACCCATGGCCGAATATCCTCTGACCCGTCGTCTCCTCTCCGGGCGCCACCGGATCTGGCGGCCCCGCCCCTAACGGGCCGCCGGCCGAGTCCCACGATCAAGTCCGGCCACCTTCGACGCCCGACTCGCTGCGGCAAATCGTTGCGACGCAGGGCCCGAGAGGAGGAGCTCGACGTCGACAAATGGCAGGGTCGACAACAGCCCCTTGAACGGAACAAAGGCCATCATCCGGGACCGTGAGTCGCGCCAGCCGCTGCCACCGCCGTCGCGCCCGTCGCCATGGACGATGTCCCCACCGCCGAGCTCGTCGCAGCAGCCCCGAGCTCGCCCGCCCCACACTCGAACTCATGCGGAGGCCGAGCTCGCTGCGTTGTGCATCGAAGAGCTCTCCATTGCCGGCCCGAGCTCGCCCCGGCCGGGGTCTCCCACTCGTCCGAGGGCGCCGCGGCACGCCGGGCCGCCCTTCGGCAGCCGCCAACGACAACTAAGACCCACGCACCCGAATACCGTGCACGGCCGCAAAGGGGAAGAGAACTCACCGCTGCCGATACCCGCTCTTCCCAGCGGTGGCTCAGCACCCGGACGACCCCGGCTGCTCTTCGCCCGAGGAACCCGCCTCAGTCCGGGCGCCGGAGCACCGGCGCCGCCCGAGGCCGGGCGCCGACTCCTCCGGCCAACGGCGCCGGCCGCATCAAGCCGGGAGCCCCGATGAACTCCGATCTCTTCGGCTACGGGCCCGCGGACGACGGAGGGGGGTCCCGCCGCCGATGCCTTCGCCTCCCGCCCGCACGCCGCCCCGCCGACGAGCCTCGCTTCCTTGGGGGCTCTACCGGCCTCCAGCTTCGCCTCTCGTGGAGGGAGGACGCCGGAACCAAATGACTTCACTTCGCCAACCCGCAAAAACACAAGCTCATCCTCCGAACTCAAAGCGACAAGTGGGCAACCTCGAACAAACAAGAAGCGAGCCTTACCAGCCCAGCGCAGATCCACATCGGGAGAACTTGGGGGCCTCCAGGGCCCTCGCACCCGTCTCAAGGCTACCGAAGTTATCCACCGCCCCACCTGCTCAACGCCTCTCGGCGGACGCTGCTCGCCGCCCCCACGAACGGCGCGAAACCGGCTTCATCTACCGTGACGCCAAGACGCCGCCGCTGGAGCGGCACCGGCGCCTTCGCGAGCCAGCCTCGATGATATGGTTCACCGTCGCACGGCTGCCGCGGAGTGCCTTCGCTCTTCAACGCCACGGCCTCCACCTGCCCGAGGACGTGATCGCGGCGACCACGCCACAAAGCCGCTGCGGCGTCGAACGCCTTCCCGCAGTACTTCGCGGAGGATGGTCGGGTCGCTCGAGGTAGAACCACTCCTCCTCCACTCGGGTTTGCCGCCGAAGTCGCCCGAAAGAACTCGCGACCTTCCCACCGCGCAACCGGATCGTGACGCAGTGCAATCGGAGCCGGACCTCCAGACCTCCATCGCGCCCTTCAAGCCCCGGATCTTGGCATAGACGGCGCCTAAGAGCTCCCGCTGGGGGGAATCCCCCAACCATCCCTCTACAAAGATCGTGAACACCGAAAACAGCCAGGATGCCGTTCGGCGCCAGTGCCGGAGCTCGACGCCCCGCACCACGCCAGAAGCCGGAAGAAATCGCCGGGCGGGGACGCCGAGGCGCGCTTGTGGAAGGCCACGAACGACACCACGCACTCCCCCGGCGGATCGGGAACTTCGCGGCGACGGCGGCGAAGGATCCACTCTTCGGCCTCCGGTCGCGGCACGGAGCCCGCCGACGAGGCTACGAGCCCAGCTGCCGCTTGGTCGCCGTCGAACGATGCCATGTCCCCATCTTGCGCCGCGGAGGCGGATCATCGAACAGGGAGACGGAGAAAGTAGATCCGAGCAAAGAAGTATGTCCTCTCTCTTTCTATCTCTTTTTTCTCTCTCCGCTCTTTGGCTTTCAGAAGGAAGGGGGAAGAAAGGTGAAATCCGCCCCCGATCTCCACCTATTTATAAGGCCCAGCGACGGATGCGCCGAGAAGGAACCGTCGGTGGGGCCCACGCCGCGTCGCATCCGGCTACGCAACGGCTATCGCCACAACAACCCACGGTCACCACCACCGGAAAGTCCGGCGGCCGCAGCATTAATGGGATAACTCCCGTCCAACGGAAAATCCCAACGGTAAAAAACCCAACGGCTATTTTTTACCACAGGCGCACGCCCGAGAGCTCGGGCACAAAGAAACTAAAAATCTTCGAGCTCGACGATAGAGCTCGATGCACGAGCCGCCGTCCTAGGGTTCTAAGGCCGGCCCAAAGACAAGGGTTCGACGGTCGCCCAGAACACCACGAGTGAGGGACGCTAAGGCAAAGCAAAGACCGACGGCCCCCGCCCGAGACCTCGAACGAACTCCGGGGGGCTTTCGCCTAAGCGTGTCCGGTTGCCAAAGGAGACAAAAAGACGACTTCAGGTTATCCTCCACGAACGAGGAAGACACGAGTCCTCGAGCTCTTCGAACGAGCTCGAAACCGTAAAAGTCGCGCCTTTGAAATATGAGGTCGGTCCACCAGCCGACCACGCCGAACGAGCTCGAGCTTGACCTCCCTGACCACCCGCTATCAACTCACCGAGCACTCGGCTTTCGCCAACGAGGTAAAACCAAGTCCGAGCTCACCCCCTTTACGGCCCGCGTGCCGTAACGGAAAACGAATACGCGATAACCTATAAAAGCCTCCACGCGACCTCCGCCCCCGCGGAGCCTCGGGGACTACACTATTGCGCGCGCCGAGCACACCCGGGGATCACCGTGCATCACCGAGACGAAACCTGCGAAGGGAGAGACACGGGGCTACTACGTGCAGGTCGAACGGCAAAAAAAATCGACGAACTAAGCCAGCCCATCCGCGCCGAGGTGTTGCGAACTCGTGAACACTATCGACAAGATTGTCTCACGCTTCTCGTCACAACGTCGGGCCCGAGCACCTCGCCCAACGAGCTCGAGACCTCGCGACTAACTACGATCAAGACCTCGGCCATACAAGACAAATTTGGTACTGAACCCTTACGCCTTCATTGTTCATAAAAGCATACATACATATAGGCACGAGTGCATGAACCAAGTAAGGAGACTACAAAAACGAAAGGATACGTAAGAGGTCCTAGCTACAAAGCCAGCCTTCCACGGCGACGACGTCCTACACTTCACCGAGCTCACAAAGCCCGCTGGCCGAGAAGCCGCCTTGCGGTCCTTGTCGAGCTTGAGCTTGGTGACGATGACCTTGAGGGGTGGATGCCCACGCTGACGGTGGAGCCGTTCACCTTCTCGCCCATGCGGTCCTTGTCGAGCTTGAGCTCGGTGATCGAAGACCCTCGCCAGGGACCGTGAAGCCGCCCCCCGCTCCGGGCTCGGCGGGCTACTCTTTCGCAGCCAGGGCGCCGACGTCCGATGTTGGCCACCACCACCTCCGCAGCGACCCCAAACTCCTCGACGCCGGCACCAAAGCTCGCCACCGAAGTCTCCATCCGCTAAAACCGCGGATTCTCAGCCGCAAGTCGGCGCCGGCCACCGACGACGCCCATCGCTGTAGCCGTCACCGCCCGCCGACGGATCGCCACCCGGCGGCAACCACGGGAGCCGCCTCCCCGCGAAGCCGATCCGCCTTTCCGTAGCCCTCGAAGGAATTACCAGGATCGCCGAGCGGACATCAACTCAAAAGATCAAACTGAAGGGGAGACGCCACCGCGGGCGAGCCGGCCGTCGGGCCCGCACCGACGCGCCAGACGCGAGCTCCCGCCTCCAAGGTCGATGAGCCGCCCTCACATCCCCGTCACACTCCGCCAGCCTCCGAGTCCGAGGCGGAGCCGGCGATCACCGCCCTCCCCCGGGGCGGAGGCGGAGGCGGGGCCGGAGCCGGGAGGAGAAGGCATGGCCCCGGCGGGCAGGGATCAGCCGCCAACGCATGTTGCGCCGGAAGACGAATCCCCTCCCGTCGCGCCGTCGGCGTCCTCCTCCCCGGCCTCCCGCGTCCAAGACCCTTGACCCTCCATCCGTCGAGCGAAGATGGCCCGAGGGGGAGGAGAAGAATGCGGGAGGAAGAAGACGAATGCCACCTCCACGACCCGAGCCATGGCATTTATAGCCGGCATGCCGCGACGGCCCGGCCCCCCACGCTGGGAGGCGCCCGCTTCCCCACGATCTCCACCCACGATGCACGATTCGCGAGGAACCGGCGCCGATAACAAAGAACGCGCAGAACCTCCCATAATCGCGACCAATCGCAGGCACGCTGGCGCCCGCACAACCACCGATAAAACAAAACGGTAGACGGCAAGCCGGCTCCCAAGGAGCCGTCACAAGGTCGCCGCAAACGACCACGGCCGGCTCATTGGAAATTCACTAAGGGAGAGCGGTGCTCTCCCCGATGGCTCTGGGGTTCGGCAGCACGGTGCCGAAGCACCCATACCTCGAGGTCGATCTGACGGCCGATCAGGCGAAAGGAAGGCGAGCCTGAGATCGACTCGCCTCCGAAGACAACAAAGTCGAAGGGGCTTACAACAACACTAAAAAGCCTCGAGAGCTCACAGCCTCCCGAGCCTCGGTTACTACACCAGCAGTGCGCCGCAGGCCAAGCACCCACGACCAAAACATGACACTTAACCCTGCTCCAAGTGACGCCATACGGGCGTTTGAGAGAGATCTCCTCTCTCTCCCAAACACTCTGGGGGCTACCGTGGGGGATCAATATTTGATGACCCCAACCGTCAATCAAGACCCTCGACATCATGTCTCGTGAGGATTCTAACCAAGGACCTCCTCCGTCCCGCCTCCCGAAAGGTGAGACGGGTTGCACCCATGGCCGCCTACAAATGAGAGAGGGTTATACAACAGACGAGCTCTTTTTCACGCTGCGAGACCTCTTTCGCCTCGCCGAGGTCTCCGTCGCCGACCTTTTTCCGAATGCGTACTCGAGGCTCTCCTTGCGAGACCTCTTTTCCGCTCCGCTCGAGGTCCCCGCCGACGGCCCTTTCAAGTTTGTGCGCCTGAGCTCTCCGGACACGACCTCTCCGATTCACACGAGCTCGAGCCTCGAGCGAACCGCTCAACAAACGCCCGTCCCACGAGCCTCGTCCCGGGCGGGGCACGCGGAAGACCGCAAATACGAGCTTGGCCAACCACTCCCGGACAGCACCGTGGCCACGGGGGCACAAGTATGAAAGATCGGCCCGTCGCCGCCCGCCCATGCCCCGATGACTCCAACAAGACGACCACAAGACGCGCAGTACAGCGACGCGATGCGCATACCTCATCCACGCATGATCGCGCCCCATGCCGACAGGACCGATTCCAACCACGATTGGGGTCGGTCACCCTTTACCGCTCACCCGGACCGGGATTCGCGCGTGCGACGACCACCACGGCATCCAAGGCCGTCAAGAGCTCGGGAGAGGGCCTTGCCAACCAAAGAGCTCGATCCGAGCCTCGATTGTCGTATCCCGACAACTCGGCAACTCCGCCCCATGACCGGGAGACGCGCCACGACCCGCACGCCATCAAGCCGCCGGCGACATGGGCACCCCATACCGGGGGGACGCTTCCAACTACGATCAAGGACGAGGCGACGCATGACCACCGCCCATGCCCCCGACCGCCACGCACGGCGGCGACACGTTCTCCCGATCCAAGGCAGCCGAGAGCTCGAGATAGCTCTGGCCAATCAACGAGCTCGTTGGGAGAGCTCTTTTCCTCGACAAGACACAATATCATATTGTTCCGCCTACCCCCGCCCCAACTCGGAGAGCTTCGCATGTTCTATCCCCTTTGCTACTATAAAAGGAGGGGTAGGGTTCTCGCTTAAGGGCAAGCAAGCAAGCAAAGAAGAACAACGCACCGGTTCTTCTCAAACCCGCATCCCCACTCTCATATTGGCACTTGCCTCAATCTTAGAGACTTGGGAGCCTCAAGCCCCTCTCTCGATCCGCTTGTACGCACCCGGTATGAGCGTTTGAGCTCTGGATAGTGAACACACCGACTAGGGAGCCCGATTTTGCCCCGAACCAAGATAAATCCTGTGTCATTGTCTCCGAGCTAGGCCATTCGAGTCCGCACTAGCCACCATTACCGTGATTTGGTGGTATTAGACCACGGCATGTGGTTGTTGATGAATTTTCCTACGGCTTGAAATTTTGAGACTGGCAATATAAGGGAAACCACTTCATCATCTTGATTCATAATTTGAAAGTTTCCCAAGGACGAGCTTTTTATCCTAAAACAAGCACTCTAGGGGGAATACTATAAAGACTTATATATCGCTATATACCCCTTTGTTATAAGCATATGATTATAAAAATGTTCCTTCGGTATTCTTGTCAAGAACCATTCCGTGTTTGGAGCAAAGAAAACGAAGAATGACAATACAAGGTATGTCCAACCAGTCATTACGCAACATTAAATTACATGAATAGAAACATGTTGCTACACTAGCTTGGTTATCTTTATCTTTACGCATGCTCGATCTGTTAAACGCTCATCATGCTCTATCATCTCTGTTTGAATAAATCTCGCAATGCTTTCATGCTACCATTGTTTGCTATAGTATGCTTAGGTTTTGAAGTATTCTCATACACCTTTTAGATTAAGCATGGTGCTTAGTTTAAATTGTTTTCATGACTCGAAAGTTAAACATGGTGTTTGATTCCCGAAACCATAAGGTGTGGTGATCTTTCTTCTAAAGGCTTTTTAAATTAAGCGTGGTGCTTAGGTTAGAACGCCTTCCCTAAATCAAATTAGACGTGGTGTCTAGGTTGACTTTTTGAACCATAGTAAACTATAGTAGATATTGGTATATCTTTGTTGGACTAACCCCTCGCAGAAAAATAATAAACTCAAACAAGTTTGGGGAGGTCGAGATGAACTCACTAGAGATGGAGCAAGACATATGAGACATGACTTATGGGTAAAAGAATTCCCGATGAGCCAAGAAGAAGAAGAGTGACACAAGACAAGATCCACAATCGAAGCGCTCACTCGAAGAAGGAATTCATGGGTGATGGAAGCATCAAGGAGGGAGGCCATTTCCATTGAAGATAATTAAGCCATCCTCTTCCTCCCGACATACACCTGTCACTTCACAAGCCACACCTACTCAAGAACAAGAGAAGGACCACCACAAGGTGTAATAGCGCCATCATATTCAAATAATAAAGGTAACACCTTGAGGTAAGTTGTCGTTAATTCCTCTTTACTATGGCATTCTCATAAATGAAAAGTCAAGCATGCTAGAGCTATAGTTTCACATGATCCAATTTTGTTAACTCAGCATGTTAGCTTTTAATTTCTAGCATCATTTTCTTGTTCGCTCATTATTTTGCTAAAAATATTTACATGCTAGATTTATCTTCCGATCTTACCACCCTTGTCATAAAAAAGAACTTATACATTATCTTTATCTTGTTCAATGTGCCCACAAGGTTAGAGTAGCAAGAAATGAAATTTTGGTTCTATTGGTGCTTTCCCACCGACAGAGCCCATGCACTTGATCTCTACCTTGTCTTTGCAAACAAGACTCACTTTGCTAATAAGAGGAGAAGTCTTACTTCCCAAATCCTACAAGTGAAAGTCCCCGACCTACAAATATGCACACTAAACAAGACGCCGCCACCGCCACCATCCAATCTTCCTTCAAGCAAAATCAAATAAGAACATGGGCAACGCCATCACCAAGTGGCTATTAAGATCGATGATGCACCCGGAAGAGTGACCAAGGAAGATCAAAGTGAGCACGACATGACCGGAGGTGTAGACCACTTGACAAGAGTAATAGGTCAACGCTCATCCCCATACTCCATCAAGAGGGTCTTACACCACCATTATTGCCTACCTCACCACAAGACCCAAAGAAAACAAGACGCGGAGACGTTGCTAAAAATCACAAGACCAGTTGGAACGGAGTTGAAGAACAAGGAAGACATTAAGAAAGATTAAAGAAGTTCGCCGACCCCGACCAACTGAACACTCAAACTCCGCCACTCCAAGAAAGGTCTCCTCCGAAGAAGCGACATGAAAAAGAAGCATCACCTACTAAAGAGGACGCCAAGAGTACACCTTCGAAGACCTACCACTACCCGCGTCATCAACTGAACAAACACCATCGGCCACCTCATCTACGCCACTCGTCGAAATTATTGAAGGCACCATTTCGCATTACGACATTCCGACGAGAGCCATCGATGACGCACGCCATGGGAGTAAGTACTCAAAACTCTCGCCGAGAGTAACTCGGTATTTATCGCATATTTATTTTTTTCTCGCACGGCATATTTAAATTAGCATATTTCCTTTAGCATATTTACTTTCCTACACCTGCATAAAAAAATCATAAAAATATGTTTGCTGCATTTGCATCGGTTTCTTTAAGCCCCATGCAAGTACTCCTTGTTGTGGTGGCATAAAAATAAAAACCAAAATATTGCATTCATATGTTTTTGCATCATCATTCTTTATGCATAGAAAAATTCCTAAAAATATGTGGGCACATGAAGGTCCACGCTTTTACGAAAAAATCCAAAAATATGTGAGCACATGAAGGCTCACAACATGTTCCTAGAGTTTGTTCCTTCGGGTATATGCGAATTAATATTTACAGGGGAGAACATGTAAGGAGAACCCGAAGGCTTAACAAGTTCCTAGGACGAATCAAGGGACTACTTCAATATCCAGCTTGGGGAGAGCACCCCGCTTATCATGATAGGTATCACTATCTTTTAGCTAGTTATTATATATGTTTGCATTGATTAGAGTTAATAAAGTCTTAGCGTTTAAGTCTTAAAGTTAGTTCGATTAATTCGGTTAGTTCGGTTTAGTTAAAATTAGTTTACTTTAATATTAGGGTTTAGAATAAAGTGCTCTTATAGAAGTCATCCACAAGTTGAGTCATTTATTCTCCATATATTTTTGGATATGTTTTTGTCTCCACCATGCTTTGTATGCAAGATAAATGAAAAATAAGTGTGGGGAGATCCTCGACGACAAACAGATTCTTCTCGAACAAAATCAAGAAATTCAGAACTAAGACGGAACCATCGACTCGCACGACGAACCGCCCCTAACGGAACCATGCTCTTATATTGTATGTTTTCCTATACGAAAAAAAGATGTCTTGTTAACCCATGAACAAAGTTTTGCATGATTAAATTCCTACATATACCTATCACTTGTTGGGATGCTTTAAATGCTTAAAACATGAGAAAGAATAAAGTTAGAATAATGAGATCATCTTTCTTTTATCTTGTCTTTGGAGAGTTATTTATTTTAAAATATTAAAATTATTAGTTATGCTTCTCCTTTGTGATCAATGATACATCCTAATAGAGCCGTAGCAATCATTAAAGATATATCTAATTAATTGTTGCTTTCTTGTGTTGAGCTTTGTCAAAACCACGACCCATGTTGAAATTTGTCTAAAGTCTAAGATCAAGATCACATACACTTTGCTTTCACTAAAGTATCCATGCTCTAAAAAGTTTTAATCTCTATCTCCCATAATTCTAATTGTTGAAAAAGGTACAGCTATGAAAAAGCCAAAATGTTCAAAATTCTAAGAGTGGAGAGAAAAGTGAGAGAGAGGAGAAAATGAGCAAGTGTTCTACGGTCGAAGAACCCCCCTCTCTAAAAAAAAAGGCAAAAATGAAGAGAAAAATAATGGACAAGTGTCCGAGGGTGAGTAGGGCCCACTTCTCTAATAAATAAGAGAGTAAAATGGACAAGTGTCCGAGGGTGAGTAGAACCCACCTCTCCACTAAATAGCTGGTTACCTCGCTTGGAAAATAAATAAATATAAATGTTCCAAAAAGGGAGATAGACGATTTTCAACTAGAGAGAGCAAAGGGTAATAATAATCTTGACTCACATGCACATCTTGATCTATGACTTATGACATCTTTCTCCATGGATCCACATTTGACTCAAAGAATAAATACAAGGTAAGTGTGCTACATGTTCTTGAGCTCCACATATGATATAATAAATGAACCTGTGAGGATATAATATATTTTGAGAGACTTGAGAGTGTCACAAAGGAGTAAGTAGAACTATGCTTTCTTTCCAAACTTATGCAAAATCTCTCCAAGTGACTTGGTTTAAGAATTTAAGGTGATCTGTTTCTAACCATTTCATGCTCGATACCCCAAAGTGCGTGTATGACTATGGAGTATAATTATGATCCATTCTTTGCCTCTACGGTTATATTAAAAAGTTAGACCATCCTTTTATCGAGGACGAGTAAAAGCCTAAGTGTGGGGGAGTTTGTTGACACATGTTAACGTATACTTTTAATTGTCAACTAAACATGGAAAAAGACTAAAATATAATTAGATAACCTTATTAGGGGTTTCTACTAATGATTTCCATGAGTTTTGGTAAAGTTGTGATTTGCGTGGGGACTTAACGGAAAAAACAAATAGAAATGACGTGTCACACGATCGACGTAATGCAACGCAATCCAACTCCGAAACAAGTCTAGAAGGCTCGGATTACTCCCCGTGTGAACGAAAACTTGACAATCAAGAAAACATCATCTAGAAGACTCCCGAAGCCACGACGCATCGTGGGACCCGAGGGGTGGACCCCACCCCGGGCCGATCGCCCAATAAATGTGCCGATCGGCCTGCCTTGGCTGCCAAGCAAGCCCCGTTTCGAGAAGCTTCTCCAACCGCCTCAGATGCAATCTAATCCGGTCCGTTTGATGTCGGTTTGATCTCGAGGGTGTCGGTTAAGCACAAAGATTAGTACCACATTGCTGGCTGAGCCGAAGAGACATAAGAAGACCCCTATATAAGCAAGCCCCCCGTGCCCCCTGCTTCAATCATCTCGATCAACTCATCATCATATCGGATCGGATCCAAATCTAGTCGACGGCCTTAGCTCTAGTTCAAGAACAAGAAGTAGAAGATTAGACAAGATGTAGAACTAGAAGCCTTAGATTAGAGTTGAGAGTAGAGCTTCAAGTTGAGAGAATTAGAGCGCGTTGAGGCGGAGTTGAAGGAAGGCCCGGAGTCGCCGCGCCTCCATCTTCTTCTTCCCTCCGAGTTGGTGCCATTGGAGCGCAACTCGAGATCTTGTGGATTGTTCGACTTCCATTCGAGTAAGTGATATTGTTTCTATTATTCTTAAGGTTCGTATTTCTTTGATAAGATTACTTTGATTCTTGGTTGCTCTTGAGTTAAAGTTGTTAGATTAATGTAAGCGTGGTGCTTAGATTGACTAGCTTATTACGAATACCTTCTATAAGCGGGGTGAAGACACTTGTTAAGGCCGATCGTGGTGGTGATGACGCCATTGAGTCCTTTGTTACGCCCCTCGCTTATAGAAATCGTAGGAGCCCCCTAGCGTTGTTAGCGTAGATTCCCTTTATTAAGAGTTTCTTCATGACAACCCCTCTTAAGAACAATGTTGCAAATGATTTACTTGAAGTGAGAACAAGACCTTCCTAATGGAACTCCTTACCTCTCTTTTAATCTAGTTATATAGCCACTCGGATTTAGCTATACACCTTGACATGCTCTCTCACCTTCTCCCTGTGGATTCGATATTTAAAGCCCTATTCCGGGTGAAGTGCTCACGTATCCGTTAAACTTGCGCATTATCCATCATAATATTCCCATGTGGGTTAACAAATACCAACAATGCCCGGTCGAAGTGGCGGGCCGGCGGATCGCCTCCCGTGCCCCGAATCCGTCCTCCCCTCCCCCGTTCTCTCCCACCAACCCTGCCCGCTCCCCCTTCCCCTCCACACCCCCCTTCGACGGCGGCCTTGGCGGTGGCCGGCGGCCCGGCCGGCCGGCCGGGAACCGGATCGGCCTCCCGTGCCCCGGTCCGTCCTTCTTCGCCCCTATCCTGCCCCGGCCCTCCGTCTGCGGCGGCCATGCTCTATTCTAGGCTTGGCCGGCAACCTCCCAAGGGGGCGGCCCGGCCGCCTGGTCCCCCTCGACGATGGTGGTTGTGCCCTCTTGGCCGGGTGGCCACCGGGCCATGGTGGTCCTGCCGCCCGAGTCTCCTGAGCCAGTCCAAATTGCCTCTAGTGATGCGGTTTGGCACACACATTCAGGGGTGAAAGCCCCGCTTTCGCTCTCGCCGGCGAATGACGGTACGGTGATGCCTTGGGCGCCACATCCTTCCATGGAAGTGTCGGTTCGACGGTGTGCCTCCTCGCCTTGGCAAGGCCTTTGGGCGCCGACCGACGGGCTAGTTTGGGCGCTCTCCAACGCCGCCATGGTGGCGTGTTGACCGAGAACGCCGATGTTGCACCCGCACCACCGTGGTGGTGGGGTGGGTTGCGACGGTTGTCTCTTCATCTTCGGAGAGATGAGAGTGAAAACCCATACCGCGTGGGATGGTGTCATGTCCTTCCTAAAGGCGGCGTCGAGCATGTCCCCCGTTTTGCGGCGCTTGGGTGGCTTGGGGGCAGCCTTTTGCCGTCCGTCGCGTTGCTTGTCATGCTTGGCCTAGCTGCGCTTGTTGCTGCTCTTTACTCAGTTAGTCCTAGCTGGTGTTGTCGTTCCATATCCTTATTGGTGCTCTTCGTCCGCGGTCCCAGAATTCTATGACTCGGAGAGTGTCTTCATGTCGGTGCTCCTCGCCCGTGGTCCTACGTAAGTGACTCGGAGGTGTGCCTTCATGGCGGTGCTTCTCGCTCGTGGTCCTACCTAAGTGACTCGGAGGTGTGCCTTCATGGCGGTGCTTCTCGCCCGCGGCTCGGTGACTCGGAGGAGCACTCAAAATCACGTTCATCTATGGCAACGATCGCCACTAGTTATCTTGGTGTTGACTTTTCTTTAATATTAGGCTTGGCTTGCGGGGTTGTTAGGTGGAGGGTCTCCCGCCCCTCGTGTTCTTACTTTCGTTTGTGTTTCGGGGCCTCGTTGGTAATCCATGGATTACCCGCATACCTGGTTGTATCTTTTATGTTTGAGTCTATTGATTATTTTCTTTTCTCGCTTAATGAAAAAACGGGCTATATCCCCGGTCTTGAAAAAAAAATAGGAGGTCCTCTATGTGTGAGATGAACTGCTGCCCTGCCTTCTCGAGCGAGCCACGTATCCGAACTGCCAACGTTCAGCAACATTGATCACGATCCAGACAACTACACGAAATCAAATAAAATCAACGTTTTTTTAATACGTAGGTAGTCGTTTCATACTTTTTTTTTTGCGAGGAAGTTATTTTCATACTTTAAGCAGATTTGTCATTGAACTGAAGAGAAGACAGAGCAGCAATCGTTTGCAAACGGTGCTCGTCTCGGACGGCAGTCTATGGCACAAAACGCTCTCGGTAAAATCTCACTCTGTTTCCAATGTGCTGGCCACTTTGATCCCCTGAAATCTGAATGAAATTTATATACCTCCGGTCCCTCCCATAATTTTTGTGCTCTATGATTTTTTTTTTCTGTAGTCGTGTCTTCTCAGTAAATACGAATGCAAGTGCCCGACTGGCGTAAGGGCTACGGTAACCGGATGCAAACTTAAATTTGAAGCCGATGGTACACTGCCAATTCTGAATCAATGTGTCGCGGCAATAATGCAGCACTGCTGGGGCACGCAGGTCTTGCAAAGGTAGCAGCACTGGGCCAGCATCCCATGTGGTGGAGTAAATTGAAGATGCTCCGGCTGCGGCCTGTTGCCGTCTTGACTCCGCCGATGACCAGGCGGGGTTACTCTACTATGGCCTACTACTGGAGCTGGGGCAACTTGACGACGAGGTTGTCACATAAGCCTCCACCGCCGCCCCGACGGTGTTCCGGGCACGAATCTATGCCCTCGTCCGGCCAGGATAAGCCTTAAGCCTGGTGTCGGCAGGGCATGTGAAAATTCCAAGTTGGCCTCACTTCCGCCTCAGCCAATCATACTTGGACCACCACCATTGCCCTTTCTGATGTGTGTGAGAGAGATCAAGTACTGCCCACTCGAGCGAGATAATTTATTATCACAGTACGTGTGCCAACTGCCAACGCTCAGCAACAATGATCACGATCCAGGACGACGACACGTGAATGAATGCACGGATCGACAGTAACGCGTGTATTGCCACAAAGTTTCACATTCGTAAATAACAATACGGCGGGCCGGCTCATCAAAATGATCCGTACGTAGCAAATAATCGTATTAATTCGCACCTACCATGAAGGATTGAAAGCCGCAAGAGTAGGTGGAGTGCTGGACGAGGTGTACTATGTTTCAAGCGATCAAATCACCGCCAAACCAAGCATGTGGAGGATAGTAAAAGAGACGGTACTACGTAGTATACTGGAGTAGGTAGGTTGTTGGTTGGCATCGAAATTAAATGCAAGCCAATTCAACGACAAGAAGCAAGCAAGGCCTCTTGCATTGAGCACAACGATGACACGAGAACACCAGCGATATATCTCCATGCTCTAGCTTGGAGCGATATATGGAGCACTAGCCGAGCGCAGCCACCTCCAGTGCCACTTGACATCCTTCTTCTTTCACCTCTAAGGCTTCAGCCACACCCCTGCAACTTTGGCTCCTTTTGCCAAGAAGCAGATCAATGGAGGTCGTGTTTGGGGCACTGCCAAGCCTCCTCCCCAAGCTCGGCGAGCTGCTTGCCGGCGAGTACAACCTGCAAAAGGAGGTCAAGGGAGGGATCATTTTCCTCCAAGCTGAGCTCGAGAGCATGAAGGCTGCCCTTGAGGATATCTCCAAGATTCCACCTGACCAGCTACCAAGTGGGGATAAGATTTGGGCCAGGGATGTAAGAGAGTTGTCCTATGACATAGAGGACAATATCGATACATTCATGGTGCAAGTTAAAGGCCATCAGCCAGATAAAAAACATGGCTTCATGAAATTCATTGACAAGACCCTTGGTTCCTTGGTGCAGCCCAAGATTCGTCGCAAGATTGCTACTGACATCAGAGAAATCAAGAGTCGTGTCATAGAGGTGCACAGCCGGCATGACAGGTACAAGGTTGACCACAATGTCGATAAGCCTCTAACAGTTGATCCTCGTGCATTAGTTCGGTATGAGAAGGTGACAGAGCTAGTTGGCATTGAGGAGTCAAGAGACGAGGTAATCAATCTGATTCAAGGAAATGAAGCGTCCAAGGAACAAAACAAGATAGTTTCCATTGTGGGATTTGGAGGTTTAGGAAAGACAACTCTTGCTAATGTTGTGTATGAAAAGCTTAGAGCACAGTTTGACTGCTCAGCTTTTGTATCGGTGTCTCAGACTCCTGATATGGATAGATTATTCAGGGACATGTTTTATAAATTCGCTGAGAAGAATGCTGAAGGTATTGATGTCATCGACGAACTAAGAAAAATTCCTTCAGGGGAAGAGGTATGAGCACATCACAAAAATAGTTGTCAATTTTTATATGAAGTTTTTTTAGAATTCAAATGATCCTAATAATGACATTTTGATAAAAACAGCCCACATTAATGCCGCTCAACTGCATCTCATTTCCTTTATTTGCCATAATATTGCCTCTTTCTCTTGCCTCTGGTACTCTAGAACTCTCATCTCTTCCCATGCATTGAGTGATACTTGTGGAACTTTTGTTACACTGGCCTAGTTAGCATTATTTGAGCAACCAGAGGCTTTGTTGAGGTGAGGATTGACTCTGAAAATAATTATCAGCCCAATAGAAAGAATTTGCACTGTTTCACTCAGAAATTAATAAAAGCAGTAGTCATACACTCAGTATGCAACGCAAATGCTGGGTGGGAACAAAATAATCCTTCACTAGTCCAAAATATCTTCGTCCAATTGCATAGGCTTATTGAATATGAATACAGCACATGTGAATGGCTACAGAATTGGTATCAAATCAAAAGGATTTTAAAAATAGGATTCAGAAATTTTAGAAAGAAGAATTTAAGGGTTAGTCTAGTATTCTAGGCTATTGGACTACTATTTAATTTTTCTTACATGTGTGGGCTACTGGACTACAAATATGTGTAGCTGCTGAATGAAATCCTTGGCCGCCGGCCATTAACTCGCATGGTAGACTCGCCATTTCAGTGGCCGGTCAGAGGATCAAGGGTGCTTGAGCGACTCCGAACCATCGAACAGATAGCAGCAACAGCAGAAAGGACATGAGCAATGTCGTATACATATATTTTCTTCAAGGATTGTCATACATGCATAAAGACTGATTATTAACTAAACCTTCATTCTGTACTAGTCTTCTCCATTACTGAGCATGGCACAACGCATATATAAGAAACAATTGATTATATTTTTTTTTCCACATTTTGCTTAGTGATGACTGATGATGACATGGCCTTTTTTGTTGTTCTATATATGTGCAGGTACTTCGTTGTTATCGATGACATATGGAAGATCACAGATTGGAATGTGATTAGATGTGCACTACCCCATGATAGTGCTGATTTCAGAATCATCACAACTACTCGTATTTTCACTGTTGCTGAGCAAATTGGCATTGCTTATGAGATGAAGCCCTTTTCTCTTGACAACTCTAGAATATTACTGAATGATAGAATATTTGGCAATGGAGACAAAGAGAAATGCCCTAATGAACAGCTAGAAGAAGTATCAAATAGAATACTAAAGAAATGTGGTGGTGTTCCCTTAGCTATTATTACAATAGCTAGTTTGTTGGTTACTAAAGGAAGAAGTAAATTGGAGTGGTATGATGTGTGCAACTCTATTGGTGCAGGACTAGAGGAGGATAATACCACAGAGAATATGAGGAAGGTTTTGTCACTCAGCTATTATGATATGCCATCTCATCTAAGGACCTGCTTGTTATATTTGAGTATGTTTCCAGAAGATTATGAAATTGGTAAAGATCGTTTGATATGGTTGTGGATAGCTGAAGGTTTTATCCAGTCTCAAAAGCAAGAAAAGAAGTTATTTGAAGTGGGGGAGAGTTACTTTAATGAGCTCATAAACAGAAGCATGATCCAACCCAGGCATGATGAAAGGACTGGCATGGTAGAATCTTGTTGTGTACATGATATGGTACTTGATCTTATCCGTTCCTTATCAAGTGAAGAAAACTTTGTTGCTATACAGAACAATATGGCTCACTCTTCTGCATCAGAAAAGGTCCGAAGGCTATCCCTTCAAAATGGCATGGCGAGTCATGGTAATCCTGAGGCTACATTGAGAAATGAACATGTGAGGTCAGTTATTGTCTTTCCATCTGCTATTGATCATGTACCAACACTTGAGAGCTTCAAAGTTTTGCGTGTGCTGCATTTAGAAGGATGTTATCTTTCAAAAAGCTCTAATCCTAAGTTCCTTGGGAATTTACTTCATTTGAGATACCTAGGACTAAAATATACACTGATTGGTGAGCTCCCTGAAGAAATAGGAAACCTTCAATTTCTACAAACGTTAGATGTACAAGACCATTGGAATTTCATTCATAGCTTGCCATCTAGTATTTTTGGGCTAAAACAGTTGATGTGCCTGCTCATAAATAAAGAGACAACAGTGCTGAAAGGGATTGGGAACTTGACAGGCCTTGAACAGCTTTCACATTTAAGGATTCATCATGATGACTTCATCGGCATCGTACAAGAGCTGGGCCATCTATCAGAGCTGAAGGTGCTGAAAATTAGCCACAAAATTGAATGTAATAATGTCCAGCTTGAATCCCTGGTGGAGTGCCTAAACAAGCTGCATAATATCCAGAGTCTCAAAATCAAGATCAACTCTGGTGAATGCAGCTTGATGGTTGTCGTCGTTGCCCCAAAACTTCTCCGCAGTTTGGACCTGTGGTGGTGCTGCTGGTTTTCCATGCTGCCTGCTTGGTTCAAGGTGGATCCCTCACTCTTTGCTGACCTCTCCTACCTCCGCATCAACGTGAGGGGCGCTGCAGCAGCAGGATCTCGATTTTCTTGGAAGGTTGCCTGCTCTCTACTCTCTAGAGTTGAAGGTACATCGTAAGGATCCCGGAAACCAAAGGGAATTCACCATTGGTGCTTGTTCGTTCCCATGCCTGGTACCTAGGTTTTTCTACCGGTAGAAAAAATATCGGCACTTGCCGATAAATGCGATATTTCGAAATTTCGGAAATATCGGGTCAAATTTAATCAAATTCAAAATGCATTTTAAAAAATTTGGCATCATCTCACTAGAAAAACTTCCAAATCCATCTACCATCACAAATTTATATAACATGAACGAAACAACACAATATATCGCATAAGTTGTGAAGTGATAATATAACGGGCTCACGGTGGGCAACTTGCAAAAATATGTTAATATCACCGAATGTGTTAGTGAGAAAAATTAAATAGATTTGAAATAAATAAGTCTTTATTAACCCTAGAGGATATGGAGATTTTAGGATGGTTTGGTGTAATTTTTTTGAGTGAAATATGAATTCGGCCGAAAATTTTTGACCGATATAAATTTTTTCGACCTCACTGAAAAATGCGATATATCGGAAATTTCGGTGATATTTCGCCGAAAAAATCACAGTGGTACACTGCAAGTTGGATAATATCAGACGACGGCCAGTGGTGTTTCAGCAAGGAGCTATGCCGAGGCTCGCAAAACTTATCTTGAATTTGCCAGTGCGGGAGATGAGAGAAATCGACAGTGGTTTCGACTTCGGCCTGGGCAATCTACCGATGCTGCAGTATTTGAAGGTTTGGTTAGCATATGATGGCAGCAGACTGGAGCGGGAGGTGGTAGAAGCAGAGGCTGCGGTGAGGCATGCTATTGAAGTCCACCCCAATCATCCCACCCTTTCCGTAGGACATCCTGGATAACCATTAAGGTAAACAGCTTCTTTGATTGAGATGTAAAATTGCATGTTGCTTGTGTAGCTTCTCCCTTATCTCCTTTACCTCCTCCTTCGAATCTAAATATCTTTTTTGTTTCTTGCTTTCTTATCAGATTAGAGATCGTTGAACCATGGACAGAGTCGTCCACGTCCGTTTTGTGTTTGCTCAAAACGAGAGAAATCGATGATTGTTTCGACGGCAAGGAGCTGGTTGAAGAATCAAAGGCTGCGATTAGGAGAGTGCCTGTAAATCCTTACCATCCCACCCTTGACCTATATATACTGATGAATAAGATGTATGTGATAGTGATACTTGCTCTGCTTGTTGCTTGTCGCCTATCACCTTTCTTCCTGTTTCTTCAAACCTAGATATCTCTTTTTTTTGTCTCTTTTCTGGATTGGTGATGAATCTTGAACTGTTAAACACGAAGGTGCAACTCTTCTCCTTTCCCTGTTTCTTCTGATGGAAAAAATTGTATTCTTGATTGAGAAACAAACAATTTGTATGGTATTAATAATGCGGCTCCATGAACTGTAAGTCATTAATTTATGTTTAATTTTGGGCACCATAATGAAAATCTACGAGCCTCACAGAATCAACCATGACAGGCAGAGAGGAACTTTCACCAGTTTACTGTTAATGTGTGTTGCATTGCAAGTTGAAATGTTCACAACTGAAAGAGAGAAGAATTGGAAGCTCATCAGACTAAGTTCAGGTGAACAACCTAGAAGACTTAGCACTTGAGAAAAATCTTGACCGAAAAATAGCTTGCAAGGGTTTCCAAGGAAGACATGTCATTTTCAGTTGTCAAGACACTGTAATCTTCAGTTTTCAGTCTGAGTGCAGTAGTGTAGCACTTATATTGTCGTGTCATGAGTACATATCTATCTACTGATACGATTGGAGATCATGTGTGAATCAAACGTCGGTAGAAGGGAGCACTGACTCGAACGCTGAAGCATCAGCATAGGTGGCAAAACTTTTGATCCCTCTAGTATTTTTCATTTGAATCTCTTCACGATTTGTAAAGTTTTTTCAAACTTCGCTCACAATTGACACAACACCAACACAACATATCACACCATGTTCTGCATTTGCTACTGAATACAGAATATACTAACGCAAGATATACACTCATCAGATGCCACTAGACAACGCACTCCTCTGCACGGCCGCCGCCTCCGCCGATGCCACGACACTCCAGGGCAGCGACGTGCTCCCCATGCATTGCCACCAAGTCCGGGTGTACCTGGCCGTGGCGACGGCATAACACCCAAGCACGTAGACGAAGGCGAGGAACACGGCCACAAACAGCTGGAAGTTGGCCAGCTGGTCGGCGCGCGGCACGGCTGCGGCAGGCCGGCAGTCGACCTGTGGTCGCCCATGGCATTGCAGTCGGACCTGTCCTTCAGCATGGACCCAGCGCGAGCGCCGTCTGGTAGAACCATAGCCCCTGGCCCCTGCAGCACGATGAGCGTGCCCGCGGCGACTTCCACGGGGAAGCTCCCGGCGAGAGCGCGGCGAGGACGGTGGTGAGGATGCAGAGGCTAGTAAGAGCTGAGGAACCCAATGAACGCCTTTCCCCTTTTCTTCTGACGTAAAATGCCCCCTGTTTCTCTGCTTCTCTGCTTTTCCGGCCTTTCTTGTCAGAATTGATATTTGGTGGACAAGATCCGATAAAGTATTTCAAACTAATGTTGATTAAGTATTTCAAACTAATGCTGATTAAGTATTAAAAAAATAACAAATTTCTAACAAATCATTGGGCTGCTTTCGCCTTGAAATTTGTTATTTTTATATCTCACAAACGAAGTCGAGTTTGGACAAGATATTTTACAGGATTGTGCCTCATCATATCATCTACATGTGTGATTTTTTTCCGTAAATTTAGATGACTTTTTGTCGTGGTTTGCACAGGTTTTCACAAAGAAGTTCTGGTTTCCATAGCATACGTTGCCTTTTAATTATGCAAAAAGATAAGTAAACGTGTACATTTGTTCTCAGAGAGTGCTCACAAACTATGTGATCAGATTTATTATATACTTTGAATAATGAAAATATATGATAATCATAAGAACGATATGCAAATTATTAGCATTGTGGAAACCATGCAAATACATACATATATAGATCTAATAGAAAATTTACATTGTTGACTTACATTTTGATGAATTTGCTCAAGCTTGACGTCCAAAAGCAGTATAAACATCATTAAGCCCACTTGAGTTGGCCAGTTTTTTAATAGAAGGATGTCACACTTCAAGGATATAAAACACCCAAGAAATTGAGCGTCCCAAAGTATTTTATCTTGGACTACAATATAAGAGCATCTCCAATAGTCATTCTAAAATTTACTCTGTAGATCATTATTTGAGATTCATTATCTCTATGCCATGCAACAACTTTTCTAACCTTGTGAGCACTCTAGAGAGTCATCCTCTTTTCTCCATCTTTGGCTAGAGAGAAATGTAAAATAGAGAATGTCTATATTTGGAGATCCAATTAAAGAGGTTCTCATAGGCAAATTTTGTCACCAAAATCTCCATCCCTATAAAATTAGGAAAAATATAAAAAGTCTCTTAGAGTTCCTCTATGACCAATATTTGATTGGTCATGTGCATGTGGTAAAATTTTAATTTTGCAACACATTGTTACTATATTTTTTCTAAAAAAATTCCAGTGTCGATGTTATACTATGTCCCTTCATAATCTCATAAAGAATTATTTATGAAAATAAGTATAAGGCAAGAATGAATTATTTATATAAAAACTAATTTACATAGCGATGAAGGACAACAAAAAAATTTCCATGGATTGCATGATTTTTCTTAGTCAAACTAACCTTTTGCAATTTGCATCATTGCCCATCTTAGAGGTCGATGTCAGATCGATGTGATGCATAGTGATGCAACCTTGAGGCATCTAAATTTCCATGTAGAAAGCAAAGACTTTGACATATAAATAAAGGAAGCTGACTTGGATGAATATTGAAGATAATCAACTGCTAGAAGCATTTCATGGAAATTGATTACTCCCGGCCGGCCTCCCAAGATGCCACCATGCAACAACATACACACATGGATGCACCCATGAAGCCACATCATGTACCGTGGTCATTACCCACACCTACAACATATATCTTGCCGCTAATAATCACCTGAACAACAACTTGTGTCTGCAACAAAAGCAAGTGTAAATTCCCATGCAATGATTTATACTAATTACATCCATTGGATACATTCACAATCCAAACTCTAGATATGCAGCAGCACATAACGACTTTGTTCATATGAAATATGAGCCGAAAAGGCAGATTGCTTCAGTACAAACTCCCTATATGTCCATGAGAAGTAATTAAAACATGCAAAGTTCTCTGCATATGGCATGCAATGCCCTTATACACAAAACCCAATTAGAGCTCCAAAACTTTGTTCACAAAATCACTGGCCACTATACGTCATACCAGTTATATTTCATACAGGTCTAAGCTCTGATCTTTCTACTTGCATTAGGTTTGCATCGAATATTACCGGTAATAGGAAAGTAAGCATAAGAAAGTAACATAACATGTTATGTATTATACAAAAAAAAAAAAAAAACTATTTTACACAGATAGAGGAAGGGCACAAAAAAAGATTGCCATGGTCTAGATGATGATTTTTCTCAGTCAAAGCAACCTTCAATTTGCACGATTGTCCATTGTTGCATGATGAATCTGGCCCATCTTGGAGGACGATGAAGTCATGTGCTTGGTGGTGTTAGCTCGAGAATCCGCCGTCAACCACATGGTTGTGCCTAGACACGTACTTGGAATCGTCGGAGGCCAAGGCAGGTACACAGTGGCCCTAGCAATGCCCACCGCCTCGCAGGTGGTGCCCTTGAGCTCCCTGAAGATGGCCGGCCGCCACCTGCGCCTCATTTGCGGCTCCAGCCAACATCGTTGAGAACTGGTGCACCGCGTACAGCGAGACGTAGTTAATACAGACGCCACATGCAGAGGATGAAACCCTCCGCCGCGGCAGCGCCTGCAAGCGGCTTGATCCCTGCCAGCATCCGGCGCATGTTCAGGGACATGACGGTGTCAAATTACGCGAAGGCCAGGTCCAGCTGGCCGTGATCCATAGCTGCGGCGACAATGATGTCCTTGACGGCGACGCTGCGGTTGCAGGACACGAAGGATAAATCTATTGGTGTACATAGATTAGATTGCCTCCGATATATATTTTTTGTTTTATAATAATACGTTAAAAATTAACCATGTATAACGGTGCCACCATATATATCTTACTATGATGTCATCAGTATATACGTGTATATAGTTCGCCGCGGTACTCGTTGGTTGGATTTTCTGTTTTTTTAAAAAGAGATATTTGTTTTTAATTAATATGTATAATGGCAGCGGTGGGTAATTTCTTAGCTAATAAAATAAATCCAATGGTTATAAATTGTTATAGATATTTGTTTTGATGGTCGGATGTTTCTCGATTAATGTGAGAATTTCTAGCATTTATCTTTTTTCTTAACGCATCCGGTGAGATTTAACGTGGAGCCTCCGTTGGAGCCTCGAATTAGTATATTTTGTTTTTAATTAATATGTATAATGGCAGTGGTGGGTAATTTCTTAGCTAATAAAATAAATCCAATGGTTATAAATTGTTATAGATATTTGATTTGATGGTCGGATGTTTCGATTAATGTGAGAATTTCTAGCATTTATGTTTTTCTTAACGCATCCGTGAGATTTAACGTGGAGCCTCCGTTGGAGCCTCCAATTAGTAATAGCGAGATATCAGTTTTCAAGGATACTCAAGGGATAGGGTATGCGTGCGTTATGAACGTGTTTAATCTCAAGAAATACAAAACAAAAGTATTTACTATATTACATAGACCACACATTCATCAATTAGGTCTAAAACCAGGATTTCTATATCTAAAACTTTTCAAATGTATCCAAAGTCAAACAATTTCAAGTTTAACCAAATGAGTAGGAAAGAAGATTAATATTACCAAATAGCTAGGTAGAATATGAATGTCATGTGCCAAATTGAAGGGGCCAAGCGCTGCCGCCTAGGGCCACGCTACAGGCAAGATGTTGGTCGGCCGCCGTCGCCCGCCTTGAACACGTCATCGCCATTCGCTTCGCAATTAAGTAATAGATATTTAGGAAATAAAATAGGAAATCAAATCAGGAATTTTTAGATGCAAGTCTCCCCGACTATAAATACAAGGGACTTGTAACCGCTTGGATCAATTAGAAAAATTAAACCAATAGCTCTTGTCTTCAGCGCTCTCTCTCTCTAACCCTAGCACATGCGCCGCCACCACCCGCGTCGCCGCCTCCCCTGCCCAGACGCCGCGCTAGCTCTAGGGCTGCAATGCCGCTGCTGCGCCGCCGACGTGTCACAGATCGCCGGAACCCAACCGATCTGTCAGCTGGTATCCGGAGACCAGAACGATTCCCACCACCGATGGCTTCCGACGACCACCACCCCAACGCATGGACAATCGTGTTCATGGAGAAGCTCCACACCATCTTCGATGACTACGAACAGTCGCGGATAAAGACGCCGAGCAACAGCAAGTTGTATAGCAAACCGCCACGGACAACGCACAACGCCGTCCCTCCACATTCAAGACGAACCGGTGGCCACGCAGCAGCAGAACACCCCAAAGACGCGGCCTTGTTGTCCGATGTATGCACCTCCGACGTCATCTCGCCATCGATGACACCGCCATGGTGCCACCGACGGCGACGTCGCTCCGACAGGCGCCGCCTATGTCACCCCCTCCAAGATCGATGCTACAAGCAACGAGTACACCTACCCCAAGGACGCACCCGCCATCGCAGTCCGCTCGATCGATCGTAAGGCTACAACCGACGTCCACCACCGCCGACGAAAAAGCCTACCCAACTAGGCCAACGTCACGGGGCTCCAATAATGGCACAAATAAGTTCCCCCATTACCAACAACGTCTTCTTTGTCACTAGGAAAGCTAGGAGCATCCACACGGCTACGATCGCCAGCCAACTCAACGACGTTGCTCGACATCGGTTGACGCCACCAACCCCAACCCCGACATCCTCGACATCGCCAATGCCATGCACACCATGGGCAGCAACAACGTCGCTCCGACCTACATCACCATCACCAACGATTCTGTCAAGAGGAATGCCAGCAACGACGACAACAACTCCAACATCCTCGACGCTACCATCGACGCCGACGACCACAACGTACCCCACATGGGCGCCACCACCTATGAGAACACCCACGCTCCCCCTGGCGCCGCCGACGAGATGGTCGTTCACTCCCCGAACTTCGACGACAAGATCAATCCGCCAAACATGTTGGACATGCCAACATCCACAAAGTGGCGGAGAAGACAATCGAGAAAGATGTGTATTTGTTCCCTACTTCAACACTTGCAAGTGCATTGTGGGCACCCTCACTCCCAGCAATTGGACTCCTGATGACACCGGCGCCAGCTACGGCGCAGAAGGCGCCCCCAGCAGCACCAAGACAACGGAACATCAGCTCCACCAAAGACACGAGGTATGCCACTATCCACCTGATAATAGCGGTATTTCTCTGGTTCATCTGAATGCCAAGCAAGGTGCCACTTGTGGACGGGAACACCTACACACGATGTCTTCCTTGCCACTTCAAGTCGCCAAGCTACATCGACACTACCAGCAACCGCAGGCAACCTCGACAGGGTGATGGCATGATCAACTACATCTACTCCCTCAATGACATCAACGGCTGGTACGACTACACCAACGAGCTATGCAACAGGCCTTATGCTATGGTGCACCAGGAGGCGCCCTACACAGGGAGCATGGAAATCCACCTCGCACCAGAGTTCGACGCCCCTATCTCCCTTGAGGCCTTCGGCAACCTTCAACTTGTGAGCTTCACCGACGACGACATGAGGTACATGCCACCCACATCAACCCCTACCTCGCCGACCTCTTCACTACCCAAAGAGGGCTCTCATCCTTCATCAACTCGCCGCACGGATCGACGACAACCTACATGGCATTGTCGGAACCATCAAGCTCCAACCAGGAGCAAATGCGGCTTGGCGCCAAAGAACGGTGGTTGGCGTTCACCTCCCGACGACCTCGCCAACCATGTCGCTTCATGACAAACACTGGCTGATGGAGGAGTTCCCATAGAGCTTTTTGGTGCCAATCGTTTTCCTCGGCAACCATCGCTACTATGTCACGACATTATCAAAGGTGCTACGGGATGTCCTCCAACCAGGTGGGATCCAGCTGCACACTCTCGAGGTTGGCTTTCACCTCCCGATGTACTCACCATCAATACAAACCTCTCTCGAGAGCAATGGAATCCCATGGTTCGAACTAGCATCAGCAAAGGTCAGCGTCTTCATCTTCGCCAAGCTCATTCCCTCGACAGAAGTGGATGCATCCATCTTCAAAGCCAAGCATCGATCACCCCGCCAACAACGATACCGTCAGTGTAACCACAACGCGAGGACGCTACTGTCCGGGAATGGGGGAAAGATGTCATGTGCCAAATTGAAGGGGCCAACCGCCGCCGCTTAGGGCCCAAGGCCCACGCTACCTGCTAGACCGCCGCCGCCGCCGGCCCCGCCTTGAACACGTCATCGCCATCTGCCGCAATTAATAGATATTTAGGAAATAAAATAGGAAATCAAATCAGGGGATTTCTTTAGATACAAGTCTCCTCCTGACTATAAATACAAGGGATTTGTAATCGGTTGGATCAATCGAGAAAATTAAAGGGGTAACACCCAACAGCTCTTGTCTACAGGCGCTCTCTCTCTAACCCTAGCGCACGTGCGCCGCCACCACCAGCGCCGCCCTCCTGCCCCGACGCACGCGCGTGCCCTAGGGCTGCAATGCCGCCGCCGCCCGTCACGGCCGATGATGTGTCACCGATCGCCGGAACCCAACCGATCTGTGACAATGAAAATATATTTCATTACATATGTAATAATATTTATTTGGCAACATAAACATTAGTATTTTTTTTTTTTGACAAATTTCGTCAAACTTGAAAATGGTTTGACTTAGAAACCAAAAACATCCCTATTATTATTTTAGGACAGATAGAGTATTTGCAGCACCATAGCAAACCACATTTTAGAAGGTTTAGGACAAATTATGGGGTAATGCAAATGACGTGCGTAACCCTCTGTTAACTATAAAGAGACTTTGTGATTACCATATTTTAAACTTGGTTACAAACATTAACGGCAGCTAGACATGTGATTTTGGAGGAATAAATTATAATATGTTTTGGATGGTTTGATAACTTATAATCCAGGACGGAAGGAGCAGTATAGTATTCACATCCAAGTGCTCTTCATTTTTTTTTAAAAAATCTTGATGTTTTCCACCAGTTTGAACACCACAAAAGTCTGCACCAAACCCGAGAGAGAGATAGAGAGAGAGGTGCTTCATGATTTGTTGTAGGCATAGCATCAAGTAAAGTATTTTTGTGTATATAAATATGCAACATGATCAAGAAGCATCACGCTGATATCCACCTTTTCTTTTTAATAGACCAGAAAGATGACCTTTAGTTGGTCCAGCTTTACTCAAAGCCAGCTCCGGTTTCCCCCGATCAGTCCACTTAGTCTCGGTCCTTCTCATCTTTGGTTAAAATACAGATATGCTGCTGTTCACTTGTAAACTTTACATCTTTCTAAACCAAATTAAAAGCAACTTTTATCGAAAAAAAAGATGTTCTTCTATTGAATTTAAAACTACGTGTCCTATTTCCTCCTCGAAGCTGATCGGCGCGTAATGCTCTCCACCTAACCCAAGGGATAAATGATATGTTAAAGAAATAATACAAAGTTGCCAGTTGGCTTCAAAAACATACACAGTTGATTCTGGTGACTCACATATTTCCTCCCTAATGTGACAAAACACACCGTAGACGGGGCACCACAATCCAACAAATACTTTGGGCGCGTTTGATATGCTGCACCCGGGCAGCCTGGCCCAAGAGCCAGGCCCAGGCCAGAATGGGCAAAGTGAGGGTGTTTGATTTCATTGCACCAACAGACCCTGGCCGGACCTTTTTTGTGTTTGATTTGCACAGAGGAGCCAGGCCCAAGGACCAACTGCCATCAACTACCAAAGTGGGAAGGTGTTTGATTTGAGCCTGGCCAAGCACCCAACCAACAACAGACTCCAACAGAAATGAAAGAGCACTATGACATGAACTCCAACAGCAATGAAACCTTCATTTGATCAGTTATAAAATTTGGCCTGACCTAAACATCATTACTGAGAATATGCATCATAAGCTTGTAAGAACATGTATATGCCATTGCAACAATACTAACATAAGAGGTGAAATGACATTATATTTGCCTCAGATTGCAATGCCATTCCATAACATCTCTTCCACTTGGAGCATAAGGATCTAAGCTAGTCATGAATAACAATTGCAAATGACCAGTTCCTCAACAAGTAGGAGATGTAAAATGTGGCACTGCTTTCATCATAGGCAAAGAACAAAACACACATATCATATTAGGCAAAGATTCCCCTCTCTCTCCTACCAGTTCATAAGAGTTCAACAGCAAGCCAACAGGAGCTTGCAATATTACAGTACCTTACATCAACAAAGAAGGCAACATGATTGAGTTGATGTTTGAGTTGACCGGACGTAACACCACTCTCAACCAAACAAGATGACTAGAATGATGACCAAAGGCCAGAAGCATATGCCAACAAAGACATAGTATCAACCAAGGTGCACCAGCAGGCTCAACTAGAGGAGCATCCTCCAATAGAGGGTGTTCATCACCACCAATGAACTACAGATAGGCTGCCTCGGCAGCTGCTCTTGTTGCAAATTTTTTGTGGCAATTGTTTGGATACCCACTCACCGATCACAAAGATCGATCCCAAGTTTCATACACCCTGGTTTCTTGCCTCGAAACACAACATACCAGGCCATCTATGCAATTGCAAGAAAGAAGAACATATCAGAAGATGACAAGTATGAAAAGTAAAGTTTTGCCTCAGAATGCATAGCCATTTCTTCAACTTGGAGCATAAGGAACATAGCATATGACAGTCATGAGCAGAAGAGAAATAATTCTGCATATGCCCATGCCCAGTACCTCAACAAGCATAAGATTAAAATTTGGCATTTTTTAGTCATCATAGGCATAGATCAAAATAGAGCTGCCATTGGTACCAAGGTAGGCTTTGAGTGAGTCTTCCACAAACTCCTCACAGCAACCTACACTTGGCAAATGTGTGGTGTTTGTAAAAAAATCAGTCAGGGCCACCAGACAAAGATCCAAGAACTCAAACCAGCCTTGGAACTCCTGGGGACATCATTCAACTGCCATCATCTCAAGCTAAGCTTGGTGTTGCAGTTGGATGGTGTCTCACAGCAGTTTGATGACAGGTTTGAAGAAATTTCCCTCCTGTTCCCCAGCCTGCCTCATGGGACATAAGAGTATAAAAGTGGCCTCAGCATACAGAATGCAATAAGTAAATCAAACACTTCTTGCAGTATCCTCAGTCCATGGACTGTCAACCAAACAGATAGAATGAACAAATCAAGCATCTTGCAGTATCATTATCAAATGGACCATCAACCTAATGAGGTAGTCATCAATAAAAATATTTTGCTGCATCATTGGCCACAGAGGAACTGTTTAAAACAGTCAAGTATCCATCATTGACAACAACACATAAAAGGTAGACTTGAAGCTTTAGGAAAATTGGGCCTCGGAATGCACAAAACCAGGGAATGTAAGTCTGGTTTTCATGTCATGGCAATCATCACGATGGCTTTGAACATGTAAGAAGTACACAACAGGCATGGAGTGTTCTAGAACATCCACAGGTTGCCATCCAAAATGGGCATAGGCCCAAATGGTTGCAGTCCTGTGGATGATGTTAGAATACTTGATGACTACCATGAAACAAGAACAATTAAATAAGGAAGTAACTGCCACCTCAGATTGTAAGAATAGATCATCATAGGCCAATAAAAGAGTCACAAGAGGAGTCCAAATTAAAAGAGAAGGCTTCAGTAGCTGATTTAGAGAGATGGGTCAGCAGAACAAGGTTTGCATCATAGGTGCCAACAAATTTCTTTTGCCATCAACAAAGCCTAGGTGGAGCAGAACACGTACGTGTCTTGTCCCCTCTAGACTTAGTTTCATGGCAAAAGAAAACTAGAGGCCCTCAAACATGTTCAGACATCATAGGCCAAACCAAGACAAAAATTGCCAGGAATGTATAATTGCATGAACTCAGAAATAGGCCAACAGCAAGGCATACATCAGGAATGTAAAGTGCATCAACTATGAATCATAGGAACTCATAGGCCATTAGATCATAATATAGTACCTGTTCATATCTGTTAGCCAACAGAGGCTACAAATATTACATTACCAGCTCAGACAGTTTAGTTCAGCCCACATAAGTAGCCAACAGAGGCTACCAATATTACAGCACCAGCAAAGCAAATAGAGTTCACCCCCACACTCAGTGAGAGAAAAGGACAAGTTAGCCACCTTCCCACTAACTGCACCCAAAGGGGCAGTCTTTGGTCAGCCATCTACCATGCACAATGTCTAACCAAGGTCAAAACCAAAAGAGGACAGAGGTTGGAGAGGGAAGAGGAGGAACTATAGCATCAAGTGAACTACAGGTAGTAGTTCTTGGCTAGGTAGGTCTGAAGCCAAACAGCCCTGTGGGACAGGGACATGTTCACAAATCCAGTGGCCACAGGTTTGTTCTCCAGGAGGTGAGTATAGGCAACAATCAAGGCCTCAACAAAGAAATCTGGTGTCTCCATGACAGCAAGGTATAGGTCAGGGTCAACATGAGCAGCACCTGTTTTCAGCATAGCATTTGCAACATTGTTGATGGCATCATTCATGTTGGTCATCATTAGCATTTCATCCTCAGTGAAATTGGCCCTCTTCCTTTTACCTAAAACAGTCTGAGACTGTGTAGCTGTGGCAGTGGCAGTGGCAGTGGCTGTGCCCTTGGTGGCATCAGCATAGTCAAATGGATGACCTTTGGCCATGCCTTCATAGGTAGGACAAGAGAAGTCTTGACCCTCCAGTTTAGCAGCAACAGCCTCAGCATTGTTCACCCCTAAAGGTTCATTTGATCCTATGGCAAACCTACCAGTAGCTAAGGTGCTACCAAATAGAGTTCCCAACTCAGTGTAGAACCTTATAGGAGTATTCAAGAACTCTGCATCCTTTGGGTGGTCCTGTTTTGATTGTACACAATGAGTATAGAAGGAAGGACATAGTCAAGAGAGGGCAGAACTAAGGAGAGAATGCTTCAGACAAGGTACCTTACAATGACCAAGATAGTGGTCCTGCTCTAGCATTATGGCACGCACATCATCATCAAATGTTGCCCCACTAAGGTCCTTGAGCTTAGCAACCTTGGACCACTTTGATTTCCACTTCCTCAAGTGATTGTACACTTGAGTTGGGCTAACAGCAAGCCCAGAGTAGTCCTTGAGTGCCTTAGCTACTGCATTGACATCTTTGTCTTTGTAGGTTTTATCAGTCCTACCAGCCTCAATCACAATCTGAGACATCCTCCTTAGGACAACGCCACTCATGTTGTTAGTCCACCTCATGGGACCTGCCTGAGCCCCAGCAGCCCCACCAGCCCCAGTAGGAGGAGCCTCATCAACCACCTCAACTAGCTCTGGTGCAGCACCATGAGCAGCTGCAGCTGCCCCTACTGCTGCATGAGCAACTGCAGCAGCTCCTTGCACCATGTTTGCAGCAAACACAAACCCAGCTTGGGCATCAATGTTATGAGCAGCCATCCTAGGAAAAGTGAGGTACTGATCCAACAGAATGAACAAGTGAACAAGTGAACCAACAAAATGAACAACAAGTTAACAAGTGAACCAACAAAATGAACAACAAGTTAACAAGTGAACCAACAGGATGAACAACAAGTCAAAAAAACAAGACACATAATGAAGAACAAGTGAAGCAGTAGAGGAACAGAATGAAAATCAACTGGGTTTGGTCTCAGACATAGCTACACCAGCACATAAACATGACACTACATGAGTGCCATATCCAGGGTTTACCAAATTATTGTACACATCCATGGATTACAAAAAAAAAAACATGTCCTAGAAGACCCCCTACCAAGCCACATGTCATTGCAAATCCCATCCCTCACATTGACCATGGCAGGCTCCTCTAGGGGCACATCATCATCATATTGACCCAAAGCACCCACAAATCCTTCCTCAGCTGGAACAACTTCATCTAAGCCAAATCCAATAATCCAGTTGTGTAGCAAGCAGCATGCAATTACCAGTTTGACTTGGGTCTTGTATTTGTGAAATGATTTGTTGTCTATAATTTTGAACCTCCCCTTAAGTGCACCAAAAGCCCTCTCCACTGTGACCCTAAGTGAGGAGTGTCTAAGGTTGAACAACTCTCTGGCATTGGTAGGATGGTTTGTACTGGAGAACTCACTCAAGTGATACCTGACACCCCTAAATGGAGGCAAAAACCCAAGTCTGCATGCATATCCAGCATCTACCAGGTAGTAGTGACCTACAATTGGTGAAAAGTTGTGAAAGTGTGTAATGGGAAAAAGTGGACATAAGTGCAATGACTACCTAAGGCATTTACCTGCTGGCACTGTGAAACCATTCCTCTCAATGGGATCAGCCAAAATGTGTGCATCATGGGCAGATCCCTCCCAACCAGCCAGAACAAAAGTGAACTTCAGATCAAAGGCGACAAAGACCATAATATTTTGAGTTGGGCTCTTGTGTCTACCCATGAATACCTGCTGCATGTGTCTAGGCACCCTTGCCAACACATGTGTGCCATCAAGGGCACCAATGCAATTCTACATAAGGTTTGCAAAGACCATAAGCATAAGATGAAACTAAAACACTACAACACAGTGAAGGACTAATACAAGATTAATGTACCTTCAGGTAGGGGAACCATCTGTGGCTACCCATAATTTTGGGATGGGTGACAGTGGAGGGAGGCTTCATGAGATCAGCCCTTAGCTCACCAATGGCATACAAAACTTGATGGAAAATTCTGCTCATAGTCTCAATGGATCTCCTAAAGGATTGGTGCACCACCCTAAATCTCTGGTTGTGATCAACCACATGAATGAACATTGCAAGCTGCTCCTCCACAGGACAACCCACACTCTCAGGCACTAGACCTCTAGACCTAAGCAGGTTGCACAAAGAGAAAAAGGGGGCCCTTTTCATCCTCAACATGGTAATACACTCTACATCATTGTAGTTGTACATCTGTCAGAGTTTTCTGTCTATGCCTCTCAGCATGAGTTCTAGGGCCATAAGGGACAACCTCCTCTCCCCTAATCCTTCTAAGCCTATTGACCACAAAGCAAACCATCACAACAACCATTCTGGCAGCTTGCCTAGACAGCATCTGAAGCTGTGCATTTCCATCCATCTACGTGCATCCATAGATGTATAAGCAATCAAGGTAAACCCTGGCTGAACTCTCAAATGTAAAGTGTAATGTTTAGACAACATAATAAGCACGGCTGCATTGTAAACAATGCCTCCCAGTGCACAATAGCTACTCATCATCGACCAAGCATCTCAAAAACCAAAGTAAATATGAACACCGGCATCAACAGTAACGAGAAGTAACAAATCACCATGGTACAGTACAAGAACAAGATAGCATGTACTACAAACACATAGATCCGAGCAAAACAAAATGAACTGTGAACCAAAAACATGGGGGAAAATAGGGGTTTCACCTCGGGTGAGGAGGAGAGCCGCGAGGCGGCTCTAATCGGATGGGGGTGGGGAGGAGGAGGCAGATCTAGACGGGGAAGCCGGCGAGCCTGCATCCATGCCACCCCAAGAACAAATACGCCGGGAAGAAGAGCAGAAGAACACCGCTGGCGGGAGCCCCGCGACATCGCCCGCGCACGGCGCATCCACACCTGGGGAACGGAGAGGAAGCCCGGGAAGCCCGAAGCCACAACACGGGCAAAGAAACCCACCCGGTCGACGGCGGTGGAGAGGAGAAGAAGTGAGGAGGGGAGGGGGGGCCTTAAGTAGGCGGCGGCAAAAAGGGCGCGAGGAAATCTCGCCTTTCGGCCTTGCTGAAGAGCCCGCTGGAGCTCCCGCCATGGCCCCGTGATCGCCGAAAGCGCGCGCCACGGCCAGCCGAAAGAAACAAGAAGGAGAAGCGTCGGGCGTGAGCCAGAGAGAGAGGGGAATGCATCCCGGGGGCAGGCCAGGCAACAATGGGAAACGTATCAAACAAAGGGAGCCGCACGGGGGCTCGGCACCACCCAATGGCCCATATCAAACGCGCCCTTTCTCTTTGCCTTTGGACCCTCCCCTCACGATCGTGGAGAGGCAATTGGGTATGCACACCAGAAATATTCTCATAATGAATTATTAGAGTAATGTTTCCTATTTATTGCATGGGACCTACCACCAACCCCGTCCATTGCTCGTCCCAGACATAGCATCTTCCGGCCGATCCCCAACTCTACACAAGCACCAAAGAAATCTCAATGTCTTCTGGTTCTTCAAGTATATGTTAGAAAGAAAATCAGCGGCGGCCAGGTCGCCCCTCCCCAGATACGCCGGCGGCTCTGCCTCCTCTCTTTGCTTCATCTTCTCGGCCGGACTACGATCGAGCAAATCAACCACACACCTAGTCTTCTTGTTGTCCCTGCGGAAACCAACTTCACACCAAAGACCCACACCGTACAGTTAGGCTGCTTAGGCATCACCACTACAAACACACACCCCTCAGTATCCTTTGCTCCTTCCACAAACAGGGATCCATGGAGGTCGTGTTGGGGGCACTTCCTAGCCTCCTCCCTAAGCTTGGCGAGCCGCTGCTCGACGAGTACAACCCGCAAAAGGAAGTGAAAGGGGGATCGGGTTCCTCCAAGCTGAGCTCGAGAGCATGAAGGCAGCCCTTGAAAGATATCTCCAAGGTTCCAAATGACCAGCCTTCCTAGCGGGGATAAGATTTGGGCGAGAATGTGAGAGTTGTTCTATGACATAGAGGACAATATCGACACATTCATGGTGCAAGTCAAGGGCCATCGGCCGGACAAAAAAGCATGGCGTCAAGAAATTCATTGACAAGACCCTTGGTTCCTTGATGCAACCCAAGATTCGACGCAAGATTGCTATTGACATCGAGACATCAAGAGTCGTGTTGTAGAGGTACATGATAGGCGCCGCGGTATGAGGTTAACTACACCGCCCATAAGCCTTGTCAAAGTTGATCCCCTTGCATTGGTTGCAATGGCTCTAAGTATAAGAATCCGACGAGCTAGTTGGCATTCAGCAGTCAAGAGATGAGGTAATCAAGATTCTAACGAGAAGGCAATGAAGCGTCCAATGAGGAAAAGAAGATAGTTTCCATTGTGGGATTTGGAGGTTTAGGAAAGACAACTCTTGCAAATGCAAAGTGTATGAAAAGCTTAAATCACGCTTTGATTGCTCAGCTTTTGTATCGGTATCTCAAACTCCCGATATGGATAGATTATTCAAGGACATGTTCTATCAACTAGCCAATAAAAGTGCTGCAAGTATCAATGTTATTGACGAACTAAGAGGATTTCTTTGGGAGAACAGGTATGGGTGATATATCAAAAAAACTATTCAATAATTTATTTCTTGAAGTTTTATGTTTAGAAAGTTTGACAAATATGACTATATGTCCAGCTCACTTCAGGGTCACTCAAGTTTATGTATTTTCTTTAATAATATGTCATATGATCTCTTTGAGTGGGTTTTTTTCTTCCAAGTGAGAACTCATTATTGCCACTTGTCAACTCTTCGGTTCAGTAACTTAGTGTAAGCAAAACCGGAAGCTTTGTTTTGGTCGGGCTTGGGTTTTCCCACTTAGAAACAAGTAGATGTACAAAGCACACATGGACATTGCTTCAGAATTTTTATAAAAAGAAAATAGGATTGTGGAATTTCAGAAAGAAGAATTTATGGATTAGCCCAATGTGTTAAATTCTTTGGGAACTAATATAAGTGGTCATGATACTTATCTAAGAGCCCTCTTATGTTTCTATTAAATGGAGAAGACATGGAAAAGTCGTTGCACTACTGGTCTATTTACTATTTGCATTACTGGAGCAAGGCTATTGCTTTGCATTGGTCACATACGTGTAGAAGAAGGCTTGTAATTTTCTTTCTCGATTTGCTTAGTGACAATACATGACACATGGCCTTCTATTGTTCAAATGTGCAGGTACTTAGTTATTATTGATGACATATGGAAACTCTCAGACTGGGAAATGATAAGGTGTGCTCTGCCCGATGGCAATGCTGAATACAAGATCATCACAACTACTCGTATTTTCAAGGTTGCTGAAGAAATTAGCTGTCTTTACAAGATGAAGCCCCTTTCTTTGGAGAACTCTAGGATATTAATGTATGGAAGAATATTTGGCAAAGATGACAAACATAAATGCCCTGATGAACAGCTAGAAGAAGTATCAAAAAGAATACTAAAGAAATGTGATGGCGTTCCCTTAGCTATTATCACAATTGCTAGTTTGTTGGCTAGCAAAGGAAGAAACAAATTGGATTGGTATGATGTGTGCAACTCTATTGGCACCGGACTAGAGAAGAATAACACCATAGAGAACATGAGAAAGGTTTTGTCACTCACCTATAATGATATGCCATCACATCTAAAGACTTGCTTGTTATATTTAAGTATGTTTCCAGAAGATTGTGATATCAGAAAAGACCATTTGATATGGTTATGGATAGCTGAAGGTTTTATCCAACATGAAAAGCAGGATAAGGGCTTATTTGAAAAAGGGGAGAATTACTTCAATGAACTTGTAAATAGAAGCATGCTCCAACCTAGGCATGACAAATGGACCGGCATGGTAGAATATTGTCGTGTACATGATATGGTGCTTGATCTTATCTGTTCCTTATCAAGTGAAGAAAACTTTGTTACTATACAGAACAATATTTGTCATTCGTCCGCACTGAAACAGTTCGAAGGCTATCACTTCAAAATGGCAAAGCTAGTTCTGGTAATCCTGAGGCGACATTGAGAAAAGAACATGTGAGGTCAGTTATTGTCTTTCCATCTGCTACTGATCATGTACCAAGACTTGATCAGAGCTTCAAAGTTTTATGTGTGCTAGATTTAGAAGGATGTGATCTTTCACAAGGCTGTAGGCTTAAGTTCCTTGGGAATTCAATTCATTTGAGGTACCTAGGACTAAAAGATACAATGATTGGTGAGGTCCCTGAAGAAATAGGAAACCTTCAATTTCTACAGACGTTAGATGTACAAGACGATTGGAATGCAATTCCAAGGTTGCCGTCAAGTATTTTTGGGCTAAAACAATTGATGTGCCTGCTCATAAGTAATGAGACAACAGTGCCGAAAGGGATTGGAAACTTGACAGGCCTTGTACAGCTTTCACATTTAACCATTCATCACGATGACTTCATAGACATCGTAAAAGAGCTGGGCAATCTATCAGAGCTGAAGGGCCTGAATATTACCATCGAAACTGAATGTAACAATGTCCAGTTTGAATCCCTGGTGGAGTGCCTAAATAAGCTACATAATATCCAGAGTCTAGAAATCGGGATTAATTCTGGTGAACGCAACTTAGATGGTTGGGTCGCCCCACAACATCTCCGCAGTTTGGACCTGCTGTACTCCTGCTGGTTTTCTGTGCTGCCTGCTTGGTTGAAGGAGGATCCCTCACTCTTTGCTGACCTCTCCTACCTCCACATCAACGTGAGGGTGCTGCAGCAAGAGGATCGGGAAATTCTCGGAAGGTTGCCTGCTCTCTACCGTCTAGAGTTGAAGGTACATCATAAGGACCCCGGGATCCAAAGGAGATTCATCATTGGTGCTTGTTCATTCCCGTGCCTGGTATATTGCGAGTTCTGGGATAACAGACGACGGCCAGTGATGTTTCAGCAAGGAGCTATGCCGAGGCTCGCAAAACTTAAGTTGAATTTGCCAGTGCGGGAGATGAGAGAAATCGACAGAGGTTTCGACTTTGGCCTGGGGAATCTGCCACTGCTGCAGGATTTGACGGTTTGGTTAGTATCTGACAGTTGGGGGCAGGTGGATGAAGCAGTGGATGAAGCAGAGGCTGCGGTGAGGCATGCTATTGAAGTCCACCCCAATCACCCCACCTTTTCCGCAGGACGTTCTGTATGAAAGACAATTAAGGTAAAACAGTTTCTTCTAGCTTCTCCCTTGTATCCTTTAGCTGTTTCTTCGAATCTAAATATCTTTTGTTTCTTGCTTTCTTATCAGATTAGAGGTTGAAGTTGAACCATGGACAGAGTCGGCCACGTCCGTTTTATGCCAAGGCTCGCTGATCTTGAGTTGTTGCAATTATGTGTTGTGCTCAAAACGAGAGAAATCGATGATTGTTTTGACAGCAAGGAGGTGGTGGACGAAGCAAAGGCTGCGATTAGGAGAGTGCCTCGAAAGTCCATCCCTACCATCCCACCCTTCACCTATGTATACTGATGAATATAAGATGCATGTGATACTTGCTCTGCTTGTTCCCTGTCGTCTATCTCCTTTCTACCCGTTTCTTCAAACCTAGACATCCCTTTTCTCCCTCTCTTCTCTGGATTGGTGATGAATCATGAATTGTTAAACATGAAGGTACAACTCTTCTCCTTTCCCCTGTTTCTTCTGATGTAAATTTGTATGGTTGATATTGTTGGGAAGCAAACAATTTGTATGATACTAATATTGCTGAATGAACTGTCATTCATTAACTTGTGTATAATTTTGGGCATCACAATGAAAATCTGCGAGCCTCACAGAATCTACCGTGACAGGCAAAGAGGAACCTTCACCAGTTAAAATGTTCACTACTGAAATAGAGAAAAATTGGCAGCTCATCAGACTATGGTCCATAAAGTTCAGGTCAAACAGTTCAGAAAAATGTTGGCCCAAAAATAGCTTGCAAGGGGTTCCAAGGAAGACATGCTATTTTCAGTTGTCAAGGAAGACACTAATATTCAGTTTTCAGCCTGAGTGCAGTAGTGTAGCACTTATAGTTATACTGTCGTGTCATGACTCATGCGTTACAATTGGAGTGCATGTATGGATCAAACATATGGATGTGTACATATCTGCTCTCCAGTCGTATGGATCACTAGCTGTATGGATCAAACATCTGATCCTGAATCACCAAAACAATTTATTGTCTATTCATCAGTGAAGACAGGCTAGAATGTCAGTAGAAGGATGCAGTGACTCGAACGCCGAAGCATCAGCAAAGGTGGCAAAACTTTTGATCCATCAAGTATTTTTCATTTGAAATCTTCACAATTTCTAAAGTTTTTTCAAAATTGGCTCATAATTGACACAACACTAACAAGAACGTATCACACCATGCTGTGCAGTTGCTACTGAATACTGAATATACTAAGGCAAGATCGACCAGAGCTGCATAGTGAATATACTGATGCGAGGGGCGAATATAGGAAGAGGCGAGCCAAAAACAAGCCCCTCGGCACCTTTATATCATTTCGGCGCGAACTCCCCAAACCTTTCAGGCGTGGGACGCAGTATAGGCACGCATTCGATTTCTCATTCGCTCAGGCTTATTGGCCTTTATAGTTTCAGCACTTTGGCCGCTGTTTGCTGATTTCTTCTGCAAACTTTTTCCCGGATACGGCTTTGGCCGAATGTATAAGGTGCTACTTAAATTAAGCACTTTGTTTTTGGCTATTATCGACATGCTTTTTTTTTTAAACCCGAATGACAAAACTTGTAAGCCCTTCAGAATTTAATTTGAATCCGAAAGGCAAAGCTTTCATGTTTGAAGCTTTCAATCATGCTCAGATTGCTAAGGGTTCTCTACTCTAGAGCTTGCTTCTGGAGGTTTCATTCTTTAACTTCCCTTAGAATTTTGGCCGTCTATGGCCATGGGTTTTTGGCACTGTGGCCACTGTTTGCGGATCTCTTCAGCATATACCTTATCAGGCATGATGTTTGCCGAATATACTAGGCGTGACTTCGTCACGCCAAGTTTTTGACTTGATTCTTCGCACATAACATATTGTTGGCGAAAAAGCTTTTTATGGGGGTTCGTAACCGAAGGTTTCGAGGGTTGCCTCATTAAAAAACCTCACACCCTAGGAAGTTAACGTGAATAGCCTGCTCCAGCTGCGCGCTGCCGCTCCTGCTTTGCCGGAGATGCCCGGTGCAACCGAAAGCTCACCCTGGTTGTCGAATGCACCTGAAGTTTGGCGTGATCATTTGTTCGAGGAGCCAATATCCCCAACCATTTTTGGTGAGGTTGTACTGGTGCTCTTTCGCATGCACTCAACTTCCTCGCTGAATTCGGATTCTAGCTTTTTGCGGCTAAATGATTGCTTGCAACCCGGTGGATAAATCCACCGAATATAGAGGGATACAAAAGGTCGCTTTTATTGAAAGACCTTAGGCCTCTGGACATTTTCTTGACCTTTCGGCCTTAGTTTATGGCAGAAAAGATATGTTTTGACGAGAGATTAGACAATCTTCGTTAGCTCATCGATCTTAGTTTTTGACCGAAAAACGTGTTTTTTATGCGGACGTTTCAGCTTCTTCGCTGGAACCATTCATGCGCCATTTTTGGCTGGCGCTTTTTGGGGAAAGCCGAATGCAAAAAGGATATGAAATTGCATTCGGCTTGATGAGGAGCCGAACAGGTGTCTAGACGCGACCCCGAAAAAGGGTGAGGACCAGAGCATGCATGCATTTCGAATGGGGCGACTCCACTCGTATTGAGGGCTCTAGTTATGCTAGGTAGCTAGAGTTATAATCGATAGTGTAGACATGGTGTCTAGACTATAGGTTACCTGAGGTTGCGCCCAATCCCACGAATAGTTGTGGTAGCCCCAGGGGTGACAGCTCTGTAAGGCCTGTGTAGTCCACCACGTTCGGGTTGGTGTTTTCGTAGAGCTTTTGGCAGCCTTCCACCGGTTACTTCTTCCCAGACTATTCGAGAACCAGAAAGGCACTGCTGCTCCAAAGTGCAATAGTGTAATTGCTATCATAGAACCTTAGTAATAGAGAAGTGCATAGGAACCTTGATCTCTCTTTGACCTCTTGATTAGTTTAGGTATGTTATTATTTTATGTTTTGTCATTTACTTATCCTTTAACATTTACCCCCTCACTATAGTCTAGTGGTTTGCTAAGTTAGTAGATGCATGATTGTGACTTATTAGATTCTCTAGCCAAAGCTTCCATGTGGATACGATACTCTAGAATACTCATCCTAGGGAAAAGCTACAATGTTAGGTGTTACGTGCGGCTTGCGAGAATCCTTCATATTTTTTTTAGCACTTAACAAATGCCAACAACGAGCACCTGACCGGAGGCCCGAAGTCATTTCGTTCAACAGCTTCGCCGGTTGATGAACACTCTCACACTCGCCTGCAGGCACCCGTCGCTAAGTCCTTTGCTGAAAAACTCAAAAGTAATTTTGCTGTTTTGCAATATTGACAAGTGCTATAGTCTATGAAAGCTTGTGTGCTCGATCACAAATAAAGAGATCGTGAATGGGAAAAGATGCCTTCACCAATTTCTGGAAACCAGTGGATGGCGCTTCTCCAGGGTTACCGGTTAGTTTTCGCTGCATGGCTTCGGCTGCCAGGAGACCACTCGTTGGAGCATTCGCTTCATTCGCCATGTGTGTCGAAATGCCATGCTTTCGGTTGGTGCCACATGCCACACACCGAAATGCAGTGCACACCGAAATGTAGTGCCTTCGGTTGAAGACCAGCTGCTTTTCACCCCTTTGGCATAAGGTGATTAGAAAATACTATTTATAGATCATGCTCGTCCGCATGTACTGTATTCATCCGGAATGCCTTCGATTTATGCTTGACGAAAAGCCGCGACTTCGATTCCTGCGTTGCCCTTTCGTTCAGTCTACGCCATGGGCGGCTTGCGAAATGTTTGCGTCCACCTTTGGAAGATATTGCCCTGCGTCAAGAGGTAGCTTCTGGCTGCATGCCATTAAGTTACTCGAATCTAAATTAGCATCACATGCAAAAAGGAATCCGAAATGAAAAACACCGAACTCGATCTAAAAATAGCAAGGTGTGATGCTGTGAGCTGTAGAGAACTTAAACACCGAATACTATTTCTGATGCTCCCAAAGTAGCGTAAAACTTCTGCCGAAATGGGAGTTACGGCCGGCCGGGAAAATGCAGGGCCGGTCTGTTCGTTCTGGGCTTCCTTGCCTATTCGGTGGACTGAGTTGCGAAATAAAAAGAGTCTAATGCAAAATGAAAAAACAACACTGCAACCAGCTTTCGCTGCCAAACCTGCTACTCACAAACCAGCTTTTGCAGGGCCGATGCCATGTGAGGTGAAGAAGCTGGTCCGTTCGGTTTTACCATGCGCAGCGCAAGGGTTCTTCGCTGCAGTCTGCATGATGCGGAAGAATGCGTGCCGAATAGGTTGACTTGTGCGAAATGAACTCCTCCAGAAAAGCTTCGTTCTTCCATGCTAAGAAAACGAATTGTCTTCCTTCGGCTGAATGACGACTCCGCGCTCGTCTGCATGAATCGTCGAAGTGTGTCGCCCTTGGCCGGTAATGCCCTTGGCTTGCATGGACCGGAACGAATATCATTCGGTTTGCATGGCTTCGGTTGAAATGAAGGCTTCGCTGGCCCTGCCCGCCAAAAGGGTCCGCTTTCGGCCGCCGGGGCCGAGTGCCTCCAGTATCGGGAGGCTCTGCCGCCGTTCGATCAGGCACAAGGGGCGAATGCGCGCACACCTGATCCGGTGGGCCGAATGCCATTGCCTTCGCCGTGGGGACGAAATTAAACGCATTCGGTCCGATGAACCGAACACCGCTGCCTCCGCCACCGTTCCATGGACGAACGCCGAGCGTCTCGTCTTCAGCCCAGGTTGAGCCCGGTCCGAGCCGAATGCCATTGCTCTCGTCCGTGATCGACAAAACCCAAGGGTTCGGACACTCTCACACTTGGTCTTGCCCGGAAGCCCTAAAGCGGTCAAGAGCCCTGCCCCAGGGTAAATGTAACCAAGTGACATTCGGGAGCCCTAAAGCTGGGCAATGTTATATAGTCAGATGAAGAAGCTTGACTTTGACGATAAAGAAACATTTTACGACAGGTAAAAGCCGAAAGTGACGAAGGAAACTTGTCTCTTTTCTTGAGTCGGTGAGTGCTGCAGAGCAAGCTTTGAGTTTTTGTCACTTCGATGAAAGGAGGGAGATAGCCGCAGTGTGTTGCTCTTGTGTAAAATTCGACATGAAACGGTCGGCGGCTTACGCTATGAATGTGAAAGCCGTTGCAGCTTGCTTAGCCGAATCATCCGATTGCCAAAGCAATTTTGTTTGTGTCTTCTTCCCGCGAACGAATGTACTCTTTCGGCCATGTTAAGCTTGAGCACGTGGTTAGCTTGTTAAAGTATATATAGATAATAAACAAGTATTCAGTTTTGAATAACCAGATGGCTATTTTCGGCAACCGAATGCATGCAACTTAGTTAACTTGAGTATACAATTGCGAAATAAAATGGTTGTTTTCGGTGACCGCATTAATGCATGCAGTTTAGAAAGATTCTTTTGGCCGAAAGAACCACCGCCCTGCAGTTGAGAAAGAAAAAGCTGCGACACAAACTTGGTGAGTTGGCTGCGATCATTCTCGGTGGCCGAAGGATCGGTGGCCGAGGGAACCACCGCCCAGTTATTATCTTCTCATGGGCGAAAGCCATGTGCTGCTGGGACTGCATGACGAAGAGTCAAAACAAACCGAACGTGTGGTATTCGCACCACTTGCCTGGAGGGTTGCGTGCATCTTCCTGAGCATTCAGGTTTCGCTCCATGTATTCGGCTTTAGCCTTAACCGAATGTCTCTTCTTCGGATCGGTTGACCGAATAGTTCTGCTTCGGCTGATTGATGAGAAGATTTCTTCGCTTCCCAATGTGAGACACCTTCGGTCTTCTCTCCCCTGCCATGAAAATTTGAAGATATGAGACGAAGTTACTTTTTTTGACAAAATGCTCATTGTTTCGTGAAAAATTCAAGCCGGACACGGTGGGCGCTAATGTTGGAGTAGCCCCCAAACTTGCTACCCCCTAGGTAGAACTGAATAGAATCAAAGACACCGAACGAAGATAACAAGAGCTCTTCTCATTAATATTCACTACTACAGAATCGTTCATCACTACCGCCGGTATCACTGCCGAAATTTAGTCCACCGGCAGCGATGAACCGCGCCCGGCAGTGATGAACCGTTCAGGCGCGGGACGAACCAGAAACTCCACGGACTCGACCAATACCGGCAGTGAAGATTTATATCTCTACCGGGGAAAATTATGCCCCGGCAGTGATCGGATGGACTCATATCACTGCCGGGTGCAAATAAGAACCGACAGCGATCTCTCTGCATACACTGTCGGTTGTTGTCACTGAAAACTATGGTGTGACCGATCCGGTAGTGCTGTGCCGGTTCACTCTCGGTCCTAAAATAATGCCGGCAGTGATAAGCTGCCAACTCAAAAAGGTGACAGGGGTGTTCTCTCCTTCCTACTCCGTACTATCCCAAGAACGAGGGCGCTCGTTTACACCCTCCCTCCCTGCTTTGCGGCGTTCTAATCCATGAAGGAATCACTTGCATTTGAAGAATGGCTTGACGGTTTTTGGTTCAAGGTTAGTAACAATCATCTGCTCCTTTGATTTTATTCCCTAATTACCTCTGTTATGATGGGTACATCCCTTGATTGTTGTTCTTGTTCTTTCTACATTCTAGAGCCGCGAGCTCCAATTGAACTTAATTTCTGCTAGGCTTCCAAGCAATTTGTGGACAATCCATCATCTATAAGGTTGGTCGCCTAATTACTTACGCCGTTTTCTGTGGTGCTATAATTATTTCTTGTTAGTATGTGAGTCGAGATTTTTACAATTTTGCCGACCAAAATAGTCCATGTGTCACCTACCGACCACATTTTTTCGAGCTGAATTGATCAAGTCTTCAATTTAACCTTTTTGTAGAGATGGATCGAGAGTGGATGTATGGGTCCCGTTCAAACCGAGGGTTCTTTCATGGAGTCTCCCATTTTCTGCATGTTGGCAGAGATCATGCTGGGGTTGGGAAGTATGTTTTTTGCCCATGCTTGGATTGCAAGAATGAACGGAAATATGCTAACACAGAGTGTATCCGGAACCACTTGTATACACGGGGGTTCATGCCAGGGTATACCACATGGACAGAGCATGGTGAGATTGGTTTGAATGTTCTGCAGGAAAACAATGATGATCAGGCCATTCCTGCCGTGCACGAGGAAAACAATGATGATCAGGAAAACAACGACATCGACATGCACGATCAGCATGAGGGCACTACTGGCTTGCTTAGTGGTACTCTTGCTGATGACAACGACGAAGAGGATGGCCTTTCTAAGATGCTACGTAATGCAGAGTCCGCATTTCTTAGTGCCAAACAGCTGAAAAAGCTAGAGAAAATGAGGCAAGATGGAAAAACGCCATTGTACAAGGATTGTGAAGTGAGCAAACTGGAGGCCAACATATTGCTGTTAGACTACAAATCCGTAGAAGGGGTGAGCGACAAAGGCTTCGATTTCTTGTTAAGTGTACTCGGGGAAATTGCTCCCAAAAAGACAATGAGTTGGCAGAGAAGACATACCAGGCCAAGCAGATGATCTGCCCCCTCGGCCTCGAGGTCGAAAAAATCCACGCATGTGTCAATGATTGTATATTGTACCGTGGAACAAAATACGGAAAGTTGGATGCATGCCCCAAGTGTAAAGAACCACGGTACAAGCATGGGCCATCAAATGAAGGTAGCAAGAGCAGAGGAGGTCCTGTTAAAGTCGTTTGGTATTTCCCAATAGCTCCCCGGGTGCATAGGCTGTTTGCATGTGCAAAGTCAGCCAAGCTGTTATTCTGGCATGGCGAAGAGCGGCTTAAAGACACCAACATGAGGCACCCAAAATGACGGGGCGGATTTGGAGGACTGTCAATACTATGTTCTACAAGGAGCTCCGTGGAGAGGTAAGGCACCTTTGGTTGGGTTTGAGCACAGATGGGATGAATCCTTTCGATCAGGTTACCAGCAAGCATAGCACATGGCCAGTGACACTCTGCATATACAATCTTCCGCCACACCTCTGTATGAAGCGTTCGTTCATCCAAATGCCACTACTGATCCAAGGGCCAAGACAGCCGGCGGGAATGACATAGACACGCTTCTAGAACCCGGTGATCGATGAACTGCTAGAGATGTTCAATACGGGTGTGAAGGATGTTTGGGACGAGTACAAAAAGAACATGTCACGGTCAAGGGAATACTAATCGCTACTATCAGCGACTTGCCGGGCCAAGGTTGCTTATCCGGAGAAAAGACAAAAGGCTATCTTTGGATGTGTCAAGTGCTTGGATGAAACACATGCGGTACATCTACCGGGCAACAATAAAATGGTTTATATGAGAAACCGTAGGTTCCTACCAGAGGGACACTCGTATCGGGAACAAACAAGAACGTTCGGGAATATGAAGACGGGAGGGCTCCAGTTATCGAGGACGGAAAGCGATGCCGAGAACTAGACAAACTAAATTTTGTCCTTGGGAAGGGGAAGGGGCGAGTAGATGCACTGAAGGGAGTATCTGGAAGAAAAAGTCGCTTTTGGAAACGCCTTCGGCCACTATTGAGGGTGCGCCCTTTGTCTTGATCCCATGCACCTTACTAAAAATGTCTGCTGTGGCACCCTAAACCATTTGATGAACACCGGGGGACCTCGAAGGATTCACTAGCCACACGGAAAGACATGGAGCACTTGGGAATCATGAAGGGTCTACATCCGATCTTGGCTAGAGAATGATCAAGTGTACCTTCCACTGCGACATGGACCTTGAACGGGCAGCAAAGAAAAAGTTTATCTCCTTCTTCAATGAACTCAAAGTCCCAACAGGCTCTTTGTGGTAGCCCGAAGAGGCTAGTGCACATGAAAGAACTCAAGTTCAACTATGGCTGCATGAAGGCCCATGATTGTCATGTCATTATGACTCAAGCGCTCCCTGTTGCTATACGTGGTCTCCAGCTCCCCCAAAGCTCCTTTGCCGGAATCCTAAAGTTGTGCTCGTTCCTCAATGCGATTTCAAAAAAGGTCATTGCTATGTCCACGCCGGACCAGCCAAGCAGCGGCCCGATATCCGAAAGCACTAAGCTTCCTTGAGGTGGAATTCCGCCGACTTTCTTTGATATCTCGGTGCATCTGCTGGTTCATCTTGTTGACCAAATTAGAGGCCTTGGCCCAATGCACCCGCATCGATGTTCCCTTTCGAAAGGTTGATGAAAGTTTTTAGGAGGTATGTCGAGAATGTGTTTCAGACCGAGAAGGGAGCATGGTTGAAGGATGGTCAACGGAAGAAGCCATCGAGTTACTGCACATATTATCTAGACATGGAGAGGGTTGGACTTCCAGTATCTCGTCACGCGGGAAGAATAAGTGGCAAAGGAACGATTGGACCTAAATGCGTGACGATAAAAAGACCCCATTGCTTTCGAGACAGGCACATTTCGCCGCTTTTTCAAGCTAAGGACGCGAGGCCATACCTTGTGCGGCACAAGGCAATGCTTAAAGAGCAAAATCCCAACATGTCAGAGAATGGGCTACATAAGAAACATACGGAAGAATTTTGTGATTGGTTGCGAGTTTGCTTGCTTGGGAAAGAGTTGGGTAATCAACTGGATTTCCTTGGTATGGGGCCTAAGAGTACATATGTTATGTACAAAGGGTACGAGATCAATGGATACACATTTTACACAAAAAAAGCAAGATGGAAAGAGCCAATACCAAAACAAAGGTGGTGTTCGTTTTGAATCAGAGGCGACAACGGCGAGTGGAAGATACCTACTATGGTTTCATAGAGGAGATATGGGAACTAGACTATGGTCGGTTGAAGGCAGCTCTGTTTCGCTGCCAGTGGGTTCGGAATTCAGCCATCAACATCGATACAGACGGGTTCAATACAGTTGATCTCAGCAAGACCGCACATAGAGAGGACCCCTTCATCCTTGCAAAAGATGTTACGCAAGTTTTCTATGCACCGCACAACAAAACAAATGGAAAGCTACACGCATACGGCTAGAAGGGAAAAGGAAGATTTTTCGGAGTGGATGGAGTGACGGATGAAGTTTGAAAACTACGAGAGGTTATCATGAAATGCTCGCATTCGCCCGTAACGTGGCGAACCGATCTTAGATGAGGGTGAAGGTGAGCCCGCTTAGTACAAGCTCGATCACTATTGTAATTGATGGAGTTAGATTATATTGTTCACTATATGTAATCGATGGAGTTACATTATTGTGTTAACTAAATGTAATCACGATGTTTGCACGAATTAACCTTCTTCACCAACTCTGTAATCTATGGAGTTAGTCTATTTATACTATGTGCCTATGATTTGCAACTGTGCTTTCAGTGAACCGATCAGTAGCCAGAACAGAGGAATTTAGGTTCACTGCCGGTTCAAAACCGAGAGTGATAGCCGTTATCACTACCAGGAGGTTTCACTGTCGATTATTTCACTGTCGGTTAAACAAATAAACCGCCAGTGATCGTAAAAGGCCTAAGATTTGTATGTTTCCTATGTTACCCGTGGTTCATATGCACTCAGGTGTCCTGTGGGTCTCAAACTTTTTCCAAGTGTTTCCCAATCAGTGGGTGAGTCATCCAAAAATTTGGAGATTTTTAGGAGTTCGTTTGGTACTTTCTGCAGTTTTATTGATTTTCTGCGCGACGAGGCCGAGTAATTCTAGGTTTAACTGAGGCTACCCCCCAAAAGAATAGGCACCATGCCAAACTTTTCCACATGGTCTCATTTGGTCTAGGAGTCAAATTTATGCACATATACATGCTAAATTCTTGTGTTTCCATGCTGTAATTTGCCATTTTCCGCCCCGTTTAGCAGTAACGAAAAACCTAAAAATGAAAATATTCACCGGAAAAACCTAAGATCTTGTGTGGGGGCATATTTTGGGTCTAAATGACTGCAAAAAAAAATTGAAGCCATTTACACGTTGGTGGATGACACTTGCTTCACAAAGGCACATGCATGATCCCTTGTCACCATAACTATACACTTAGCTTTATATTACCCGTGGTTCATATGCACTCAGGTGTCCTGTGGGTCTCAAACTTTTTCCAAGTGTTTCCCAATCGAGTGGGTGAGTCATCCAAAAATTTTTAGATTTTTAAGAGTTCGTTTGGTACTTTTCTCGGTTTTATTGATTTTTAGCGGACGAGGCCGAGTAATTCTAGGTTTAACGAGGCTACCCCCAAAAGAATAGGCACCATGCCAAACTTTTCCACATGGTCTCATTTGGTCTAGGAGTCAAATTTATGCACATATACATGCTAAATTCTTGTGTTTCCATGCTGTAATTTGCCATTTTTCGCCCCGTTTAGCGATAACGAAAAACCTAAAAATGAAAATGTTCACCTTAAAACCTAAGATCTTGTGTGGGGGCATATTTTGGGTCTAAATGACTGCAAAAAAATTGAAGCCATTTACACGTCGGTGGATGACACTTGCTTCACAAAGGCACATGCATGATCCCTTTGACTCTTTACAAAAGCTTAAAATTCATGAACGACGGCCGGTATGTACATCAACTGCCGGGTTAATTAAACGGTGTGAACATATATCAGCATCGGGGTGTAACCCGACCCGGCAGTGATGTGTTATGCTTATATATATATCTGCGAATCGGCGCGGCCTTGAAATTTTCCCCAATTCTTTTGAACACCGCGCCACCGGTTCCCAGCGCAAACCCGAGCCCCAAATTGACTGAGCCACCACACGACGCCGGCCGAGCACCGCCGCCCACCTCGACACCGTCCCTTACCGCCTCCGTCGGCGCCGCCTCCATCGGCGCCCTCCTTACGCCTCCATCGACGCCTCCCACCTCGGCGACCTCCTTCGCCTCCATCGACGCCTCCCACCTCGGCGACCTCCTTTGCCTTCTTCGACGCCGGCCTTACGCCGCCAACCTCGGCGCCGTCCGTCAACGTCTCGTTCTGCCCCCATCACACTTTCGTCCACGACGCCCGTCCCGGGACTTGGAGGAGCGAAAGGAGAGCGGCTTTTCCCACCCTACCTAGGTGCTCTCTCTCTTACTACCCCTTACGTGTTCGATAGAATGCCGCTGATGATAATCGCACCCTCCCTCTTCGTGTAGCTTAGCCTCCATTTGTCGTCGTATTCCATCTCCTCGCCGGCTGCCCTCGCGCCATCCTCGCCCACGACGCCGCGGCGAACAGCGTGCCCCTCCACCTCCACGCCCGCATCTCCGGCCCATCTCGTCCAAGGTGAGTGCGACGCCATTTCCCCAAACTGTTTCCTCAAATGTGTGTTAGATTGGGCAGCAAATTGTTATTTTGTTTTTCTACAACATTTGTACCAACTGTGGAACACGGTTGTGTCACAGCCATGGTTCGTCCCCTCGCAAGTTACTCCGTCGTCAAGTTGAAATAGAACCGGATGCTAACCACAGGACGGTAGAGCCGCATCGGCCGCAACCGTGGAAGCTGCGAATGAGGAACCGGATTGGAGCCCTAGCGACGTCTTTTACAACCGGATCAAGGTGAACAAGGTGACCGGTAATAATGTGCCCGGATTCATGTGGCTAGCTAGGTTGCCATACACACGCAAGTTAATTGAGAGTGTCTTATGTTGCTTGGCCCCTCGCTTTGCGTAGCGAGGGGGCGGTAGTTCCCAGCCGGCCGGAAGGTTCGGTAAGCAAAAGCCGAGAACCAAGCGAGGCAAAACAAGGCTTCCTCGGGCGAATACAATCTACCATATCACCGAGGTGGATGAGTACGGGGGAACCGGCCGCACCCCCCATCACCGTGTCCAAATACTCTAGTGTCTTGGGGGTACTTGTAAGGGACAAAATCCCAATTAAGTACGGGAGGTGGAATGGAAAGGAAGAAGATCCATGGGCGGTTCCTAAGGCTACGAAGAAGGTTGTATGGCTCTTGTTAAAAGATTATTTCTCCTTCCAAGCGGGTTGTGACACGGAGTTGGTACGAGAAAAAAACTTATGAAACCATGTGTAGATGCTTCGCGACTTTCAAGGGGAGCCGTATAAAAAGTTTGTGCTCCAAGGTAAAGAGCCAAATTGGGATGGAGGAGAGTACAGCTCACGAGGGATCTACTAGGAGGAATTCAAGGAACACAAAGCTAAGCTCGAGTTCATAGAAGTGAGCACAAAGAACAAGCGAACTCGCTGAAAAACGTAAATCCTCGTCGTCTCGGCTCTCGTGGCTATGCCCAAAAGATGCCGGATTTTCAAAAGTAACTCGGATGAGATGGAGAGACGCCGCCGCTCAAGGTTTACATGTTGAGACCAAAGAATGGGAGCCAAGATCGTTATTATACTTGTATGGCGAGGAAGGTACACCACTCTAAAGAAGACGGGAGCTTTAGCACTGAAAATGAACCCATGCGCAACCTCGTCAACAAGATCACTGAAGTAACTGAGGAGGTGAGGAAAGGGTCTCGGGTTTCTAGGAGGGAGAATGACGTGCTCACCCAAGCACTCGGAAACAAGGAGCACCCTGGTCGCACTAGAGGAGCCGGTGTTGTTCCTTGGAAACTAGCATTGTCCGACTACTCTCGAGAGTATCGGCACCGCAGGAGTGTACAGGAGACTGACGAAGAGTTTGATAGACGTCTGGAAAGGATGGTGGATGTCAGAGTCGAGCAACTTTTGTCTCAAAGACAAGCAGCACTACCAGACCCCAATGATGCCTTGAGCCTTCATCTCAAGGGCCGCAGCAGCTGCGGATCGGCCCCGTTTGAGAATGATGTGAATGCGCCTCATGCGGTGGACAACATCAAAGAACCTGTCAATGTCAAGTTGTACGTCCGTCAGCAATCGACGAAAGACAAGGTGGCAGTCGGTCAGGCCTGGCCGACCTCTGAAGATGGGGTCATCAATGGCCAACCAATTCCAAAGGGGTATGCTTGCGTTAGCATTGATGCCATACTTGATAAGAAGTATAACAAGATAGTCATTGAGCACCCTGAGTGGAAGACATGCCCAAACTTGGTCAGAACATCCACCAGCAAGTTTTTTGGCGCAAGCGCTACATTAAGCTGGACAGCGAGTTGTCATCGGACGATGAGGAGGACTGTGAGTCTAATCCCTCCCATGATACTAATCCTCATAGAACTCCTAGTTCCCCTGTCACACATGTGCCAGCATTGTCCCCAGCAAGACAGATTCATCCTTCCTCTTCATTACCCCCTGAACAACATAACCCTCCTCACTCTTCATCAGCCCCGCCAAAGTCGGATCCTCCTCAAGTAGCGCCAATCACAAGATCAAAGGCAAAGGGAAAGGATACCTCGTGAAACGAACCCCGTCATACCAACAAAAGGACGATGGATTCTCTTCCCAAGTGCAAAAAAACAGAAAATTTCCGACCCCGGAGGGCAGCATACAATACATTCGTGGGCTTCATGGTCTCATTTGTGGAAAAATACGGCAACTAAATGGATCGGGCGCCAAGTTCGACACCGAAGATAAAATGAAAGAAACCAATGAGAAGATACGAGAAGCTTGCCGCTAAGAACCACATTAGTATTGAAGTTCTTTGCCGCAGACATGTATTATGCCCGTGATGAACCCCTACCGGTGGCAATGCAGGTATGTGAAGGGACATAAATTGGTTGAGGATGAGCTGGTGATGAACTTGACCCCAGCCATGCGTAAATTGCATGACTATTACCTAGCTGAAACAAGGGCTCCAATTTTGGATGGAATTCAGGTTATCATCCCTGCAAAGTCTGTTTTTTCATTATCAAGAAGAACGGAAGCTATTTGTTGGATGGGAGGTCTTGTTCCAGCTATACCAACAACGCGCCCTCGATACACAAATCTTGACGCTGTGGACGATGTAAGTACCGGACTTCGCACGCGGCAATGCAATTAACTATTATCCAGTCACAAATTGTTAAGTTATGAGCATTCCTCATGGTTTTATGCAGGTATATCTCACAATATTGTGAAGCCATCAACTTATTCACAAAGTATGGCTTCCTCGAACCCACCAAATTCTCTGAAGTCAACGTCAGAGGACTACACGGAGAAGACCCGCTAGCACTGAAGCAAAATTTGATGGATGTTATTGATGAATTTGTGTTCCTCGAGAAAACAAAATCTTACTAGCCCACAACATCGAGTATGTGTTCACCGCTTTTAAATCATATGTACGCATCTTTCTCATTAAGATGATTTGATAATTAGGAATTTGTGATTGCAGCCAGCATTTTGTCTTATTTATTGTCAATCTTAGACGCAATGAAATCTTGGTGTGGGACTCAAAAGGATAAACCACTTTCTCTTACGGATCCACTAGTAAACTTGCTTAACAACAAGTAAGTGACCCTAATAACCTATTAATTTTGACATCACGTGTGTGATGCAAGTTAGTTGCTCACTTTTTTTCTAACCCACGGTATATATTTGATGCTTGTGAGACTTGTACAATTGTATTGTAACTAGATTCTACTACTACTTTTCTAACCCACGGATACATTTGATGCTTGTGATAATGGTGCACATGAATTCTAACTAGATTTTACTACTACTACTTTTCTAACCCACAAAGATAAGCTCCACTCTCTCCATATAGGCCCTTTTGTTAGGTCTTTAGACCACTAATCAAACTTGATATCATCACCGTGCTCTAATTTTTTCCCTTTTCACTCTTCTTAATGTGGCTCGGTGTCCGTCAAGCAAAACTTCGGGGCTTCATTTGTCCCATTCAAGGTTGAAAAAATGAGGGAAAATATTGTGCCTCGGTTAGAGCAGCCACCGTGAACGATCGATCGCGGTTTCTATGTAATGTGGGCGATGTTTAAATTCTACTTGTGGGCAAACGAAACAACAAGACGAAACTATTGTATACTCCCCAATTCATTTGGTTTTTTGAATAATTCAATAAACTGATCTACTGATTCATAAATATTTTTCTGAATGACAGCGCAAAGAAAATCAAGTCCAACAATATCCTACCGTTTGAGATTGCAAAGACTTTGCAAGAGGAGAGCGGCCAAATTCATCATAGATGAGGTATTGACAAAAGCGGGACGATTTTCCATTGCAAAGAGTAGGGTGATCTATAAGAACGAAAATACACCAGAACTTATCAAGAGACTACTGTAGTTTGTTGTTGATGTTGTGAGAGATCTCGAACATGTGAGTGTCTTGGTCAGCGACCAAGACCCTTTGATCGAAACTTGTGAGCTATTGTAATCTGTTACACTACTTGGTCAGCGACCAAGACCCCGTGATGTGGACATGTGATTATGATAATGGTTTGTTGGTAAACCCGACATTATACGTTCTTGCAATTACTGGTCATTCTTATTTTGTAACGCCGCCGGCTATTACAAACCGCACTTTGTAGCCATAGCAATCAACTGCGGACGTCCAAAAAACGGTAGTGCCACTTTGTCTACAACACTTGTAGGTTTCAAACAACCCGGTGGTGTTAGCATAACAAACACTTTCGGTTGACATGTACAACCGGCGGTGTGATCGTAAACATCACTTTCGGTTGACATGTACAACCGGCGGTGTGATCGTAAACATCTCGTCGGTTGACACGCAGCCGGCAGTGTTGTTCGTTATTATGGTATCGCCGGTTTCTATACACAACCGAAAGTGTTTAGTTCCTCAACACTACCAGCTCATTTGCACGCCCGGTAGTGTTATTTGAAATAATTACGTCGGGTGGTATAGACACCGGCGGTGTTGTCTCAAATCACCGCGGTGTTTTGACCCGGTAGTGTTTCGAACCCCACATCACTACCGCTATGGTTGTGCCGGTTCAGTTTTTCGCCGGTGAAGGGGGTTATGGCCCTGCGGTGATGGACAATTTCGTAGTAGTGATTCCATCCTCGGGTTGCCGAACTAGGTGACGAATGTCAGCGGCGAATGTCACAACGACGAATCGCGGCCCGACGAATGTCTCGGCGGCGAATGTGACCGGCGAATGTCTCGACGCGAATGTGGCCCGACGAAGTCACCACCGCGAACGGCCGAAGTCGGCCCGTCATCGTGGATCGGTCGAAGTCACAACCGAAAGCGGCCCGCCCCAAATTAATGTGACCAACGAAGTCACAACCGAACATGGCTGACGAATGTCACCACCGAAAGGTGGAGACCGAAATCAAAGTGACGAAATGGCGGAGACGGATAGCAGACAGGTTTGCCTCCCTCTCTTCTCTCCTCCCCACTCCCCTTTTATAGGGAAGGTGGGAGGGGCTCCTTTCTTTATTATCCGAAATATGACCAACATTTATAAGAATGCCATTATGGGCTACAAAATGGGCCTAATCCTCACATGTCCTTCTCCAAACTATTTAATTGGGCCTATTACACAACTAGGGGTTGCCAATATGTTGGTATCCCAAAACAGGTGGCAAAACTTTTGATCCATCAAGTATTTTTCATTTGAAATCTTCACGATTTCTAAAGTTTTTTCAAACTTGGCTCATAATTGACACAACACTAACAAGAACGTATCACACCATGTTGTGCGGTTACTTTTGAATCTTGAATATACTAACGCAAGATCGACCAGAGCTGCATAGTGAATATACTGATGCAAGAATAGAGTTGCAGATATGTACTCATCAGATGCCACTAGACGACGCACTCGTCTGCTCTGGCACCGCCACCGATGCGACGGTACTCGAGGGCGGCGACATGCTCCCCATGCATCGCCACCAAGTCCGGTGCCCATACCTGGCTGCGGCGACGCATAACACCCAAACACATAGACGAAGGCGAGGAACACGGCCCCAAACAGCTGGAAGTTGGCGAGCTGCTCGGCGCGCTCCTCGCCGCACGACCGCCGCAGCCGACCTAGTCACCCTTGGCATTGCGGTTGCACCCGGCCCCAAGCATGGGGCCATACAAATGCGTGAATATACTGATGCAATTAGCGTTCCGGCCGCCACGTCGACGGGGAAGCTCGCCGGCAAGAGCGCGCCGAGGATGGTGGTGAGGATGCTGAGGCCGATGAGGATGACCAGGAGATGGTGGTAGTATCCCTCTAGACCTGCGTGGGTGGCCGAGTGGTAGGAGAAGAGGAGGAATTCAGATGTGAACACCGTCGCAGCCACCAGGCACAGCTTGCCGTCGGTCAGGGGCATGTACCTATGGTGATCGATTGCGATTCGGAGATGTCGTACTGGTGTTAACTGAAGGCAAAATCTATCAATTTTGAGCTATCTGAAGGGATACCAATTTTGGGCGTTACAATTTAGACCAACTCAAGAACAGAGTAGACATATACACTTCTCAGAAGAACAATATGTTTGTTGGAGCAATTCAGAGGATGTATTTGAAGCTAATGTTGATTGCAAAATTGCTGCATAGACCTGTAACTAAGATTCTCATAGAAGGAAATGGACTGGCTAAGCAGCAAGAAAAAAATAGTTTCCATTGTGGGATTTGGAGGTTTAGGAGAAACAACTCTTGCTAATGCGGTGTATGAAAAGCTTAGGCTGCAGTTTGATTGCTTTCGGCTTTTTGTATCGGTGTCTCAAACTCCTGTTATGGATAGATTATTCAAGGACATGTTCTATCAATTAGCCAAGTACAATTCTACAAGTATCAATGTTATTGACGAGCTAAGAGGATTCCTTCGAGAGAAGAGGTATGGATATATCACAAAAACTAGTCATCAATTTATTTGGTGGAATTTTATTTAGGACATGGAAAATCGGAAGTTCCAACCCCGTGCGGGTCTTAGCTTCCGACCGGTGGTCGGAACTTCCGACCCAAGACAGGGTTGGAACTTCCGATTTGCACATCAAGCAAGGTGCATCCGAAGTTTTGCGCAAATTGGAACTTCCAAGTAGGGTTGGAACTTTTGATATAGCTAAATTCGGTGAATTCAAATTTATATGTGGGGCCCACATCTAGAGCCGGACCCTAGAATTAAAAGCCCGCGTTCACTAAAAATTTTAGCAGATTTGACCGAAATTTGATGGAGATGCTTAATATGACGGTCCGCTACTGCGTGAAAATCGGGCGAAGCCATCTATATGTGGGGTCGGTTCAAAATTGGACTCTCAAATTAGAGAATTGAACTCTAAAATTAGAGAATTGAACTAGTTTTGTTAGTTTTGAGATAAAAAACAGCTAAATGGTTTGGATTGGTTTGGATGATTGAGTCGGATTAGTTTGGTTTTTAAGTGTAATATAATATAAATAGATTGGTGTGGATTTGGTTTGGTTCTTGAACTACCGGGTTGAGGAGGGAGGCAATCGACTTGTCGGATGACGAATTAGGAAAGGCCACACTTGATCCAGCTAGTTTTTTCCATTTGAAACACTTCTCGATTTGCAAAGTTTCATTTCAAACGTCGCTCACAATTGAAATAGCACAAATAACATGTATCACATCGTGTTTTGCACTTGCTACTGGTAAGGAAAGAACCGAGCAGCAACACGATGACCTCGCCGGCGGCGTCCGATGATCTCTCCCCGCATGGCGGCGCTAAATCTCAACCCTCGTCATGGTCGGGCGGTGCGCTCGCGAGATCCTCCGGGCGCTTCAAGTCGCCGATGCGCCATGATCCTCATCACTCATATAAGCCTTTTCTCCTCGTCATCTCTTTTGGAAGATCCTCCTTTTCGTCTTGATAATCTGTCCGGTCAGTCTAGTTCTCCATGCGGTCCTTGGTGGTCGTGCTTGTGATTTCAATGTTCAACATCTTAGTGATCGTGTCTTTAGATTCTCGATCTCTTGCTCCTCTGTTGGCTTCTACATTTTCAATCTCAAATCTTATGAATGCTCCCAATTCAAAATTTTCTTCCACCTTTGGCACGGTGGTGGTCCGAATTATGAAGTAGAAAATCGTAATTGGCTCCGTGAGGAGCAAGCTCGATGGACACATGTGGCCAAGAAAATGGTCACCAAAAAGTCCGGCTAACCGAGCCAATGCCGTCGAAATCCCCGGCCATCTTCAACCTTGGTCTTACGGCAATTCAAAATTCACCATTTTGAATCTTCATTAAAAGCCTGCCTCTAATAAATGGATTAATAAGAGTTTTAATTACATGGGTTTCAAGAGAGTCTGTTAAAGCACATTTCAAATCACGTGGACCATCCGGCCGGAGTTTTAGGCCCAATTCTGAATCCATCTCGTATTCTTCTTGGTGCTATGCATCCGGCCCATTTATGCCCTAAATGTCTGTGTTGTTGGCCCATTCCATTCATCGGTCGCGAAATGATTTCGGATGCCGAAAATGTCTCTTACGGACGCCGCGCAATGTCGAGGTGTAATGCTCAGCCTCGATTCCCGCGCTTGCCTTCCAAAGAAGATCGCCGTTTCCTCTTCTCGGCATTTTCATCGTACCCGACCAGCGATCGGTGGGCCTCCGAGTATTTCTTGCCCACGCATTTACCAAAATATGACTGCCTACTTAATGGAATTGAGCGGCCTCTCCACCGTCCCCCCTCCGATCCATCGTTCCTGGAATATCTCGATTACTAGAAGTTGGTCACCGAGAGCTCCGGAGTTTGACGACGAGCCATCATCGCCGGTGGTGGAGGCCCCCTGTGCATGCCCGATCGGCAAAGATCTTCCACCATTCTCTTCAAATCCTTCGGTGACTACGCGGTACGAGCTCTTGGCTACCCCTGTTCCTCCTCGTACTTCAGCACATTTCTTGGTCTGTAAAAACCCCCGTTTCTTCCACAGTGTCACCAAGGATGGCCTATCGCTTCATCGATCCTACTCCTTTCATGCCTGAATGGGGGCATCGTGTCATGATCCCGGGTAGGAGACCCATGGTGAGAGTGGTGACAGGTAGGCTGCAGCAGTGCAACAATGATGTGGTCATTGCTCACATCCGTCCACCGCCTTAGGACCATCAGAACTTTGAGGTAATCAGAGATATCATGAGGGATTTCCTGAACCTCAATGTCAGATTTCCCAATCAGTTTATTCAGCCTTGTCCTTATGGCCAAGCTTATGTCACTCTGAATCATATTGGCCACCGTGACTTCCTGATCAATAATGGGCCTCACCAATTTGGAAATATGCACATTACTTTCAGTCCTCATAACAAGCAGTGGAACAATCAGTCTGTACTTTTCACTCATGAATGTTGGCTTATGTTGCTTGGTCTAAATTTGGATTTATGGTCATATCCCCTCCTAGAAAAGGCTGTTTCAGGTTTTGGTAGATTGATGGTTTGGGATGAGGATCATAGCCACCCGATCCGGGGCTTTGGTTAAAGTCGAGTTACGATCTTCGAGGCTATCCCCCGGTTTTTCAATTTTGCTGAAGGAGAAGACCCCGATTCGATAGGTGGTGCGTCCAATGTGAAGTAATCGGCACAACTATGTTGGGAGCTATTGCCCGGGATGAAGATTTCCCACCAAGACCCTATGGACATTGATCCTAACAATTTTGAATATTTTGGTTTTGGGCGAGCATGGAGTGGCCCATTTCATGCACCTCGGGATGACCCTCGAGGTTGGTGCTTTTGATCCTCGCCGGGTCCAAATGCTTTGGTGGTCCTAATGATGCCGGGCCGGGGATGGCCCAATGTGAATAACAATGTTGCCCAGCTTGAGAATGCAGCCCAGTTTGAGAATGTAGCCCAGGAAGCCCAGATGATAGATGATGCACCTCTGCTAGTACCTCTGGTGGCCAACCCAGCAAATGATCAACAGCTGCCTGTTGAAGAAGTCATTCAGAACCTTCAGAACAATGTTATTGCTCCTGTCAGCCCAGACATCGTGGAGGGTCAAGTCTTGGCAATGGATGATGCCACTGACTCTGATAATGATCCTATTCTGCACCCGGTTCAACCGCCGGTCCCTCCCCGTGGAAATGGTGCCTTTTCCTGATTTCAATAACCTGCAGCCTATGATTCCAGAAGAAGATCACCTTGAGGACCTTTTGGGTTGGGTGCCACCAGCTGCTGAGGAACAGGATGTTCTTCCTAATCGAAACATTCGAGGTTGGTGCGGTCGCGGTTAATAGATCAAGTCCCTGCTGCTGATTGGTGGTTGGAAAGACAAAATGCCCCTGTGCCATGTCCTGAAGCTATCAGACTTTGGGTAAAACACTTCTCTTCCCCCATTTCAGATTCTATGCCTGTTCTTATACCTGCTAATTGGATGAATTTCTTCCTTTTTCTTCTAATGCAGTCTCCTACTTTTGACTGGGCTACATCTTTTCTTCAATCTTCTGCATGGAATATCCTAACCCCAGAGTCTGCAAAGTTTGGTAAAAGTACCCTCTTTCACTTACCAAATCAATGCCCTTCTCATATTTTATCTGTCTGCTCTAATTTTGCCTCTACCTCCTCTGCAATTTTAGAACCTTTCGTGGAGGAAGATGACATTCCTGATCTAGAAAATGTAGCTGCACCACCTGCAAAGAAAAAGAGCAAGGCCAAAGGAAAAGCCCCCATTTCAGAATCTGAAGTCAAGAGGAGTGAGAGACTCAAAGTCAAGCATAAGGGTTTCAAGCACTCTGTCTCATCACCTGACTGTAAGAATTGCCTAGGCTGTAAGAGTAAGCCTCCTACCATCTCCAAGAAAGTCATCAGGAACCTGGGAGAATCCTTTTGTGGAATAGATCCCTCTGAACTGTCATCCCCAAAGCTCTCGGCAAAGCACTCCAAGAAGAAGGCTGTTGGAGTGAGCAAGACTCACTTTCCTGATCAAGGAGGCCCATCCACAACAAGCTTCAGCTCTTCTTCCTCTACACAAACCTGCAAGTAACAAGACCAAGAAGGCGGGCAGTCAGGACATGGATCCTGCATCTGGTTCCCATAGTTTGAACTAGGGTTCCTTTCTCTTTCTATATTCTTTTGTAATAAGTTTCCTATGGCTAGTCGAACTTGGAATGTCTTAAGTTGGAATATTAGGGGAATAAATTCTGTAAAAAGTGGGATGGGATCAAAGACAAGATCGAGAGAAAGTGGTTGTGATGTTATCTGTCTCCGGGAGACTAAGAAAATTTCCTTTGATATTATGTTTCGAGAAATTTTTGTCCTCCTTGCTTTGATGCTTTTGATTTTATTCCATCTACTGGTGCTTCTGGGGGGTCAATAGTCATCTGGAAATCTGCTTTCTTCTCTGGAGTAAAAGTATTTGAGAATGATTTTTGTATCACTATTGAGTTGACTTCTAAGTTCAATAATGATTCTTGGCTGCTCTCAAACATCTATGCTCCCTGCACTCCTGCGGGTAAAAAGAAGCTTTGTCTCTTGGCTCAAAAATATTTCCATGCCAGATAATGTCAATTGGTTGTTGGTTGGTGACTTTAATCTCTACAGTCTCTCTAGTGATAGGAATAAACCTGGTGCTGACCATGCAGAAATTTACATGTTCAATGCAGCCATCAGTGCCTTGGGTCTTGTGGAAATCCCTTTAAAAGGACATAGATTGACCTGGTCTAATAAACAAGCTAGTCCTCTTCTAGAGCGTCTAGACTGGTTTTTTACTTCAGTCAGCTAGACTAATGCCTATGCAAACACTGTTGCTTATTCGATGGTTCATGAAACTTCTGACCATGTCCCCGTTATATTGCTATTTCAACTAATATCCCAAAAGAAATTTTTTTCAGTTTGAAAATTATTGGCTACAACAACTGTGTTTCGAGGACTTGGTTCTCGAGGGATGGACTGCTCCGGCACACATAGTGGATCCAGCTAAGATCATCACAGCTAAATTCAAAAACCTGAGAAAAGTATTGAAGGACTGGTCAAGGTCAATCTCCAACCTTAAGCGAGTGCATTGCAAATGTAAAATTGGTGCTTTCCCTTACTCTCTTCATGGAGGAATTTAGGGATCTCACAATCCCAGAATGGAACTTCAAATACATATTGGAACAAAAGTTATCACTTCTTTTGAGACAAAGAAGCATGCTTACTTGGAAGCGAGAGAGGTGCCATTAAGTGGGTTACTCTTGGAGATGCAAGTACAAAATTCTTTCATGCTAATGCTACCCCGCATTACAGGAACAATATCATTACTTCCTTACAAAATCAGCATGGAGACTTTGTCAATGATCACTCCTTAAAAGCTGACTTACTCGGACAAGTTACAAGGAAAGATTGGGGGTATCTAATTTCACTTTGAATATCTTTCGGTTTGCCAAACTTGATAATATCCCGGGATAATTTGCGGGCTCTAGAGGAACCCTTCTCCAAGGAAGAAATTGATCAAGTAGTCAAGCACTTACCTTGAGATAAGTATCCTAGCCCTAATGGTTTTAATACGACTTTTTCAAGAAATGTTGGTCGAGTTATCTCCCCAGACATTTATAATCTCTGTCAGGGTTTTTATGATGAATCAGTCTGTCTTCAGAGTATCAATGGATCTCACATTACCCTGGTTCCTAAACACTCAGCAGCTTCAAATGTCAATGATTACAGGCCTATCTCTCTCTTAAACACCTCAGTCAAGATTATCACCAAGATTTTAGCCAACGGACTACAAGCGGTAATGCCAAGACTCATTCATAAAAATCGGTATGGCTTTATTAAGGCAAGATCCATCCAAGACTGCCTAGCTTGGGCCCTTGAGTACCCGCATCTGTGTCCCCAATCAAGACAAGACATCATCATCTTAAAGCTTGATTTTGAAAAAGCTTTTGATAAGGTAGAACATGAGCTTATGCTGCAAATAATGCAAAGTAAAGGTTTCCAACAGAAATGGCTTTCATGGATGAAAATGATCTTTAATTCTGGTACCTCAATTTGTTTTGCTCAATGGAGTTCTAGGGAAAGTTTTCCACTTTGTAGAAGAGGTGTAAGACAGGGAGACCCTCTTTCTCCTCTTCTATTTGTTTTAGCAGCAGATTTCTTACAGTCTATTCTGAATGATGCTACCCAAAGAGGTGTTCTCACACTACCCATAAATTTGCCACATGACCAAGACTTCCCTATTCTACAGTATGCTGATGATACTTTAATTTTTATGCAAGGGGATGAAACACAGTTGATGTCTTTAAAAAATATTCTCAATGATTTTGCTGAATCTACAGGTCTGAAGGTCAACTATGCAAAATCTATGATGCTGCCAGTTAACACAACAACTCAAAGGTTACAGCTCCTAGCAAATGCTTTTGGATGTGCTACTGGTTCTTTACCTTTCACATACCTAGGGTTACCCTTAAGTCTGACTAGACCAACTGTGGCAGATTACTGGCCTCTAGCATCCAAATGTGAAAGAAGATTAGTCTCCATTTCTTCCATGCTAAATGAGGCTGGACGATTACAAATGGCTCATGCAGTTATAAGTGCTTTACCAATCTACGCTATGTGTACTTTTCTCTTCCCAAAAACAGTGGTCAAACAAGTGGATAAGTACAGAAAGTATTGCATCCGGAGAGGTTCTAATATCAACAATAAAAAAGCCTCCAAAAGCAGCCTGGCCTTTAGTTTGTGTCTCAAAAGAAAATGGTGGTCTTGGTGTCCTAAACCTGGAATCTCAAAACCATTGTCTGTTACTTAAGCATCTTCACAAGTTCTATAATCACCATGATGTTCCGGGTTCAGCTTATTTGGAATGTTCACTTATGCTGATGGGTCTGTTCAGTATCGATAAAAGGGGTCATTTTGGTGGAAAGATATCTGCAAGCTCCTAGACATTTATAAAGGAATTGCATCTGCCAATTTTCATGATGGTGTTACCTGTCTTTTCTGGACTGATGTTTGGAATAATGGATTGCTCAAGCACTCAATGCCAGAACTTTTTTCTTTCTCCAAGGATTCAAATATTTCAGTCAAGGCCTTCCTTGAGACAGAAGAACTCTCTGAACTTTTCCATCTCCCTCTGTCTACTGAAGCTTTTCAGCAATAATTACAACAATTGGATGTCACTCTACAGAATCTACCAGAGCTGGCTGGTCATGACATTGGACCTATATTTGGGGCTCGACACTTATTCGACCAAGAAAGCTTACACTTAGATCATGGGGTCAATGTAGGTACCTGCTATCTATAAATGGTTGTGGAAATCGGCCTGTCAACCAAAACGAAAATTCTTCCTTTGGTTAATCTTCAAAGATAGACTCAGTACTAGAGGAATGCTGAAAAGGAGGCATATGTCTTTGGAGTGCTATGACTGTGTTCTTTGTCACACAAATTCAGAAGAAAACCTGGAACATCTTTTCTTACATTGCCCATTTGCTTTGTCATGCTGGAATCTTCTAGGCTTGGCTACTCATATTCAACCAGATTTGATAGACTCTTTCATAAATTTCAGAAGAGGTCTCCAAAGCCCAGTTGCTTTCAAGTAATCTCAGCCATGTTTTGGGCAATCTGGATGGCTAGAAATGATCTCATCTTCAGACAAATTCCTCATAGTTTGGTAGGGATTAAAAAAGTCTTCTGTCAAGAATTAGCTCTAGTTAAGCTTAGAGATAAACCCTCTCTTCAGCCTTACTTAGTTTCATGGATAGAGCTTTTTGTGTAATCTTTTTGATTTTTTTGTTTCCTTTTTTTTTGTTTCGTGATCTTTTTGTAAGGAACTCTCTTTTCGGCAATAAAGCACAGTAGGGGTCCCCCCCTCCTCTTATATTTCAAAAAAAAAAAAGAACAGAGCAGCAGATGTGTACTCATTACATATCTGCTTAATGATGTTGAACAGAACAGAGCAGCAGCTATGGTAATCAGTGTTGGACAGGTGCTTAATGATTTGTTATAGCATCAAATAAAGTACTTTTTCTGTACATTATGTACAACAAGATCAAGAAGCATCACGCTGATATCCACTTTTCGTTTTATAGACCAAAGATGACCATTAGTTGGTCCAGCTTTACCCAAAGCCAGCTCAGCTTTCGGCCGATCAGTCCACTTAGTCTCGGTCCTTTTCTTTTTTTGTTAGAATATATATATGCCCATGTCCACTAGTAAACTTTACATCTTAAACGAAATAAAAGCAACTGTATGTTTATTCTTTTTTGACGAAAAAAGGTGTCTTTCTAGTAATAAAATGAACAATACGTGTGCTATTTAATTTCCTCCTGAAAGGTAGGCGCGTAATGCTCTTCACCTAACCCAAGGACTTAATGATATGTTAAAATAATGCCAAATTGATTGGGGTGAGTCATATATTCCCTACAAATCTTGTGCATGATCTGCGACAAACACACCGGTGTACGGGGCACCACACACCACACCCCCACAAATATTCTCTGTTTGCGCGAGACGCATGGCCATGTTATGATGTTACAACAGGAACAAAAAACTATATGCTGATAATTCAAGTTTAAACGTGCGTTGTATCACCACACAAAAAAAAAAAAGATATTTTAAGATTAATAATTAAAATATTCTATTTAATTTGTTGACAAACATTACTATTATGAGTGTTAGTCAACATGTGTTATAAGAGAATTTACATCTTACATCATATTTTGCAACTAAACTAGAGATTCATACGACAACCCCTCTTTTCAAAATGCCCTAGGTTGGCACTACTCTATTTAGCCATCAATGTGAACCCCTTCATCAGAGAGAAAGTGAGTTAATGGTACTTGAGAATCGAGTGATTTTTACACTGGGGCTTGTCAAAGAGGCCGTTTTGGGGACTTAGTTTGCTTGAAAGGATCTAAATTTTAATTCCTCTAGATGAAAAGATCCAAACGCCCCTGAGTTAAAACTGGCCAAGTCATGGAGAGAGCACGATGGACCAAAATTTGGAGAAAGTAATTTTGACTCTTTAGCATTTAGATATAGATAAAATGAATACGCACACCACATAACAGATTTTATTATTATTATTATTATTATTACATGGGACCGACCACCATCTCTTCCTCCGTCGTTGTCAACAGCTCTCTCTGCTTAGTAATTTTTCTATTTATTGCACGCCTCGGTCTCTTCTGGCTCTTCAACTATCAGCAGGCCAGACTCTGACCGAGCAAATCAACCACACACCTAGTCTTGTTGTCACCGTGGAAATCAACTTCACACCAGCACCCACAATAGCTTAGCCTGCTCAGGCATCACCACTGCAAACACACACCCCCTGTAGCCCTTGCTACTTGCACAAAGAGAATCCATGGAGGTCGTGTTGGGGGGCACTTCCAAGCCTCCTCCCCAAGCTTGGCGAGCTGCTTGCTGACGAGTACAACCTGCAAAAGGAAGTGAAAGGGGGATCAGGTTCCTCCAAGCTGAGCTCGAGACCATTAAGGCTGCCCTGGAGGATATCTCCAAGACTCCAGCGGACCAGCTTCCTAATCTTGACAAGATTTGGGCAAGGAATGTAAGAGAGTTGTCCTATGACATCGAGGACAACATCGACACATTCATAGTGCAAGTCAGGGGCCATCAAGCAGCCACAAAACATGGCTTCAAGAAGTTCATAGAAAAGATCCTTGGTTCCTTGATGCAGCCCAAGATTCGCCGCAAGATTGCTATTGACATAAGAGACATCAAAAGTCGTGTTGTAGAGGTGCACGATCGGCGCCGCAAGTACGAGGTTAACTACGGTGTTGATAAACCTGTCAAAGTTGATCCCCTTGCGTTGGTTGCAATGGCTCGGTACAAGAATCCGACACAGCTAGTTGGCATTCAGGAGTCAAGAGATGAGGTAATCAAGATTCTAACAGAAGGCAATGAAGCGTCAAGGAGGAAAAGAAGATAGTTTCCATTGTGGGATTTGGAGGTTTAGGAAAGACAACTCTTGCTAATGCGAGTGTATGAAAAGCTTAAATCACGGTTTGATTGCTCAGCTTTTTGTATCGGTGTCTCAAACTCCTGATATGGATAAGCTATTCAAGAACATGTTCTATCAACTAGCTAAGAAGAATACTGATAGTATTGATGTCATTGGCGAGCTAAGAGGATTTCTTGTGGAGAAAAGGTATGGAATATATCAAAAAATTTGTCATTAGTTTATTTCTTGGAGTTTTTGTTTTGGAGGTTCAAAAAAATATGATATTATATCTGGCTCACGTTAGTGCCACTCAAGTTTATCTCTTATCTTTTATATGTGATACTGTCTCTTTAAGTCGCTTTTGCTTCCAAGTGAGAACCCATTATTGCCAACATGTCTAGTCTTCGGTTCAGTACTCTAGAGCTCTTTTACGTGTCTCCATGTAATGATCTTGGACAACCAAAGATCCTTTCTATCGAAATGCGGAATTGAGACTATTACGTGAAGCGGATGAAGCATTTTCCAAGATTAATTCATTAGCTTAGTGTAAGCAAAACCGGAAGCTTTGTTTTGGTGTGGCTTGGCTTTTTCCCACTTAGAAACAAGTAGATGTACAACGCACATGGACATAGCTTCAAAATTTGTATAAAAAGAAAATAGGATTGCAGAATTTCAGAAAGAAGAATTTATGGATTAGCCTAGTATGTGTTAAATACTTTTGGAACTAATATAATCGATCTTGATCCTTGTGTAAGCTCTCGTTTGTTTCTATCTAAATGAAGAAAAGTTGCATATTTACTGTTTGCTAATATGTTTTTAAATTCATCAACACAAGAATGGAAAAGTTGCATTACTGGTCTATTTACTATTTGCTAGCTAGCATGTTGAGCACGGCTATTTTTTGCATTGCTCACATACGTGTACAAGAAGACTTGTAATGATCAATGTGGTGGTGGACCATAGGCAGGGGCCGCCTTGATGCTTTTACCTTCTTCCCCTTTGCTTATGATTATTATGGTATCAATTAATGAACTTTTTATCCCTCGGTTATATAACATGCACAACGCATATAAGAAAGATTGCAATTTTGTATCTCATTTTGCTTAGTGACATACATCACACATGGCCTTCTGTTGTTCAATGTGCTCAGGTACTTAGTTATTATTGATGACATATGGAAAATCTCAAATTGGGAAATGATAAGGTGTGCTCGCCTGATTGTAGTGCTGAATACTGAGGATTGTCACAACCACTCGTATTTTCAAGGTTGCTGAAGAAATTGGTGGTCCTTACAAGATGAAGCCCCTCTCTCTGGAGAACTCTAGGACATTAATGTATGGAAGAATATTTGGCAAAGAAGACAGCGACAAATGCCCTGAAGAAGAGCTAGAAGAAGTATCAAAAAGAATACTAAAGAAATGTGATGGTGTTCCCTTAGCTATTATCACAATCGCTAGTTTGCTGGCCAGCAAAGGAAGAAACAAATTGGATTGGTATGATGTGTGCAACTCTATTGGCACCGGACTAGAGAAGAATAACACCATGGAGAACATGAGAAAGGTTTTGTCACTCAGCTATAATGATATGCCATCACATCTGAGGATTTGCTTGTTATATTTAAGTATGTTTCCGGAAGATTATGATATCGAAAAGACCGTTTGATATGGTTGTGGATAGCTGAAGGTTTTGTCCAACATGAAAAGCAAGAGAATGGCTTATTTGAACAAGGGGAGAATTACTTTAATGAGCTCGTAAATAGAAGCATGATCCAACCCAAGTACAAGAATAATGGCATGGTAGAATCTTGTCGTGTGCATGATATGGTGCTTGATCTTATATGTTCCTTCTCAAGTGAAGAAAACTTTGTTACTATACAGAACTATATGGTTCACTCATCTGCATCAAAAAAGGTTCGAAGGCTATCCCTTCAAACCAGCAAGGCTGGTCATGGTACACCTGAGGCCACATTGAGTGAAGAGCATCATGTGAGGTCAGTTATTATCTTTCAATCTGCTATTGATGACTACATACCAAGGATACTTGAGAACTTCTGCATTTTGCGTGTACTGGATTTAGAAGGGTGTCGTCTTTCACAAGACTGCCTTAAGTATCTTGTCAACTTACTTCATTTGAGGTACCTATGTCTAAGAAGTACACTTATTGATCACCTCCCTGAAGAAATAGGAAACCTGCAGCTTCTACAAATGTTAGATGTGAGTCATTGCTACGAAATTCCATGTTTACCATCGAGTATTGTACGGCTAACACAATTGATGTGCTTACACATAAGTGGCAAGACAAAAGTGCCAGAAGGGATAGGGAACTTGATAGCCCTTGAAGAGCTTTCAGGTTTGATCATCCATAAAGGGAAGATTCTAGAAGAGCTGAGCCATCTAACACAGCTGAAGGTGCTGAAATTTGTGATCACGGATGCCAATTTCTTGGACAAATCCTTGGTAGAGTGCCTAAGCAAGCTCCAGAAAATCCAGAGTCTAAAAATGTACATACTCAAAAGGGAATGCTACTTGGACGGCTGGGTCGTCACCGCCCCTCAAAACCTCCATGCATTGGAAGTAGCCCATGTATGGTATGGTCAGCGTGGAACTTGCTGGTTTGCTACGCTGCCTCCTTGGTTGAAGGTAAATCCCACCCTCATTGTGAGCCTCTCCGTCCTCCGGATCAGAGTGAAGCGGCTGCAGCAGGAGGATCTCGAAATCCTAGGGAGGTTGCCTGCTCTCCGCAGTCTAGATCTTAGGGTGGACCATAAGAATCTTGCAATCAATGGGACACTCGTTGTTTGTGCTTGCTCGTTCCCATGCCTCTTGTGGTTTGCATCGTACGGACATGGAGGGCCTATGGTGTTTGAGCAAGGAGCCATGCCAAGGCTCGTGGACCTTTACCTTGAATTCCAACTGCAGCAGACGAGAGAAATCTACGACAGTTTTGACTTGGGCCTGGGGAACCTGCCATTGCTGCAGAAAGTCAGCCTTCAGCTCCAATCTAGAGGCGCCAGCAAGCAGGAGGTGGAGGAAGCAGAGGCTGCGGTGAGGCACGCGATTAAACTCCATCCCAATCATCCATGGCTTAATATACAGCAAATTAAGGTGCTGCTTGTTCTGCTTCTTCCTTACTCACTTATTATATCCATTTCCCCTTTTCTTGACACCTTAAATGTCCGCTGGTCCTTCTCAGATTCCGTAATCTACAACCATGGACAGATGATGATGAAGGTCTGCAATTATTTCCTCAAAACACAAAAAAAAAAAAAAGGTGCGCCAATTCTCTGTTTTTCGTTCTTCTGAGCTAAATATTTTTCCCCATGTGTGTCTTCTCCGATGGTTTTTGCTACTCTGCTTTCCCCCTTTCCTATGGCCTTTTCTTTCCTCTCTTTTCCTCAAATTCTCCTCTGTTTCTTCAGTTGTTCTCTGCACGCCATTAAAATCCATTCTTTGTATTGCAGGTCAGATTGCATTGACAAGATATTTAGACAAAATTACAGAAAGGAAAAAAAAAAATTCCTTCGTACCAAGACTCGGGGGTAGGCAAAATTGAGGTACTGCTACAACAAAAGAGGATTAATCATTTAAGACAGCAAATAATTGATGTCAATGCAAATAATCAGTTGAAGCTGGACAGTCATTTCTGTTGTGTAGAAAGAATGCATGCTAAAGGACTTTTCTGATCAGCATGCTTTGTCTTCTGCACGCTTTTGTTTGTTTTCATCATTGATATTGTTGCAGACTTGTAGCCAGAGCCTAGATGGCTTGTATTTGTATTAATTTTCTGACCCCAAAAATGTCGCTGCCAGGAACTAGTTATCTTGCTGCTGGTGAATGATTTTTTTTAAAAAAACAAAGCTGGTGAATGATTTGGTCTGGCGGACTCGTTGGCCTCGATGTAAGCTACGCTAGTAGTTTCCTTTTTCTTTCATGTGTGGTCACTGACAAGTCCAACAAGAGTGGAGTACTCTGAAACTGAAGATGGCTGAATTCATCTGAATCTCAACAGGTTCAGGGATCCAATAAATAAACAACGTTAGTTGAAAGCAGAACTGGATGGAGGAACGCCAAACGGTGTCCATTTCTTGAGATGTGCACGAGTCGATCAGATAACGCACTGGGCGTCCAGCGCCCAACAGCTGAAACATTCTGAACCTGTCTGAATGAGTAGTCCTCATCCGTCCGTGTTATAGTGACAATGACGGTGGCTTGGGGCTTCTAATAAGATATCTGGAAATTAAACGCGTGGGTCACAAATCTGATATTGAAACTTTTCTGCAAACTCATGATCTAGCTGGTCTTTTTGATTTGAGACTTTTTCTTGATTTCCATGCTTTTATTTCAAAATACTCTGCTCACGATTTACATAGGGCTAAGAACGACACAGGCAACAATCACGCAACCAAGCTAATACATGCTTGGCATGCGGTGTAGTCATCCGCGCATACGAGGTCTGTCAGAGGTCAGGTGCATGCCCGCCGTGGTCTTATGGGTCACCATATATGCCGTCAACGGGAGGTTGCGATGCGCGGGGCGGGCGGGGTCTGTGTGAGGAGATCCATCGAGGCATCGATCTCCATCAATCCATCGAGGCATCGATCTCCTCGTCTATATTGATCCATCGATCCATCCAGGCATCCCAGGCTACAGACACCATCGATCCATCGCTGGGGAAGGAGAAGATCAATGGTTTCATCGCGGTAGGTTCCCCTGGGTCGGTCAAGGCCATCTGCGACAAGCCAGACGCCTGATTCGCGAAGCGCCATCCGCATTCTCGGAATGGGCGCGTCGATCTCGCTGGATCTTCGGCAATTCTTCGCGGATCAATCTTGCTGGATGGTTCCGACGCCTGATTCGCGAAGCGTCGTCACCATCCTCGGAAGGGCGCGTCGCGTGGGCCGTCCGTCCACGGCCGGGCTGCCTCCGGCTGCCGTCGAGGCCACTGGAGCGGTCTTTGGTGGTCAGAGGATGCGGGCACGGAGGCAGCGCGCAGGCTCGAAGCTGCGCGGTGTCATCGCCTCCATTGGCTGTCGGAGATGGTGCTTCCATAGCGTGCAAGATCATCGGGTGAAAGCTTACAACGATGACGTCTATGGACGTCATGGTCCTTCTTGAAGACGTTGCGGAGGTGTTCTTGCATTGTAATAGCAGTCGTTCCTCACGCATTCTAACAGTGAGCAACGACCTCTTTTTCGCTAAGCAGATGCTTTTTCATTGGCGACAATATTTGGCGTCACGATGCACCTCGGGGACCCGCAACGCACAGATTCGGCGGATCGAAGACAATTCGGGGTCTTCCTCCCGCACAAAAGACCGATGGTGGCTATTCCGAACGCCACCGATACATCAAGGCGGAGGGGCAACGGTGAGGGCACACAATTTCAAGCGTGGGCGTTTTGCCCGGCTGCCGCAGGGGCTGTCTCCATCCAATGAGTTTGTTTCAAGTTTATTTTGGTGCACGTTGTTCAAGGCGTGGTGGCTGATTTGAAGACCGCCATGAAGCGACATCGATATCTTTTAGCACTTTCTTGAGTAGTACACTCAATTCTTTTTTGGATGTAGTAGATCATTAGTACATTTATCTTCATGTACTAAAGTTTTTTTTATTCTTAATTTTGTAATAAGTTTGGCTATCGCAGAGGCTTTAGGCTGTATGCGTTTGTACAGAGGCCGGAATGTTAATTCCTTTATCTAAAAAAATATATGCCGTCAACTGGTCCCCATCCATAGTTCCTTTCATTTAGAAAATACGACATCTCTGCTGGGTGGGAAAAACGGCCGTTTCACGAGGAAAATTAAACGGCCAGTGCGGAGGAAAGGATATATTTAACTCTTCTCCCCTCCATACGATGTATATGGGTTGTTCCGTTGCTAGCTAGCCACACTTTATCACACTTCATGTTAGACAAATTTAACCAATTTGGCAAGTGTTTGGTTCATCACAAACCTTAGACAGGATTCTTTAAGGCTCCACATGTCAAAGAGTATAAAAGTGTGGCAAGATTTTTCAAAAAAAAAGTGTGATAAGATACCTTTAGTCATGGCAAAGAGTGGCCACCAATTTCTTTGCCACACCTTTTGTGGCTTGCCACACATGCCTAAGGTTAGTTGTGGTAGGTTATGGATAGTAACCAAAGAGCCCCTATATATATTGAGAGCAAGCAGAAAGCACTGTAGAATTTCTCATTAAAAAATTATTGGAAAAGACGGATAATATAATTGTAGACACTCAAAAATGTCTAAGGAAAGTTCAAATCTCATAGACAAGCTGCAGTGACAGCTTGGTGACCCCCTCGGCAGCTTGCCGGCCACTCCGTACGGCTCGCTAACCTCTTCGGATATACCTTTCTGACATCTCGACGGCCGCACTACACAGCTCGCCCGCTTCTCTCTATAGTTCGCCGACCACTCGTACGGCTCGCTGACGTCTCTCGCTCCTGCTACCACTTGATCTCTGACGTCTCCAGCGTCCTTGGGCGTTGCGAGCCATCCGCCGGATCCCAAAAACCTCCACGTGACCTCCGCATGACCTCCACGGTACGAAGAGGAGATACAGCGGAGATTCAGACGGGTCTGCGGTGTCGATCCCTGAAACACTCAGCACATGGTTAATACTTTGGATCTCCGATGGGACTGCGAACACACCTCCACCTACTTCTGGGACCATGTCCCAACATTCAGTTAATAAAATTGATGTGCCTATGTTTGGATGAAGAGAAAAGGGTGCCGAATGGGATAGGGAGTCTGGCAGCCCTTGAAGAGCTTTCATGGTTTTATGTCAGTGTGGTCATCTTGACATACTACCGCGAAAAGGAGAGCGACAGTCTCCGCCGGCCGACGGTCTTCCTCGCCTCCGTTGGCCTTCAGGCCTTGTGGAGGTGGCAAAGACCGTTGTGCCTTCGCCGGTCGGAGGGGTTGGTCCTAGCAGGTCTAGGTTTAGGTGTCCGGTGGCGGCGGCGTCGAGACGGCGGCGGCGGCGGCGTCATGTCGGGATAATGTCCTCGCACTTCTCCCCGTCTCGGTGGTGCTATGCTCCGGTGCCAGCGACGAGTGCGTGGAGGTGGGGCATGGCTGTGGCAGCCTCTGTACAGGAGTTTGGGTGGCCTCCGACTCCGACGTTTTGGTGGCGGCGACATCCCGCGTCAAGGGTACAGCGACAATCGGCGTAAAATGGACCTTTGGAGAGTGGATCAAGCTTTAGTTCCCGCGGTATGTGTCGTCGTCAAGCTTCGATCCAAGTTTGGAGGAGCATGGGGTGTGACCCCGGCCGATGCTTGTTCATCGTCATCTTCATCCTGGCGTCCGTGTCGGGTGGCTTCGCGGCTCTTCTCAAAGCTTCATAGCGATGTTGCTCCTCCCGATCTGGGGCAGCCAGGGCGGCTTCTTCTTCAACGGCGGCAACCGGCGAGGAATCGACGGTGGCGGTCGACGACGGAAGCTTCTGGCGGCCGGAATCACTGGGTCCAGGGGCTTTTCTGCAATTTGTTATTTTGCTAAGGGCCTATGTGTGTAAGTCGGGTGGGACAGCTGTCCATGTACCCTCCTGGTATGTACCTGTGTTTGTATACGACGTTTTCCTCGTAATACTGGTATGTTTTATCAAAAAAAAAAAAAAAAAAAAAAATCTCGGGCCTAGGCCGTGCCTATCTCCACTAATCCGTGGCCTGGCGGCGCTTGTCAACAATCGCAATTCTTTTAAAACTAAAACAGTCTACAAGATCTTCCTTTGTCCTATAGGCTATAGTACCTGCTGGCGTGCCTGGGCCGCCGTCCACATCCTGGGCTTCGTTGGCACACCGAGGTGTGCCTGCGCTTTGCTTGGTGGTGCTGCTGCAGAGAGGCCGAGGAGAGGACCAATGCCAAGGAGGAAGAGAGGCCGAGGAGAGGACCAATACCAAGACCTTAGCTTGCTGTTGTTAGCGTAGTGCATGTATAGCACTTGGTTTATCGTCATCCTCATGTTCGGGAATTGGCTAACTAATCAAAATAAAAAGATTAGAGAATTGATTTGGTTGGGGGTGGCTGCCATATGCTGAGCTCTCTGGCGATGCCGAAATGATGTGGTTTTTAATGAAAAGAAATCTAATTCTATTTTGCAGGTAATTTTTAGAGGTGCGTATTGGTTACGCTACTGGGCACAGCTGCAGCGTGACGAGATAGCCAAGGAAGCGCTCTCAACAATAAGCAAAAAATTAGAATTTATTGCTTTAGAGATATCCAACAATGGATGGAAACATTTATATTGTTTGTCTTAGCTTCGTGATCGATTTATGACCGAGGCTCTCTCTTTCTGTTTTTCTTGAAAGCTTGTAATAATGGGCTGTGTACATCCCTCGGATGTAGAGGCCGGATATTTGTTATCCATTATCTAAAAAAAATGCTTGGCTGCCTCTAGTCGTCAAAATATTCAATCTGTTTTTTTTTTTTTTTGTCATCACAAAGTGCATGTGTATACCACATTGTTCATTAGCTGCTTAATTCTAGTGGTCCATTAGATGCTTGTTTTTGTGCGCGATTGTTTATGGATAGCTTTACCAACGAACACATGCTGGCACATGGTCTTGCATGTGTAGTCTTGGGTTTCATAATCTGAAAATAGTTCACTTGATACCACTATTGGTCATTGGCCTTTTTCTGTCGTTCAGACTGAGGGATCGAGAGACCACGGTTGGTCTCTATATGTTATTTTTTTCCTAATTCTAATATAGTTCACTTTAACCACGGTTGTTGGATCCGCATGGACCAATTGGGTGCAAAACCCGACAGTGCCAATATTCTTGTACAACTGGCATTCACGAGTCACAACAATACATGGAACCTTAGTTTGGACCTCCCAACTCCCGAGACACTCTGAATATAATCCTGAGCTGCAACGTGCAATCACGTTCTCGATCGCCATTATTGGAGATGCAGCTCTTTATAAAAACTTGCAGCAGACGGACGAACCAGTATCGACCACCTTCCCCACCCGTGACGAGCTCCTAGGCCAGGTTTCCGTAGTACAATAAGCTACCTTAAATACTACCACTCAACAAGTCCAATCACCACTGCTCACTCCGCGTGCGCGCTCCCACACACACAAGCACCCTTTGCTCCTTGCATTGCACCAAGAGCATCAATGGAGGTCGTCCTTGGGGCACTGCCAAGCCTCCTCCCCAAGCTTGGCAAGCTGCTTTCCGATGAGTACAAGCTGCAGAAGGAGGTGAAAGGAGGGATCATCTTCCTCCAAGAAGAGCTTGAGACCATCAAGGCTGTCCTTCAGCATATCTCTAAGATTCCAGCAGACCAACTACCTGACCAGGACAAGATTTGGGCCAGCAATGTAAGAGAGCTATCCTACGACATAGAGGACAAGATAGACACATTCATGGTGCAAGTCAAGGGCCATCAACCGGACAAAAAGCATGGGTTCTTCAAGCATTTCGTGACAAAGACCCTTGGTTCCTTGATGCAGCCCAAGATTCGCCGCAAGATTGCTGTTGACATAAGAGACATCAAAAGTCGTGTTGCAGAGGTACACGACCGGCGCCATAGGTATGAGGTTAACTACAGTGTCGATAAGCCTGTCAAAGTTGATCCCCTTGCTTTGGTTGCAATGGTTCGCTATAAGAACCCAACAGATCTAGTTGGCATTGAGGAGTCAAGGGATGAGGTAATCAAGATAATGAAAGAAGACAATGATGAAGGGATTAAGGAGCAAAAAGAGGATAGTTTCCATCGTGGGGTTTGGAGGTTTAGGAAAGACAACTCTTGCTAATGCTGTGTTTGAAAAGCTAAGAGCACAGTTTCAATGCTCAGCTTTTGTAACGGTGTCTCAAACTCCTGATATGGTTGGATTATTCAAGGAAATGTTCTATCAACTAGCCAACAAGAATAGTGCTGCAAGTACAATCAATGTTATTATTGGTGAGCTAAGAGGATTCCTGCAGGAGAAGAGGTACGGATATATCAATAAAACTGGGCATTGATTTATTTCGTCGAGTTTTTGTTTTCAAAGTTTGAAAAATATGATAGTATATCCGGCTCACTTAGTGCCACTCAAGTTTGCCTCTTATTTTTTAAATGTCATATTGTCCCTTTTATAAGTGGCTTTTGCTTCCAAATGACAACCCATTAATTACTGCCACTTGTCTAGTCTTCTGTTCAGTACTCTAGAGGTCTTCTCTGTGTGTCCATGTAATGATCTTTGACAACCCGAGATCCTTGTGGAAATTTGGAACAAAGACTACTACTTGAAGCCGATGAAGAATTTTCCGCACTCAGTGTAAGCAAAACCGGAAGCTTTGTTTGGTGGGGTTTGGCCTTTTCCCACTTAGAAAGATGTAGATGTACTACACAAATGGACATAGCTTCAGAATTTGTTTAAAAAAGAAAATAGGATTGCAGGATTTCAGAAAGAAGAATTTATGGATTAGCCTAGTATGTGTTAAATTCTTTGGAACCAATATATAAGCGCTCTTGATCCTTATGTAAACTCTTGTATGTGTCTATCTAAATGGTGAAGAAAAGAAAACACAAAAATGGAAAAGTTGCATTACCGGTCTATTTACTATTGGGTTTTGCTAAGGTACTCCCAAATAACTGTGAGCCATTCATCTATTTTGATTGGACGGTTATGATCATCTATTACCTAATAGGAGGTAATATGTGAAGTACATGTTTATTAATTTTTATATTTTGTAAAACATGACAATTAAGGAAAGCTCAGATATAAAAAATAATTTTCTAGATTTAATTGATGCGTGCTAACCTCAATGATTTGCATGTGCATGTGCATGTGTGAGACCATTATTCAATTCAGATCAAATACGTGTGAAATTGGATTCAGATAGAACTATTTACCATATTTTAGTTCAAATTTCAATGCCGGTATGGATAGTTCGAATTTTTATTTACATCCTAATATGAACTTGATTTTGAAAAAAAACAAATACAAGATACATTTGCTTTATTGATTATTCTAGGAGAACAAATAATTGTGAATGTAGAGATTTAAAATATGAGTGTAGAAGATTTTTGAAACATGTAAAGCTGGCCGGTCCCAAGAAATCATGCATTGCTGTCAGTATTAGCGAAGAATCGGGAGGCTTGTTTTTAAAGAAGAAAGGAGGATTTCCTGCCATATTTACTCCCGTCATTATGGGAACGGGAAGGAAATTCAATTGTTTTCTTAGATTTTTAATTAATTAATTAATTCATAAAATTTATAAAATCAACGGCTCAGATTCGTTTGATATATTACCTTCTCCTAGGTAAAAAGTGTACATTAGCATTGCCCTTTACTATTTGCTAGCTATTTCTTTGCATTGCTCACATACGTGTACAAACAAGGCTTGCAATCATCAATGTGGTTGACCATAGGCAGGGGCCGCCGTGATGCTTTTTACCTTCTTCCCCTTGCTGATGATTATTATGGTACCGATTAATGAACCTTTTTATCCTTCTCTTATATAACATGCACAGCGCATATAAGAAAGATTGCAATTTTCTTTCTCAATTTGCTTAGTGACGACATGGTTTTCTGTTGTTCAATATGTGCAGGTACTTAGTTATTATTGATGACATATGGAAAATCTCAGACTGGGAAATGATAAGGTGTGCTCTGCCGGATGGCAGTGCTGAACACAGGATCATCACAACTACTCGTATTTTCAAGGTTGCTGAAGAAATTGGCGGACCTTACAAGATGAAGCCCCTTTCTCTGAGAACTCTAGGATATTAATGTATGGAAGAATATTTGGCAAAGAAGACAATGAGAAATGCCCCGATGAATGGCTAGAAGAAGTATCAAAAAGAATACTAAAGAAATGTGATGGTGTTCCCTTAGCTATTATCACAATTGCTAGTTTGCTGGCCAACAAAGAAAGAAACAAATTGGATTGGTATGATGTTTGCAACTCTATTGGCACCGGGGTAGGGAAGAATGACAACATAGAAAACATGAGAAAGGTTTTGTCACTCAGCTATAATGATATGTCATCTCATCTAAGGACTTGCTTGTTATATTTAAGTATGTTTCCAGAAGATTATGATATCAGAAAAGACCGTTTGATATGGTTGTGGATAGCTGAAGGTTTTATGAAACATGAAAATCAAGAAATGGGCTTATTCGAACAAGGGGAGAATTACTTCAATGAACTTGTAAATAGAAGCATGATCCAACCTAGGCATGGCGTATATACCGCATGATAGAATCTTGTCGTGGTGCATGATATGGTGCTTGATCTTATCCGTTCCTTGTCAAGTGAAGAAAACTTTGTTACTATACGAGAACAATATGGTTCACTCATCCGCATCAAAAAGGTTCGAGACTATCTCTTCAAATCGGCAAGGCTGGTCATGGTACACCCGAGGCTACATTGAGCAAAGAGCATCATATGAGATCGGTTATTATCTTTCAATCCGCTATTGATGACTACATACCAACGATACTTGAGAACTTCTGCTTTTTGCGTGTCTTTGGATTTAGAAGGGTGTCATCTTTCACAAAGCTGCCTCAAGTATATTGTTAATTTACTTCCTTTGAGGTACTTAAGTCTAAGACATACATATATTGATCACCTCCCCGAAGAAATAGGAAATCTACAGTTTCTACAAATATTAGATGTGTGTGGTTTGAGCAAAATTTCATGTTTGCCGTCGAGTATTGTTAGGCTAACACAATTGATGTGCCTACGTATAAATCGAGAGACAAGCTTGCCGGAAGGGATAGGGAGCTTGATAGCCCTTGAAGAGCTTCAACATCTACGGATCCAGTATAGAGTGAAGGTGCTAGAAGAGCTGGCCCATCTAACAGAGCTGAAGGTGCTGCATCTTGTGATCAGCTCTAGGCACAGTGTGGACAAATCCTTGGTGGAGTGCCTAAACAGGCTCCAGAAAATCCAGAGTCTAAATATCAACATAAACAAAAGGGAATGCTACTTGGACGGTTGGATCGTCTCAGCCCCTCAAAACCTCCGTGCATTGGAAGTACGCTATGGCCAGCTTGATGGGTCGTACACAACAGAAGCAACTTGCTGGTTTTCTACACTGCCTTCTTGGTTGAAGGTAAATCCCACCCTCCTTCTGAGCCTCTCCTTCCTCCAGATCGGAGTGAAGATAGTGCAGCAGGAGGATCTCGAAATCCTAGGGAGGTTGCCTGCTCTCCGCAGTCTAATTCTTACGGTGGACAATGAGAATCTTGCAATCAATGGGAGACTCATTGTTTGTGCTTGCTCGTTCCCATGCCTCATGCGGTGTGAGTTGTTGGGATTTGGAGGGCCTGTGGTGTTTGAGCAAGGAGCCATGACAAGGCTCGTGGATCTTGTGGTTGTCTTCCCACTGCAGCGGATCAGAGAAATCAACGGCAGTTTCGACTTGGGCCTAAGGAACCTACCGCCGCTGCAGCGAGTCGTGGTTTTTCTTGCAATCTAGAGGCACCAGCAAGCAGGAGGTGGAGGAAGCAAAGGCTGCCGTGAGGCACGAGATTGAGGTCCATCCCAATCATCCCGACACTGAGGTAAACAACTTCTGATGTAGATGAGGCTTATGAATAACGATGCTTTGGTTGTAACTTCTCCCTTATCTCCTAAATATCTTTGTTTCTTCTCAGGTTTACGGATGAACTATAAGCCAAGACTCGCAGATCTTGAGCTGTTGCATTCCGTTGCTATGCTCAAGATGAGATAAATCATCGGTGGTTTCGACATGGGCTTGAGGAACAGACAGCAACCTGCTGTTACTGTTCCGCTCTGATCGGAGGTGACCAGCGCCGAGGAGGCGGAGGAAGCAAAGCCTGTGATCAGGATCAGTGATGAATCGGACTGATCAAGAAGAAGGTGTACCTGTTCTGCTTTCCCCCCCTTCCTCTGATGTATGTTAGTTAAACCTTGCTATCTTTAGTCTGCAATCTACTTTGTGCATGGGCGCATGAGCACACCGAGTGTGTGGTCACCGTGCATGCTTAGAGGGCCGTGGCCGAGAATAGCTCGCCATGGACCTGGACTCTCCACCATTACCGATGTCGTGGGCGTAGGGATGGATGCGTCAATCACGCGACGTGCGGCAAATGAAATGGCTGAGCGTCTTTGCTTTGTAAGAGCATCTCCAACAGTTTGCTAATTTTCACTTGGTAAATCTTGTAATTTGCCAAGTTGCTAAACTATTTGCCAAGTGAAAAAATAAGTCCTCTCCAATAGTTTGGTAAAATTAACTCCTCAAATCTCAAATAGATGGGCTCAAACTTATTTTTGCCGGTGTTTTTTTTACCTGGGCTTTTGCCGGTGTTTTTTTACCTGTGATGGAGGATATTTCCCGCTAGCAGCACTGTAGCACAAGCAAGCACATGTGCTACTTCACAAACACAATACACGCACTTGTGCTACTCCACGATACTGTATCATTCTCTGCCGGCGACCAACACTTGTGCTACTCGACACACTGTAGCACAAGCAGGGCATCCATAGCAGGTTCTGCCGCCACCATGCATCGACAGGAACGCCCACAAAGAGGTTCGAGAGAATCGGCAGCAGGCACCGAGAATTTGCCAAGCGGTATCTTGTAGCGCAAAAATATCAAATATGTCCAGGAGGAGAAATTTATTAAGTTGCTACTTTTTAGCAAGTTGGATGGCAAGCTGTTGGCGGGTATTTTTTCTCATTTTGCTAAAATTTTATGGATGCCAAGTTGAGATGGCAAACTGTTGGAGATGCTCTAATTCTGTTCTTATATTCAGTAAAGCACAGCAGAAAAGGCTGCTTGTTGTTCGCAGCATCAAAACCTCAAGTCCAAGAGATGTAGTGTTGATTGCTGGAATTAAAATTCTCACCTGTGGACTGTACCGACAACCCTGACCTTGCAAGTAGATCAATCTTGCATTGCACAGGTAATACTTGCAATTCATAAAGGATCCAACCTTAATTATTCATGTTCATGTTTATTTTGTAGTTTGGCCAAGGAAATGTAGTTTTAATATTGCTACTCTAGTAAACTATGCTATTGTGTATTATAGATTCAATATTCTTTTTTTTGCGAATCTCATCTTCTGTAAAGAAACTCTGTTCTTGCTCTGTTTTAGGAGAAGGAATGACCCTACAGATTATATATATATATATATATATAAACTTTGCCTACGAAATATATGGTTTATCTTGTCAGTCCTTAATTTGTATTTAATTTTGGTCATCATGAAGGAAGCAGCCATGCAATGCAAGTCGCCAAGGGACATAGCGCAGAGGATTCTAGTGGTGGCAGACAGAGAGGGACATCAAATGTTCAGAACTCAAAGAGACGAAATTTTGCAAATCAACCCTTATGGAAGACACAATAATTGGGAAAAATACTGGAACATAAATTGCTTCCAACAAAACATGTCATTTTCAGTTGTCAAGGAAGACACTGTAATCTTTAGATCTCGGTTTGTGTACACTAGCGTATCCAGTTGTGTGTTTGCAAGCCTTCTTGAGCCAGCACTTATACTGTCATGAGTACATATATATCTGTTGATATGACTGCAGAGCTAGCATGTACTTTATGATGTATCATGTACACATGAAAAGAGCACTGTTAGCTGTATGGATAAACCATCTGATTGTGAATGACAAAAACATTTCTGATCCATCTATTGATCAATGAAGACATGCTAGAACATCAGGTGACATGATGCATGGATGGAAATGTCAAATAAGGATCTGGCCTCAAATTCCATTTTGAAATGCTTCTGTTTCCTTAGGTCCTTTGCCAGAATTTTATCATGAAACTTTTTTATTGGTTTAGATCTTTTGCCAACATTTGATCTCCATACTACACGATTGGAATTTTGCCTGCAAACTTTTTGATCCAGCTAGTATTCTCCATTTGAAACTTTTCTCGGTATGAAAAGTTCTCATAATTGACACAACACTACTTCATCTAAAAAAAAAAAAGAACACTAATAACAATATATCACATCATGTTCTGCACTTGCTACTGAGTATACTGATGCAAAAACAGAGTTGCAGATATGTACCCATCAGACGCCACTAGACAACGCACTCCTTCCGCGCCGCCGCCACCGACGCCACGACACTCGAGGGCGGCGATGTGCTCCCCATGCAGCGCCACCAAGTCCGGATGCCCATACCTAGCCGCGGCGACGGCGTAACACCCAAGCACATAGACGAAGGCGAGGAACACGGCCCCAAACATCTGGAAATTGGCCAGCTGCTCGGCGCTCTCCTCGGCGGCACGGCTGCCGCAGTCGACCTGGTCGCCCTTGGCATTGCGTTCGCACCCGTCCGGGAGCATGGGGCCAAACAGCGTGAACGCCGTCTGGTAGAACCACAGCCCCTGGAGCGCGATGAGTGTCCCAACAGCAACGTCGACGGGAAGCTCCCCGGCAAGAGCGCCGAGGACGCTGGTGAGGATGCAGAGGCCGATGAGGATGACGAGGAGATGGTGGTAGTAGCCCTCCAGACCTGCGTGGGTGGCTGAGTGGTAGGAGAAGAGCAGGAATTCAGATGTGAATGCCGTCGCGGCCACCAGGCACAGCTCGCCGTCGGTCAGAGGCATGTACCTGCGGTGACCGCCATTGCAGTTGCAGAGAGTTCAGCTTAAACTGAAGGCACAATGTGACCTTTTACACGCGATTATCATGCAACGAGATCAATCAATAGTTCATTACCAAATTTATGTCTCAGCTCAACTTTTGGTGCTACGATTTTGACACAAACTCTACCAATTTTGAGCAATCTAAACAATGGTACAAACTGGAATGACCCTACAGATTATATATATATATATATATATATATATATATATATATATATATATATATATAAACAAAAAAGTTTGCATAAGAAATACTACAAACTGCTAGTCAAGAAAAATCATGTAGCCATTCACTAATATGTGGTTTATCTTGTTAAGAAGCAACAATTTGTATGACACTAATAATGCACTGCATGAACTGTCAGTTGCTAATTTGTATTTAATTTTGGGCATCATGAAGGAAGAAGCCATGCAAGTCGCTAGGGGACATGGTGCAGACATGGATATCAAGCTGCTAACTGTTTATGGCATTTCATTGCAAGTTCAAATGTTCAGAACTCAAAGAGAAGAATGACAACTCAACAACATGGAAGACAGAATACTTGGGAAAAATGCTGGAACATAAGTTGCTTCCAAAACATGTCATTTTTAGCTATCAAAGAAGACACTGTAACCTTTAGATTTCAGTTTGTGTGCACTTGTGTATCCAGTTGTGTGTTTGCAGGCCTTCTTTGAGCCAGCACTTATACTGTGATGAGTACATATCTTTTGACACGACTGGAGAGCTAGCATGTATGATGTATCATGTACACATGAAAAGAGCACTGCTAGCTGTATGGATAAAACATCTGATTGTGAATGACAAAAACATTTCTGTATCTATTTACTGAAATGCTTCTATTTTGAAATGTTTCTATTTCTTTAGATCCTTTGCCAGAATGTGATCATGAAACTCTTTGATTGGTTTAGATCTTTTGCCAACATTTGATCTCCATACTATATGATTGATATTTTGCCTCAAACTTTCTGATCCAGGTAGTATTCTCCATTTGAAACTTCTCTCGATATGAAAAGTTCTCATAATTGACACAGCACTAACAGCAACATATGACACCATGCTCTGAATTTGCTTCTGAATACTGAATATACTGACGCAAGAACAGAGCTGCATATATGCACTCATCAGACTCCACTAGACGACGCACTCCTCTGCTGCTCTAGCGCCGCCGCCAATGCCGTGGCACTCCAAGGCGGCGACGTGCTCGGTATGCATCACCACCAAGTCCGGGTGTCCATACCTAGCCGCGGCGACGGCGTAACACCCAAGCACATAGACGAAAGCAAGGAACACGGCCCCGAACAGCTGGAAGTTGGCCAGCTGCTCGGCGCGCTCCTCGGCGGCACGGCTGCCGCAGTCGACCTGGTCGCCCTTGGCATTGCGTTCGCACCCGTCCGAGAGCATGGGGCCAAACAGCGTGAACACCGTCTGGTAGAACCACAGCCCCTGGAGCGCGATGAGTGTTCCAGCAGCGACGTCGATGGGGAAGCTCCCCGGCAAGAGCGCGCCGAGGACGCTGGTGAGGATGCAGAGGCCGATGAGGATGACGAGGAGGTGGTGGTAGTAGCCCTCGAGACCTGCGTGGGTGGCCGAGTGGTAGGAGAAGAGCAGGAATTCAGATGTGAACGCCGTCGCGGCCACCAGACATAGCTCACCGTCGGTCAGAAGCATGAACCTGCAGTTGCAGAGAGCTCAGCTTAAACAGGGTGTTAACTGAATGCAAAATGTGACCTTTGACACGAGATTATTTTGCAACGAGATCGATTAATAGTTCGTTATCAAATTATCTCTCAATCCGACTTTCGGTGGTACGATTTTCACACAAATTCTACCAATTTTAAGCTATCTAAGAATGGCATTACAATTCAACAGCTCAACAACAGAGTTAACAGATCCAAACGATGGCAAGACACACACCTGGTGCACTTCTGGGAGAGGAGAGCGAGCGCGCCAAAGAGGAAGAACATGAGGAGCATGCCAGCGTGCTCAAGGTAGATAAGGCTGGACTCCGGCGCGACCCCTCCACCACGGCCAGCGAGGACGCCGCCGCCAAGCTCGAGGTACATGTCGAGGAACGCGCCACCAGCCACCACGTAGAGCTCCAGGAGGCGAGGCGCCCGGGGAGGTCGAGGGGGCACCACGCGCGGACGCGGAACGACGGCGGGTCCGCGGCGAAGCGCGCCACCGCGGACCATACCCGCCATAGACCCACCGCCAGGAACAGTGTCCCCGGTAGCACGTGGCCGTTGAACGACCCCATTTCGTCTCGGCTCTCGACGGCGGCGAGATGGTCTTGGGTCGCCGGCTGAGGCACGGCAATGCCGGACTGGACCGCGTGGGGTCGGTGGATCAGAAGCAATGTGCGCCGGTGGCCGGACTCTGATCCTGCCCCTGGGAAGAGAAGAGGTTGGGGGATGGATGGGTGGCCGGCCAGTTCTCGGCGAGGATGCGAGACTGGCAAGGCAAAAAGCTTTCGTTCGTTGGTGCCGGCGGTCCAAGATTTGAGACAGATAGCATCGTTTCCGACTCTGTTGTGCTGCACCTGAAGTGCACATTTTGCTCTGCTCAGAGAGCGTCAGAGATCCGGCGACGGCGAGCCGTGTCTGATTCCCAATCCCAACCGGATTTTAGCCTGATCCTGCGTCTCTCTGTGTGCTGGATGTGATTTGTTTGGTCAGACCGGCCATTGATGTCATCTTTGGATCATCAGCACCTACTACGGACGTGTTTGTCTTCTAAGTCGCTAGTACTAGATCACGCACCGTACAATAACCGGTCTCTTCGGTAGTGTTTAAATTCTGGGGTGTAAAATTTTAGGTCAGATGTCACGTCGCATGTGGTTTTGGGATACTAATAAAAACACAAACAGATTCTGTCAGTGAACCATGAGACAAACTTATTAAGACTAATTAATCTGTGATCATTATCAAATCATGGACTAATTCGGTTTCAAAAATTCATCTCATGAAGTAGTCGCAATCTATACAATTAGTTGTTTTTTAGCCTATGTTACTATTACACGTTAATCCTTACCAAACGCGTGCTAGGAAGAAAGATAAATGCTAGAAATTTTTACATTAATCAAAAAGATCTAGCCACAAATCAAAATATTCCAACCATCGATAACCATCAGATCTATTTCGTTTTAGAAGTAATTACCCACCTGTGCCATTATAGATTAAAAAATATAGACTAAATTACCAATCACGTTAAAAATATATCCATTAATCAGCTGAACTCACGTGTACAATATATGTTAATAAAATATTTGATTGAGCCTATCTATGACTTGGTTACTATTTATCAATATAATATATCGGCAGGACTCACATTCACATTGGTTAATCTCTAGGTCAATCTATTAATCTTATTAAAAAATATGCATTGATTGCCCAACACACATGTAGTTGGTTAATATCCTATGGGGCCTACCAATCACATTCGCTCTGTTAATAGTATGAATATACAAAAAGAATTTTTGAGGAGGACTTATGCTCATCCTGATTAATCTCATGGGAGATCCCGATCAGCTGTGCGACGATGACAATGGCAGCCGGATCAATAGGATCGGGCGCCCAAACAGGGGTGCTGGTCCCCGGCGAATATCGACCTCTCCCTAGGCGCACGGTGCAGAAGCGGCGGCAGCTAGGGTTAGGAACTAAACTCAGATGAATGATACCATGAACGAGAATAATAATTGGTGGAATTTTGGATATATTGCATTGGGTCTCATAGGCTGATTATATAGAGTATATAGGACTAAGGCCAGTCTCAAAGGTGAGTTTCATTGCGTTGTCAAGACTACCATGTCATATAAATTAAAATGAAACTTAGATGAAACCCCTATTCTCAATGGAGAGTTTTATTCTGTGATTTCATAGATATTTAATTTCATGACTCAGAGATAGTTGGTATTCGTGCCAAGAGAGTTTCACAAAGATTAAACTTTTCTCTTCTCTCTCCTTAAAGTTTCATGCAAAAAGTGGACTTACGTTGATGTGGCGCCCTATTTAATGTGCACCTATGAAACCGTCATTGAACTGGCCTAACACCTCACATGAGTAGACAATGTGGTACTATTCCTATTTACTCTAACAATGTTAATTTAGTGGTTCATTTGGCCAAATAAATGTTGTCTTCCTATTGTACTTTAGTAAACTATGCTAATGTAATATAGGTTTGCATATTGGAAAGCACTAATAATCTCATCTTTTGTACAGAAAACACTATTCTTGACTCTAGGAGAACACATCTTCAGTGATGTTCAATTTTATTTTGTGGTATGGCCAAGGAAATTAGTTTTCCTATTCCTGCTCTACTAAACTATGCTAATGTGTATGAATTCAATATTCAAAAGTACTAATCTCATCTTCAGTACATAAAACTCTGTTCTTGCTCTGTTTTTAGAAGAACTGGAAATGCAAAATGACCCTACAAATTACAAACATTAACAGCAAAACGTTGGCATATAAACATTGCAAACTAGTTCCAGAAAAAAAGCCTGTAGGCATTCACTAATCTATGGTTTATATTGTTGACAAGCAATAATTCGTATGACAATAACAATGCTCTGGATGACTGTCAATCGTCATTTTATTTTTAATTTTGGGCATCATGAATGAAGCAGCCAACCAGGTCGCCAATGGACATGTATGGTGCAGAGGATTGTAGGGGTGGGAGGCAGAGAAGGTCGTCATCAAGCAGCTAACTGTTAATGGCGTTGCATTGCAAGTTCAAATGTTCAGAACTCAAAGAGAGCAAATTTGGTAACACGTTAGACTATTCTAGAGCTTTTTACAATGGTTGTTGAGAAATGGATGGCTCACGACGCTCGATCCGACGGCTAAAAATACAGAGGAACCAAAAGGAACCAATTTTAGAGGAACCGAGAGAGCACTAAGGGCGTATTAAATGGAAGGCACACAAATTGTTTGCAAGTTGTTGGCGACATGTCGTTTTCAGTAGTCAAGGAAGACACTGTAATCTTAAGTTTTCATTTTCAGTTTGTCACTCCAGTTGTGCGTTGCAGTCCTTCTTGAGCTTGAACTCATATTGTCGAGTCATGACATGAGTATTGCACACCTATCTGCTTATACGAATGTATGAAACATCTGACTGTGAATCACCAAAACAATTTGTGATCCATCTGAATTTCAGCCATTTTGTGTCTGTTTCCTAGTACTTCTCTTCACTCTTCAGAAGAGTGGGAGGCACGTAAATGTAGGATGTAGCATCAGCAAAGGATGCAAAACATTTGACCAGCTGGTATTTCTTATCTGAAACTTTCCTTGATTTGCAAAGTTACATTTCAAACGTGGCACAGAATTGACACAGCACGAACAACACACATATATTTTTTTTTATGAAACAGGAGGGGTGGAAGCCCCTACTGGAATTTTATTAAAGTAAAATAAACAGAACGTCTTTACAACAGTCCTCACGAAACATAAAAGGTGAGGAAAAAAAATTGCTAAAATAACACAAATTACACAAAGTTGACACTGTGTTTTGCACTTGCTACTGAGTATGCTAAGGCAAGAACAGAGCAGCAGATATGTGCTTGTCATTCACCGCAGGTGCAAGCCCACCTTATACTCGTCGGTCATGCATGCACTCAAGGTTCCTTTCACTTAGAACTCAGAAGGTAGCAGATGTACCTCCAGGAACACCTGAGCAACAAGTCGCATGACGCCGTCTCTGCTGGTGCAAAAACAGCCAGTGCAGAGGATATTTAGGAGATTGATAGGGAGAAAAAAAATTAGGACTTCCTAACTTTCTTTGTTGATGACACAAATGTCTTTTTAGAACTTGTATATCTTTTAGACCAAAGGAGATTTCCCAGCTTATATTGAAAAGAGTAAAGTGCATGTCATGTCCTTAAACTATTGAGGCATTCCCATCTGGGTCCTCAAACTAAAAAAATGACTATTTAGGTCCTCGATCTATTAATCTCGCACACTAACCATCCAAATCATGCCATGTGAGCGCCTGCATCCGACGTGGCCATGCTTGAAGATCTCTAGATTGGTTTTGGCTAATTGATGACATCCTTAGGACTAATCTCTCTATGCTAAGTGTTTGATTTAGTTGGAGATTGGTCAAGCCAAGTGTGATGCATGGTGGTCATGTTGGATGGATCGAGATGGTTCAATTGATGATCAAGTGCATGACTTGGAGTGGATCGTGGATCAAAATGGGCTCAAGGCAAAGGTATATCATAGGGCCATTTTGATTTTACACTCAAGACACCATAGAGGGTGTGAGTGATTATAGGATCGATAAGCCGTACTATAAAGAGGGGAAAACTATCGTACATATCGATCCTCATGTGCCTCTAGGTTCAAAATCATTTGCATGCATTCTAACCTAGAGAGCTAACCTAACCTTCGAAATTGATTGTGAAAATGCTAACACACGAGCACATGGTGATGTACACGTGGTGGTGTTGGCACATTTACGAAGGCGGTGATGGTTGTAGGGTTGAGTTGGGTTTGAGAACCGCTCACCCTCCCGCCGAGCTTGCGAGGCGGGATTCGGCGCTTTCGAGAAAATGAGATGCATATTTTCTATTGCGCCGGATGCAAGTTGGTGGTGAAAAACATGCTAGTCCTCGTGCACAAATTGGTATATTTGTTGGATAGCATGTCGGAGAAAAGACGGCGAAGGAACGCGGACGAAACGATGACTTTTCTGCTCTGCGGCGTGACCGGACGCACCGACCGGAAGGCGGTCAAATGTGACCGGGCCCTCGGTCGGTGCGTCGCTCGCGAGAGCCCCGCAGGCCGAATTTCACCGGACGCAGGGACCGGACGCTTCCGGTGCTCGACCGGAAGCAGCGACCGGACGCTCGAAGTAGCCGTTGGCTGTGGGCCAGGTTCCTTGTCGGTTGTGACCGGACTCTGTGACCGGACTCGCGACCGGACTCGCTGGTGAGTCCGGTCAGGCTGTTTTTGTGCAGTTTGCACCCCAACGGTTGGATTTCGTGGTGGGGGGTATTTATACCCCCTTGGCCGGTTCTAGGAGGGCTCTTGGTCATTTGAAATCATTCCATACACCTCTAGAGCTGAGCACACATCCTCCTCCTCACTCCCTTTGCTTGAGAGCATCATTCTAGTGAGTTGAGGTGATTCAAGTGCACTTTGCTTTGATCATTGCATCTAGTGGCGCTTGAGGATCGTTGTGAGCCGGTGGATTTCTTGTTGCTCTTGGGGAGCACCACCCTAGCCGGCTTGGTGATTGGTGGAGGCGTTGGCAAGAGAAGGAGATTGTTCTTGGCCACCTCCGGTGATTGTGAGAGGACCGTGCATCCTCGTCGGGACGACGAATTGCAAGATAATACATTGCTCGTGTCGGTGAGTACCTCTCATTTGCTTTGGGTGCGGTAAGCCTAAAGGCATTTGGCTTGGAGTGAGCTCCACACCGACCCACACGTGAGAAGGTCGACACAACGGAGACGTAGCTTGAGTGGTGCTCAAGTGAACTTCGGGTTAAATCATTGTCTCCACTTGTCTCTCTTTGTCCCTTGGTGATTGGCATCAAATTGGTTATCTTATTGTCATCTCGGTGATTGGTTTGACTAGCCTCGACATTGCGGTATAACCTTTCTACACTCTCTTGCATTACTTTCATAGATAGTGTGCTAGTGTAGTTTGAGTAGACTTGCTTAGTTGCTAGAGTAATTAGTTTGTTCTCCTAGTGGTAAAGTAGCGACTTAGCTCTTGTGTGTGAACTAGAGATCATAGCAACTAGAATTGTCAATAGGAGGCTTGCCGACAAGTAGAAACTAGAGCAAACGCGTTTATCGCTTTTGTTATTCTAACAAGTTTGTCTAGTGTTTTGTAGAAAATTTTATTAGGCTATTCACCCCCCTCTAGCCATTTAGGACCTTACAATGCTGCCCATGCCAAGTGGAAGCGTCACGTGCTAAGTTTTCAAAAAACACCCTGCCTCCTTTCTCTTTGTCACTCCCAACTCCAACCGGCAAGTCCCGCGGCTGCAGCGGCAGGCCGCCAAGGCCAAGCAGTTCAGACGACAGGCCACAGTACCACACCACGCTTCGTCCGTTGCCGAGCTGGCGCTCGCCACACAGCACCCACGTCGGCCAGCACCTACGGTCCAGCCATCTAGGAAACCACGATGCTGAGCCGCACTCCGCGTCCGAGCTGATGCCGAGTCGGCGCAGGGTGTGCACGCAGCACGCGGACGCGCCGTTCTTCCCGAGCTACATGGCCTCGCCGTTTGAGAAGGGGATGGCAATCGCGGTCTCGCTGTCCCCGTTGTGGTGTGACTGCGAGTGCCTGCCGAGCCTGAGTGGAGGGAGGGGGTAGCGCGCGGTGCATGGTGTCGGTGGACCGTGAGCCCTACTCCGTGGCGCGCCGTCCCGGCAATGGATCCGTTCGCATCGCGGGCGCGCGCAACAGTCTCGTCGGTCCCCAGCAGCGATTGGCGGCGTCGAGCACCGTGGAAGCGCGCACGCGCCTTGTCATGACTGACTACTGACTTTTGTATCTTTGTCAGTCTATAAAAATAAATTACTTTTATAGACTGTTTTATGATCCTCCGACCAAATTCATTTTCCGACACGGTTTTATCAAGAGAACGGACATTAGAAATCAACTTTTAGAGTCAGTTGACTGAAGTGAACTATCCATAAAAGTAATTTTTGGATTAAAAGAAACATTTACAACTGGTATGAACCTACAACCTCTCACCTCACACTTACCACCAGACCACACAGTCACTTATGGCTACATATATATTTCATCTTTTTGTACTAATATATATAAATCTTGTAATTAATATTTTAGCTTGTAAGCGATCTTTAAATGGAAAATTTTGAACTAGAAAGTTTTAGATCACGTCAAACACTGCATCTTTTATATTGGACATGTCTCCATCCATATAAGGAAAATTTCAAAATTCAAAATTTAAAATTCAAAATCTAAGAAGTTAATATTTATAGCCCCTAAAAAATCAAAGCAAAATAATAACTCAACTAAAAGTATGTAGACCTCGTCAAGCTCTACAACTTTGATATAAATTTTGCCTTCATCCACACAAAAAGTTATAAACTTATTTGTTCATCCAAGTCTAATATAGTTGACTTAGTCAATTGCTTTTTTTAAAAAAAACTATTTCTAGAGACGATGACTTCACCTATTTCTAGAGGTAGTTGACATAAATCACTGTCCCTAAAAATCGCATTTTCTTCATAAGTGGCTCTCTTAACTTGATCATCCTTAAAAATTAATACATGTTTAGTGATGGCTTACATAATGGAAAAACCCCTAAAAATAATTTATAGGGGCGGTTTCGTACCGAAAGGGAAATTCTCATTTCCAGTAGTGTACAATGCTCCTGGAGCTAGTTACGACGGGTTCGCTAAGTAAACCGTCGTGTAAGAAACAGGAGCCATCTTAAAAAAGATCTTTTTTGTACTAGTGTAGATCTTTTCTTGCGTGGTTCATCTTGTTAGGCTTTGGGTTTGGAGGGCTGTCACCGTTTGATTTATTCCAGGTTGCTTACCACCGGTTCGGTGTTTTATAATGAACGAATCCATTAATGAAATACGAGCTAATTATGCCACGCCCGAAAAAAAATGCTGCCCCGCTATGATCATGACAGGTTGTCTAGTCTGATTTCAATTTCATCATCATGCATTATACACGGATAGAATAATGAAATAGCTGGATCCCCCTCCCCCGGCCCGAGCCGTTCACATTGGTGTCAGGCCACGGATCAGGCCTAGACGTGAGCTCGGTGGATTTGGTAACCTAATCTACGGAACCTCGATGGCAAGGAAACGAGAACGAAGAACAACACGAAGAACGAGAGAACTAAAATGATTAACCGACGAATGAATAAGGAAACAATGTTCAAGTTCTCGATGACTTGCCGCCTAACCGCCCACTCCACCTATATGGTGGCCAAATTCGATTACAAGGCCAATCGGCCCAAACACAAGAATGAATACCGACATCGAAGGAAACGCCCAAAGCCCACGATTCCATCAGCTCGACCACTTGTCGTTACTCTTGTCGATCGGTGAATGATCTGCAGAGGTCCTTTCGACATTGCCCCATTCTTGAAGCGCTTGACCCCAAGCTGTTATCTTTGGAAATCGTCGACCCAAATTGTCGAGCTGCTCCCGGTAGACATGTATGAAGGCAAAGTATCCCAAAACACTTGGATCGACCAATTTGCCGAGGCTCCCTTCTGAATGCACCTCTTTTGTCCAAACTGAATTGGTTGTAGGCTGATTGTAGGATCATCGGGCAACTCAGCGATATCATCATGTATCTTGACATTCGGTGGAACATGCTTCTTGAGTTGGGAGACGTGTACCAATCGGGTGAATCCTTGCTTCCTAGGTGGCGGTTCAACTTGTGTGCCACAACACCAATTACGGCCAATATGGAGAATTGTCCAAAGAAACGATAGGTGAGTTTCGATTACCTCTTGGGGCTAGAGAAGTCTGAATATATGGTTGGAGCTTCAAGTAAACCAGATCCCCAACCTCGAATACTTTTTCACTTTTGTTCTTATCAGCATAATGCTTCATCCTCTGTTGAGCTCGATGCAATTGGTGTCTGATCACATCATGAATCAAGTTTCTCTCCAAAGATCCATTGCTCCAAAACTCAGGTGCATGAAACGTAGTTCGAGGTAACTCCCAAATGCCTTGGCTTGTAACCAAACATCACTTCAAAGGGTGTTCTGCCCAATGCTGTGTGGAAACTTGTGTTGTACCAACACTGAGCCAAGGGTAACCATTTACTCCATTGTCTGGGACAAGCATTGACAGTGCATCTCAAAAATGCCTCAAGACATTGATTCAACCTCTCGGTTTGTCCATCAGTTTCAGGATGATTCATCCCACACATTACTTGTAAACACCTTATCCCTATCCGAGATTATCTTCCGAGGCGTACCATGTATTTTGTAAATATTATCCATGAATGACTGTGCCACGGATATAGCAAAATATAAGGGCGAGAGGGGTAAGAAATGGCCAATGTTTGAGAATTTATCAATGATGACTAGAATTGTGTCCCACTACGAGACTTAGGCAATCCTTCCACAAAATTCATACAAATTACTTGCCAAACTTGCCCGGTATAGGTAAGGGCTCGTAATAATCCGTGTTTCTTCACATGATCCACCTTAGCTTGTCGACAAACGATTACCTTGTCGACAAAATTTTCCACATCTTCTCGTCTTGGCCAAATAAAGATTTGCTTGATCCTGTGATAGGTTGCCAATACTCCGCATGTCCACCCACACCGAACTGTGTATAGCCCCCGTAAAATGTGGTTCGAGCTAACTTGTTGCCGCCCAACCAAATTCTCCCATATTGTCTAATGACTCCCTCATCAACGAGAGAAATGTTTGAATTTGGGTTTATCGGCTTGTGGATCAGCTAAAAACTCCAAAGCTAAGGGATCATCGTTATATCCATTTTTACTCTCTCTAGCCACTCGGCATATACAGAGGAGACAAACCAATAACATTGATTTGATGGCATCTTGACAATGAATCGATTTGCAATGTTATTTGTACCCCGCTTATATTCCACTTTGAACTGCAAGTCCATAAGCTTGTATAGAGCTTTCTGCTGTATCTTGGTGACCACCCTCTGCTCAGTCAATTGCAACAAGCTTTTATGATCTGTCTTTACGATGAATTCCATATGATGCAAGTACTGCCTCCATTTGTCCACAGCGATGAATTCCATATGATGCAAATATCGCCCTCCATTTGTCCACGACTAAAATGATTGCTAGGCATTCCTTCTCATATGTAGACAAAGCTTGATTTTTATGACACACAACTTTACTCGGGTATGCAATTGGGTGTTTATCCCGCATCAATCTTTGCCCCAAAGCCTACATCACTTGCATCGGTTTCAGTATGAATGGCTTTGTGAAGTCGAAGAGCTATCTTGGAGCCTGAATCAAAGCCTGTTTTGATTACGAAAAGCTTGCTCACTTACGTCGATCCATTGAAACTTGACATCTTTCTTCAGCAATTTAGTCAATGGTGCGCTCATACGTACCATAATTCTTGATGAACCTTCTATAGTATCCAAGAAAGGCCACTACTACGAAGTGACTTTTAGTCTCGAGGCCAAAATCGAGGTTACTCCCGGCCGGAAATTTACCCGAGTAAATGTATCTTTACTCCCGGTTGTAGCTCCCAGCCGAGTAAAGGGTCTGCGCCGCGCCCCCTCCCAGGAGGAGATCTAATCCCGGTTGGGGGCTTGAACCGGAGTAAAGATCGAGCTTTACTCCCGGCTCGTATAACCAACCGGGAATAAAGATCTATTCCCGGTTGGTAATACCCGGCCGGGAGTAAAGCTCGAGTTTTACTCCCGGTTCAAGCCCCCAACCGGGATTAATATTCCCCCTATAAATACTCCCCCCCCCTTGAATTTTTCAACGCATTTCCTTCAAAAAAAAAACAGCTCAACCCCCTTTTACTCCGGGTTTCCCAACCAAACCGGAATAAAGGTTTGGCAACCGCACTCCCCCTCCTTTTCATCCTCTATTTCATGTTTTTGCACTTTATTTAAATATGGTTGTTTATGTAATTTTCTTTTGATTAGAGAAATGAGGAAATTAACTTAATTTACCAAATTGTGTAATTCAATAATTTGTAGTCTAAATTAGAATTCAATTTAATTTAATTAAATGTGTAGGAAACATGGCATGGTACGTAGTGCATGTTGGGCGCGTACCGGGGATCTATCGAACCCGGCCGGATTGCCATGCTCGGGTCCATCGCTACAAAGGAAATTGTTACAAAAATACAACACGTAAGCTTGAAGCTTTGGCGGCCTATCATGGTGCAAATATTCCAAATAACAATGACCAAGGTGTAGCAATGGAGATTCGAGGAGATACCGGGCGAAAATATTAGTTTCTTAGGTTCATTGCTTCGTGCCCTACGAAGGATGTTCTCGCTTTAATTGATGTCTATTTCTTCTTTCTTTGCTTTAGTGGAGTTCGTTGTATGCGGGCAAACAAAAGTTGTAGGCTACACAATCGTAAAATAATAAAATGTACTATTCATGCATGTTGTGTATTTACTCAAATGTATGTGTTGTTTACTTTTTTCATACAATGATTATGTTAAAAAATTACAGATGAAGAGAAATTGGATGTACAACGTAGATCGACGCGACGATGAGTACGGGCGTGGGGTGCATGAGTTCCTATGTGCGGCCCAAGCAAACAAGCGAAAACGGTTTTATGTGCTGCCCATGTGCCTTGTGCAGGAATAAGAGAGAGTTTTCCACATCACATATCCTTCATATACACCTGTATAAGTCGATTCATGCCCAACTATGTTTGTTGGACCAAGCACGGAGAGACCGGTGTCCCAATGGAAGAAGGTGAAGACGAAGGGAGGGATGACGACAATGTTATTACTGAATATGCCGAATTTAGTGATGTCATAGAAAATATTGCAATGGAGGAAGATGTAGAGGAGGCACCGGTGCCGGCGGGAGATGAGCCTACCGATGGGCTTGATGAGGCTATTCGTGAAGCACGGAATGAATGCGAAAAAGAAAAGGAGAAGAAGAAGTTTGAGCGCATGCTAGAGGACCACAAGAAGTTGTTGTACCCAAGGCGTGATTCGAGGCGAAAAAAGTTGGGTACCACACTAGAATTGCTGCGGTGGAAGGCGAAGAATGGTGTTTCGACAATGCGTTTAGCCGGTTATTGACTATCCGTAAGAAGATGCTTCCGAAGGACAATGAGTTGCCCGCCCGACACGTACGAAGCAAAAGAAGGTTGTATGTCCTTTGGGATTAACAATCAAAAAGATTGATGCATGTCCTAATGATTGTTTCTGTACTATGGCGAGGATAACGAGAAGTTGGATGAATGTCCGAGCATGTCATGCATCACGGTATAAGATCGAGGCGAGACGATCCTGGTGATGTTGATGGCGAAAGGCCTAGGTTGAAAATCCTGCTAAGGTTATGTGGTACGCTCCGATAATACCATGCCTCAAACGTTTGTTCGAAAACAAGGACCATGCAAAGTTGATGCGATGGCACAAAAAGAAGACCGTAAGATAGACGGCAAGTTGAGGCACCTGGCGATGGGTCACGGTGGAGAGCTATCGATTCGTAATTCAAGGATTTTGCGAGATGATGCGAAAACGTGAGGTTTGCCTTAAGTACGGATGGTTTTAACCCCTTCGGGGATCGAGCGAGTAGCCATAGCACCGGCCTTGTTACTCGCTTGTCTATCTACAACCTTCCCCCGGATATGCATGAAGCGGAAATTCATTATGATGCCGATACTCATCCAAGGCCCGAAGCGACTGAAACGACATCGATGTGTACACGAGGCCACTAGTTGACGAGCTTCTTCTTTTTTGTGGAATAAACCCGGTGTGCGTATGTGGGATGAGTACAAACAGAACACTTTGACTTTTTTTTTTGTTTGTAACAATCAACGATTGGCGGCTCTAAGTAATATATCGGGACACAAACAAGGGATATAATGCTTGCACACAATTTTTCACGGATTGTAAGGGTATTTTTTTGAAAAACTGTCGAAAGGTTGTGTACCACGGCTACCGCGATCGATTTCTTCCCAAGGGTCACGTGTTAAGAAAGAAAGGGAAACATTTCAACGGTACCGCGAGACCACAATGCCAAGCCTCGCAACCGGACTAGTAAGGATGTCTTTGGAGATGGTCAACGATGTCAAAGTAGTGTTTGGGAAGGGACTGGCAAAGATACATTCCAAACGATGGTGAAGGTCACGCACCCATGTGGAAGAAGAAGTCAATATTTTGGGAGCTACCCTATTGGCAAGTCCTAGAGGTTCGCGAGTGCAATTGACGTGATGCACCTAACAAAGAATCTTTGTGTCAACCTGCTAGGCTTCATGGGTGTGTACGGGAAGCATAAGGACACACCAAGCGCGATCGGACGATGATAGACGCCAATACTTAGGCCCCGCTAGCTTTAGTCTTACCAAAGAAGAGAAGGAAAGCATGTTTGAATGCCTAAACAAGATGAAGGTACCATCTGGATTCTCCTCAAATATAAAGCGATTAATAAATGTGCCGAGAAGAAATTTCAACACTTAAAGTCCCATGATTGCCACGTGCTCATGACACGATTGCTTCCGGTTGCGCTAAAGAGGGATTCTACCTCCCAAAGTACGCCCATTTGCTCGTGAAGCTATGTGCATTTCTCAATGAAATATCTCGAAAGGCAATTGATCCGCAGGAATTAACTAAGCTTCTGAGACGATGTGGTTCGATGTCTTGTCGGCTTTGAGTTGGTGTTCCCTCCCTCCTTCTTTAATATCATGACACACCTCCTAGTTCACCTAGTCAAAGAGATTGCTATTCTTGGTCCCGTGTTCCTACACAACATGTTCCCTTTTGAGAGGTTCATGGGAATCTTGAAGAAATATGTTCTACAACCGGGCTCGCCCGAGGGAAGCATCGCCGGGGGCTACGGAACAGGGAGGTCATTGAGTTACGTGTTGACTTTATTCCCGACCTTGATCCAATTGGTGTCCCCGAATCGCGACATGAGGGAAGGCTAAGTGGAAAGGGGACACTAGGAAAGAGAACACTAGGAAAGAGAACATATATCGGTATGGAGGATGATAATTTCAACAAAGCACAATACACGGTTACGCAAAAAAGCACTTTGGTGTGTCCGTATATCCAAGAACATAAGGAGCTAATACGATCAAAGTTTCGACATGGATGAGGATTCTATTAGGCGTGAGCACTTATCAAGTTTTATCGGTTGGTTGAAAAAAAATGTCAAGGTGATCGAGTCTTCCGGAGCGACTATATAGGTTGGGCGCACAACCATCGTGGCATGTCCTCACATACAAAGGGTATGAAATAAATGGTAGCACATTTTACACAAAGTATCCCAGGATAAAAGGAGCACGAACCAAAACAGTGGTGTTCGAATAGATGCCGTAGACCCAAATGGGAGGAAAGAAACATTTTATGGCTGCATAGAGGACATATGGGAACTAGACTATGGAGGTAATTTCAAGGTCCCTTTGTTTAAGTGCCAGTGGGTGAAGTTGACCGGAAGCGGGGCTTTAGCAGATTGACCCAGATTATGGATCGACAACGGTGGATCTAAAAACCACGATTATAAAGAAGAACCATTTGTCCTCGCCAAAGATGTAAGTCGGGTATTCTATGTGAAAGACATGGCTACAAAACCTAAAAAAGGGGAAAAAACAACAAGGAGCCAACAAATGATGAGCCCGGACGCCACATTGTTCTTCCGGGTAAATCAAACATCGTAGGAATTGAGGACAAGTCGGACATGTCGAAGATTATGAGAAGCAAATCAGAATTGTGCCTTTCAAAGTGAGCAAGGATCCCTCCATCTTACTCAATGAAGAAGACACTCCATGGACAAGATAGAAGCCAACTTAATTCGGTGTTTGTGTAATATCGTATTTTGAGACAACCCTATATGTAATAATTATGACCGAACACCTATATGTAATAATTATGACCGAACATCTTTATTAGTTTCTTCCATTTGACAATGTTTGACAATGCTACGAATATACTTTTAAAAAACAAGTAATGTCGAGAATTTTTACGCATGGATAATGTAAAAATAATGTTCTGTCAAAAATACATTATATTTAATTATTTTATTTAATGGCAACAATTTTGCATTAATGAATTATTGATTATTAACTACATTATCATAGCTAGTCAATAGAAAAAGGTAAAATTTTTTAGGTTACATATTTTTATAGTGTGGAGTAAAACAATGTGTAGTTAAATTTAATTTTTTTACAAGATTTAAAATTGCTATGTAATTTTCTATATTTAAAATGAATTGTAGTGAATAAATGAAAAGAAAATGTAAATAAAAAAAAACAAAGCATGAAACGGTGGCGGGAATGTGAAAAATAGCACCTTTACTCCCGGCTCCACGCTCGGCCCGGGAGTAAAGGTGCGGCCGGGAGTAAGGGGCCTTCTACTCCCGGTTGGGGAGTGGAGCCGGGAGTAAAGGGTCTCTACTCCCGGTTGTTTAGCGGAGCCGGGGAATAGAAGTCCGTGGTATATCACGGGCGCTGTTCCCCTCCCTTCCTCCGCCCCTCCGCCGATCCGAATCGAACCTTCGTCTCGTCGTCGTCTCGCCGCGGCCCGTCGTCGTCGTCCTCCCGCCGCAGCGCCCTCCCGGCGTCGTCTCGCCGCGCCCCATCGTCGCGGCGCGCCTCTGCGCTGCGCGATCGTCGTTCCCCGGCTTCCGCACGCGCCTCGTGCGCCATCCCCTGCTGACGCGCGAGCGGCGGCGGCCGGGCGGCCCTCCACCTCGGCAGCGGCGCGGCGCCGCGGCCTCTCCCGGCACCTCGTCACCGTCGTGGCGCCCGGCCCCGTCACGCGGCGCCGCGGGGCTCGCCGCGCCTCCCGGCGCCCCTTTTCTGGCGTGCGGCGGCCTTGGCGCTGGCTCCCTCCCTCCACGCCGGCCGCCTCCCCCCCTCCGGCGGCCCACACCGGCCGCGCGACCCCAGCCTGCGCGCGCGCCGCCCCTCCTCCCGGCCCACCGGCCGCCGCCCCCTGGCTGCCGCGTCTACCCACGCCCGGCCCGGTCGGCAAGGTAGAAAAAAAATCCGAGAATTTTTTTTTTTTAAAAATGTTTGTAAATAAAAAAGAAAGTTGTCTGAGATGAATTGAGAATAATTGTTAGGGTTTCGCCGATGTGTTAGGGTTTCAGAGAATTCCGGCGGCGTCTTTAGAATTTTTCGCGAATGTGTTAGGGTTTCCGGCAATTTAGATTTTTTTATGTGTGTTAGGGTTTCCGGCGATGATGAACTATATTTTTCGATGAATGCATGTGTTAGGGTTTCCGACAACGTAAGACGTTTTTTCGTCGATGTAACATGTAAAATTGAAACTTAGTTTTTCCCGACGAAAAAGCACGTGTTAGGTTTTCGGCGGCGTCGCCGATTTTCCGCAAATGTGTGTTACGGTTTCGGCGATGATGAACTATACTTTTCGATGAATCCATGTGTTAGGGTTTCCGGCGGCGTAAGGCGTTTTCCGATTCATGTATACAAAGAGTTCAATGTAACATGTCAAAATGTGTTAGGGATTCCGATCGGCGACTTTAGATTTTTTCGCGAATGCACGTGTTAGGGTTTCCGACGAAGAACTAAACTAAAAACTTACTTCCCGACGAAAAATTGTAAAAATAAATTGAGAATAATTGTATATGATTGTAAGTGATTGTATGTAAAATTGAAACTTAGTTTTTCCGGACGGAAAGCACGTGTGTGTTAGGGTTTCCGATGACGTAACATGTAAAATAAAAACTTAGTATGTTTTTTTGTTTTTCGAGGGATAGATGGCGATCAAGAGACAACATCAACATGGACGATGAAGAAGTAATGATGAATATTATCCACGGTGATGGAGATGTCGACCAATACTTAATGGATTTTGTGCGTAAACAACCCGGCCAGTTATGACGAGGAGGTATATATGTGTTCATTTTGTAAGAATTAATATATATATATATATATATATATATATATATATATATATATATATAAAATATAAGATTTTCTTCTTATTTGAAATGTCTTTGTATATCAGCCTTACGCATCAACGTCAACTACTGCCAATAGTAAGACAACTCGAGGGCCTGTTAAGCCGTTGGAGGGCGATATATCATCTCGAGTTCCATGTGGGAAGAGGACAAGTGCTAGGAGAACATGCCAAAAAATATATATACCCTTGTGGGTACCTTGTAAGGGAAAGGATCCCGATCACATGTCGGCTATGGAAGCAGAGGAAGAGTGCACCTCATATTAGTTACGTCTCGATGCCGACAAAGCTATAATCGGCAAGAGGTTCAATTGAAATTCTCGCTTGACACGAGATAATTACCACGATGTCATCACCCATGACGAATTGGTAGCTAGAGTTTATAACTGGACTATGTAGGAAATGGCCAAACAATTCGTGTCCTGGAAGAAGGATTTGTACAACAAATATGTCAAGAAGAACCTGACTCCAAATTGGTTAGTTCCAGCTCCGATTGCCAAGCGAGAGAGCGTATTGGGACGAATTTGTGGAGTACAAGACTTCGAGAGGAGGCAATGGAACTTTCGAGAAAGAACCAAGAAAATGCCGAAAAAAAGGAGTACCACCACCGCTTAGGGTCCGGTGGCTATGCAAGTTCCATTCCTAAGTGGAGAAAAAAGAAGAGGAGCTTCTCGGCAAGGGGATCACACGAAACACTCAACGGCACGAACGCACTAAGCGGTGGCTTCGGGTCATGGGGACAATTGTGCCCGAGAGACCGGCAAGGTAATTCATGGCCAAAAACTTGAGGAGGCAACAAGAAGATTGATGGACATTCTTGAAGCGAAAAATGCTGGCTTGTTCAGGGCCCAATAGAGATAGAGACGAACTTACATATGCCATTGGGACCGCTTGAGCACACCGGGCGAACAAGAGGGAAAGGGGCCGTTCCGTGGAAGTTTGGTTTCCCGGATGACATCGGTACCTATAGAACCCACCCCAGAAGGAAGGAGCTTGAGTTAGAGCACATGCGTATGTTGGAGCAATATCTTTGTTAACGCAGTGAAGAAGGAAAAGGAAGAAGAAATGCAAGCAAAAAAATGCAAGAAGAAATCAAAAGGCAAGTCCGGCTACAATTGAATGAGCTGCTTTACGGTGCACCGGTTTGCAGCTCGGTAGCCACTACGATCAAGTGAGAAGCGGTGTGCTTCCACACAACAACCAAGTCTTGTTGACACGGACTGCGCTTCCCATGGATGACATCACCGAGAAGTTGACACCATGCGAAATGCACATCCCAAAGGAGGGTGGCGATGCGGTGAAGGTGGCCATTGCGGTTGTTAGTCCGATTGACCGTACCAAGACACCAAGACTTCACGCGACACGATAATACCACCGGGATTTGCTTTGCCGTCTCGATGGATAAAGTGGTTGAAGGTTACGCCGGCGTGGATCTTGAAATTGAAGGAGGTGACGGGGATACAAAACTAGGAGACGTTGAGAAGCAATTTATTGCATGGCGTAAACGATACATTGTTATTCTGGGATGCCGATGCCGCGGCCTGCCTCTGAGTTACCACAACCCGGTGGAAAGGATGGCTCCCCGGAGGATCGTAATAGTCTGGCGGTGGTTACGATGGCCCAATAGAAGACTCGACGGCATCCCCGGCCGCATCTCCAAGGCATTCGCCCGGCCTCCACCACCACCACCACCACCACCACCTCCGGGGCCGCCGCCGCCGGCAAAGGTGCGATCACCGCCGCCAACGCGATGCGCAATGCCTCCTCCCATGACAAAGGCAACTAAGAAGGCAACAAAGCAATGCGGTCTTCGGAGCAAAGGCGAAGAAAATATTGACCAAGATGAAAGCTCATTCGAAGAAATTGCCTGTGAAATGAGTAAGGAGGAATTGGACGCTGATGTCAAAGAAATAAACAAAAAATTCTTCAAGTCGGTGTGCCCGAAAGAAGGCGGCGGAGGCGGCGGCGGAGCTCAAGACCTACTTCCTACCTCAAAACGTGCTTAGACAAAAATAGAAGCTAAGAAAAAGAAAGATAAGGATTCAAGCAAGCCCTCGCCACTTTCAGACTTTGACCGCACTCTATTCAAGGAAATTGACCCAAAGAGAAGGAAGAAGAGTCAAAGTGTTCCACGGCTTGGAGATACGTCACGACCACTTTCCGGTGAAGTGTTCGATCAATACGGTTCGAACACGTAGTACATAAAGTTTCCTGGCTGGTGCATCGGTTAATACCGGTGAGCTTTTAGAGTACTATATTGCTAGTGGTATGGACATGAACAGTGATCTTTGAGATCTGCAACAAAGAGATGATGACCAATATAGAACCTTTCAATTGGGCCGAGTCTATGCGATCTGCTAGATGTTCTAGGTCAAGGTACTCAAATGTATGACCTAAACAGGGAAGTACCTAGACTTGTGTGCAAAAGGACAAGACAAATTTGGTGTCGGACTAAGAAACCAAGTGGGGAAAAAGGCGATGACGTCATGTGGGTTGATTTTTGTGAATTGCACCAACTATTCCACCGGACCTCCCTCGACAAAAAGCATCCTCGGCATTTATTGTTTGTAAGTGATTCTTTCTCACGTTTACTAATACGTCAATATGTCCCCATAATATATGTATGTGTCTAATACCATATGCTCTTTAAAACCATATATGTAGATCTTGGATTCAACATTTTCGAATCAAGGAGCGTGCGATATTGGATACATTGATCCTTATATCGTGCACAAAAACCCGGGAACATATTATGGTTTGAAAGTAGATACAGAGAAAAATATAAAGATGTTCCTCGAGCAACACAATCGACAAGAGGGTAGTAATGTTCCCATACGGATTCAAGTGAGTGTTCCTAACATTCACAATCATGTTCTTCATAATAACCTTTCTTTGTAGCTACCTCAACCGTTTTACATGCAAAGTGGACACGGATATTGTTTCACATCGAGCAATCAAGAAGTCACCTCACAATCTTTGACTCGTTGAGATGGCCCCGAGAGTGGTACGAAGATATGATCGAAATAATTCGGGGGTAATTGCATAAACCTCGTCAATTTTATATATACTCAAGATTTTCAAACCCTTTGCTTATGTGTTAATTAATAGTCTAGTTTTTTTTGTTCTATTGTGCGGGGTTTGGGCTGAGATAAAACATGAACATAACATGACCCATCGTGCGGCGCAAATGAATGTTCAACTATTCCCTATGTACTCTATATATGGTTACATTAATTCAAGTCCCTATATTGCTTCATATATATGACAAATGACTCTTTTTTTTATCTTAAAGTGGGGTCTACAACAACCACGGGGAGCAATCATTGTGGATTATATTGTTGCGAGAATATCAGATTAATTCCACCAATTACACCGAGCATGAACAGTGCGTATGTACATCAAAGTCTGTTGTTATTGACGTCGTTACTTATATTTATATAACTAATCATATTATCTTTATCTTATATATACTAATACTTTTTATTTAACTCTAATTGCGACGAGGAGGTTAATGGAGAAGACATTAAAAGAAACGCATCTTGAAGCCATGCAAGAGTCTATAGCCGGATTTATTAATACCCAGATCCTAGAGCCTTCCTACGAAGTTCTACAACGACATCAATGACAAATGGCTGCCAAAGGATCCTCTGCCTGTGTAATCGGGACATGTAGTATTATCGTAATATGTAATCGAGACATGTATCAACAACTTATATATATTTGTGCTTGAACAATTACTAATGTGTAATATATATGTGTGTGCTTTAATATATAAATATAAGTGTGTGCTTTAATATATATATATATATATATTTATGTGCGCTTTTAATATATGTATATATATATATATTACAAATTAATAAGCATTATTCAATGCCATTAGGAATAAAAATAAACAAATGGACGGACTAAAAAAAAACCTTTACTCCCGGTTGGTGGTACCAACCGAGTAAAGCATCCGACCGCCACGTGCTCCGGAAGCTTTACTCCCGGTTGGTACCACCAACCGAGTAAAGCCCCCTCTAGTCCCGGTTCGCTACTTTTACTCCCCAACTCGTGTTCCCGGTTGTATAACCGGGAGTAAAGGCCCTAATGAGCCGGGATTAAAAGTCATTTCTGTAGTAGTGGGCCTAGGAAACCCCTTAGCTGTTTGATATTCTTTGGAGTTGGCCACTCTTTAACTCTGCAATCTTGCCGTGTTCAAGAGAGACCCTTGAGCAGATATGATATGTCCCAGATACTCCACTGTTTCCTGTGCAAAAGAACATTTGGACATCTTGACAAAGAACTGATGTGCCCTGAGAATGTCAAACACTTGCTTCAATAATTCCAGATGCTCTTGTAAGGACTTGGAATAAATCAATATATCGTCCCATAAAGACCCGAACTCCCTTTCTCAATAGATTGGCAAATATGAAGTTCATCACACTCAAAATGTTCTTTGGAGCATTAGTTAATCCAAATGGCATCACCAGAAACTCATATAGCCCATTGTGTGTCTTGAATTAAGTTTTGTATGTATATTGTGCATCCACACAAATCGATGATAACCTGCCCCTCGGATCCAATTTAGTGAACCACTTGTGCACCTTTGGGCTCATCCAATAACTCTTCTACAACTGGCATTGGATGCTTATCCTTCACAGTTTGAGCATTCAAAGATTCTCAGAATCTACACAAAATCGCCATGTCCCATCCTTCTTTTTTACCGATAACACAGGTGAGGCATATGGGCTGGAGCTTGGCTTGATTATTCCATTCTTCAACATCTCATGTAACTACTTTTCAATTTCATCTTTCTGTAATGGGGAGTACTTATAAGGTCTCACATTCACAGGTTGAGCTCCAGGCACTACATAAATTTTGTGATCACAGGGCCTCTTAGGTGGCAGATCAGTAGGTGTCTCGAACGCTTCTGCATTCTCATCAATTAAATTTTGAATCTGAGTAGGAATGTTTTAGATTGCTGAACTGAGAACAAATGGCCACTGTCTTCAGACTGAGGCAGTACCAACTCTGTACTTCTCCATGCCACCTATAAACAATGAGTGATGGACTGACTCTTCAGTAAGCCCTTGAGTTTCTTCCCACTAATCGGTTGACAAGTAGTATCTTTCTACTGAACACCCTTCAGTCTTATTCTCTTGCCTAGATGAGTTATCTTCATCATCTTTTTGCCCCAGTGAGCCCACATGGGACTAACAGCCTCCAACCAATCTTCTCCTAAAATCATATCAAAACATTGCAGTGGTAAAATGCCTACATCAGACACAAAATTATGTCCTTGACAGGTCCAGTTCGGACTTTCAATTTTCTTATTGCAGGTCATTGGACTCCCATCGGCAGTAATGAGCTTGACTGGATCACACTTAGACATTTGGACTGCCAGTTTATTTGCCAACTCCTCACTGATAAATGACCCCACACTTCCCGAGTCCACCAAAATCAGGACATTCAACTTGCCCATTTGAGCAGACAGTCTCATAGTCTTTCTCTTGATAAAGAAGCTCTGCATTGATTGATTAACACTAAGATAAAGCTTCGGCATTTCATCTTCCTCGCACTATCACCATCGGGACTCTCTTCTTCTAATGCATCCAACAGTTCCTCAATCACATGTAAGGATACATGATCCGGGCATTTATGATTTCTTGCCCATTTTTCCCCACATTTGAAGCAGAGATTATTCTTCCTCCCGAAATCTCCGAGAGCAACTAATTTGTCATCCTGCTCGATTTCGAAGCTTTGCCTTTGACAGTGCTCAATCAGATTCCTCCCAAACTTCTGTGCTCCTTTGTGAAACTGCTTATTGAATCCCTTTGCTCTGGATTTTGCTAACTCCTCCTCTTGAATCAGAGCCAAGTTACAAGTTGTGTCCACATCCTTAGGCTGATGCAGCACAATAACTCTCCTAATCTCATCTTTCAGTCCAGACACAAATCTTGTGACAAAGTATGTATCATCATAGCCATCATTGTAGCAATAACCCATAAGCCAACTTCCTAAACTCCTCCAGATAATCAGCAACCATCCCCTTCTGCTTCAATTGCTCAAACTGAGTTTCATTGGCATCAAATTTCTGCATCACCTTGCCACACAATATCTCCCAATCAGTAATTCTTCCCTTGGTCTGCAATGTCTAAAGCCAGATAGCCACAGGCCCTTTAAAGTTGAGGGCGGCAAAATGAGTCTTCATAGCAGGATCCACAGCGTACACCTCGAAGAACGTTTCACAATTATCACGCTAGAGACGTGGGTTAGTGCCATCGAAAATGGGAAACTCCATCTTAGGAAATGGAGGGGAACAATTATGCTGATAACTTTGATCTGCATCTCTATGAGCTTTATCCCAATCACGCTGAAAGAACTGCATAGGGTCCGAATACGCACCACAGTTTGTTTGTTACGCGGGCCGGAATCCATGGATTCCACCGCAGTCTCGCTACGTCCCCATGGGCTGTCTCCGCTGCCAAACGCGGGCAGTCGGCGACGGAATCGGATCCACGTTCAGGTCCAGCCAGCCTTGGGGATGTTTTGGCGGCGGGGGCGCAAACTGCTGCTGCCACCCCGACCGCCGCGGTACCGGAAACTCGGCGGTGGCGTCAACACGTGGAACATCACAGTCGACGGGACCGAGAAGGATGTGGAAGGAATCGATACCCGTGGTGGTGGCCACGAACTCTGAGTGGCAAACGGCATGGGCGCCACCATCTGCGCCGTGACCGGGAAGCGGATCTAGGGGCACCGGGATCGTTGTCGCGGCGAACGCACCACCAATCACCGCACTCGTAGTCGACGTCGTCGTTGGCGGGGGCTGCGTCTCCAGCACCTGAATCCTCGCCGACGCCTAGCCCACGCGAGTCTCCACGCCCTCCGTCTTCTGGAGCAAAGAGTCGAACGACGCGTCGGCGGGCATCTTCCAAGTCTCCAACCCGTCGAGCTTGTCGAGCGCGGTCTTCAACAGGGTCTGAAACCCATCGCGCGTGTTCATCGCCTCGAACTGCTTCACGAATTCCTCCATAGATCTCTCGGTTTCGACCTGAAACTTCGTAGGCTTCCGCTTCGGTGCCAGACTTCAGAACACGTCATCGCAGATGTCCTGCTCCGCCGTCATCGTGATCAGGGCCAGGAGCTTGATACCAATTGTCAGGCCACGGATCAGGCCTAGACGTGAGCTCGGTGGATTTGGTAACCTAATCTACGAAACTTCGATGGCAAGGAAACGAGAACGATGAACAACACGAAGAACAGAGAACGAAATGATTAACTCGACGAATGAATAAGGAAACAATGTTCGGGTTCTCGATGACTTGCCACCCAACCGCCCACTCCACCTATATGGTGGCCAAATTCGTTACAAGGCCAATTGGCCCAAACACAAGAATGAATACCGACATCGAAGGAAACAACCCAAAGCCCATGATTCCATCAGCTCAGCCACTTGTCGTTACTCTTGCCGGTCGGTGAACAGTCTGCACAGGTCCTTTCCTGACAATTGGCAACTAACAATACAGCCAGTCGCCCATCAAATTAAATGAGATGTCAGTCCTACAAATCGTATTCGTACCTCCAATGAAGAAGAACTGGAAGCCAAAATAATAGTTGACAGCACTCAAAGACAAAGAGGGATTAGAGGGATTCGGCTGGTGGACATGCTTGATGGATGAATATGTCACGACCGCGATGGAGGTGAGATAGTTGCCAGCGTACACGCGCGGTGAGGAATCTCGGCTTCGCCGGATTTGGAGAAGAAGCAAGCTTTTGAGAGCACCGAAGGAAGGCCAATTTGGTTTGATTATGCTTAGCTGTCCTCCCAACCACCCACAAAGCCAATTTATACATGTCTTAGGTAAAAATGTAAAACACAAGAAAAATAGATATGGCCTATGGCCCAAGAATTACAGCCATGCAGCCTATAAGCTGACTTCAATTTCATCGTCATGCATTATACGCAGATAGAATAATAAAGTAGCTCGATCCCCCTGGTCCGAGCCGTTCACATTGGCAACTAACAACATGGCCTGGTCGCCCATCAAATTAAATGAGTAGTCAGTCCTAGATATCGTTTTCGTACCTCCAATGAAGAAGAATCGGAAGCCACAATAATAGTTAACAGCTCTGAAAGACAAAGAGGGATCAGAGGGATCCGTCTACTAGACGTGCTTCATGGATGAATATGTCACGATCGTGATGGATTCAAGATTGTGGCCAGCGTATGGGCGCGGCGAAGAATCTCGTCTTCGCCGGATTCGAGAAGAAGCAAGCTTTTGAGAGCACCGATGGAAGGCCAATTTGGTTTGATTATGCTTAGCTGTCCTCCCAACCACCCACAAAACCAGTTTATCCTCCCAACCACCCACAAAACCAGTTTATACATGTCTCTGGTAAAAATGTAAAGCACAAGAAAAATAGAGATGGCCTACGGCCCATGAATTACAACCATGCAGCCTATAAGCTGACTTCAATTTTATCGTCATGCATTATACGCAGATAGAATATTGAAGCAACTCGATCCCCCCCTGCCCGAGCCGTTCACATCGGCAACTAACAACATGGCCTGGTCGCCCATCAAATTAAATGAGCTGACAGTCGTAGATATATATCGTATTCGTACCTCCAATGAAGAAGAACAGGAAGCCACAATAATAGCTGACAGCTCTCAAAGACAAACAGGGATCATAGGGATCCGGCTGGTGGACGTGCTTGATGGATGAATATGTCACAACCGTGACAGAGGTGAGATAGCTGCCGATGTACGCGTGCTGCGATGAATCTCGTCTTCGCTGGACTCAGACAAGAAGCAAGCTCGTGAGGGCACCGAAGGAATGCAAATTTGGTTTGATTATGCTTAGCTGTCCTCCCAACCATCCACACAGGTAGTTTATACATGTCTCTCGTAAAAATGTAAAGCACAAGAAAAATAGAGAAGGCCTACGGCCCATGAATTACAACCATGCATCCTATAAGCTGACTTCAATTTCATCGTCATGCATTATACGCAAGTAGAATAATGAAGTAGCTCAATCCCCCCTGGTCCGAGCCGTTCACATTGGCAACTAATAACATGGCCTGGTCGCCCATCAAATTAAATGAGTAGTCAGTCCTAGATATCGTTTTTGTACCTCCAATGAAGAAGAATCGGAAGCCACAATAATAGTTAACAGCTCTCAAAGACAAAGAGGGATCAGAGGGATCCGTCTGCTAGATGTGCTTGATGGATGAATATGTCACGACCGTGATGGATTCAAGATAGTTGCCAGCGTATGCGCGCGGCGAGGAATCTTGGCTTCGCCGGATTCGGAGAACAAGCAAGCTTTTGAGAGCACCGAAGGAAGGCCAATTTGGTTTGATTATGCTTAGCTATCCTCCCAACCACCCACAAAACCAGTTTATACATGTCTTAGGTAAAAATGTAAAACACAAGAAAAATAGAGATGGCCTACGGCCCATGAATTACAACCATGCAGCCTATAAGCTGGCTTCAATTTCATCGTCATGCATTATATGCAGATAGAATAATGAAGTAGCTCGACCCCCCTGGCCCGAGACGTTCACATTGGCAACTAACAACATGGCGTGGTTGCCCATCAAATTAAATGAGTAGTCAGTCCTAGATATCGTTTTCGTACCTCCAATGAAGGAGAATCAGAAGCCACAATAATACTTAACAGCTCTCAAAGACAAAGAGGGATCAAAGGGATCCGTCTGCTGGACGTGCTTGATGGATGAATATGTCACGACCGTGATGGAGGCGAGATAGTGGCCAGCGTACGCGCGCGGCGAGGAATCTCGGCATCACCGGATTTGGAGAAGAAGCAAGCTCGTGAGAGCACTGAAGGGGCCAATTTGGTTTGATTATGCTTAGCTGTCCTCCCAACCACCCACAAAGCGAGTTTATACATGTCTTAGGTAAAGCACAAGAAAAACAGAGATGGCCTACGGGCCATGAATTACAACCATGCAGCCTATAAGCTGACTTCAATTTCATCGTCATGCATTATACGCAGATAGAATAATGAAGTAGCTCGACCCCCCCCGCCCGGCCCGAGCCGTTCAAATTGGCAACTAACAATATGGCCAGTCGCCAATCAAATTAAATGAGCTGACAGTCGTAGATATCGTATTCGTACCTCAATGAAGAAGAACAGGAAGCCACAATAATAGCTGACAGCTCTCAAAGACAAACAGGGATCATAGGGATCCGGCTGGTGGACGTGCTTGATGGATGAATATGTCACGACCGTGATAGAGGCGGTGCTGTGCTCGGATTACCGACGCTACTCAACGGCGACGCCGATTTACTGATGCTCGGATTCCAGGGAGTGGGTACCGGCGGGCCAGCGACACGCAAGTTCCTGGTTGGCGTCATGTGCGCACGACTGCGCAGGTGTCCCCACTCGTCCTGGATGATGCTAGCGCGACTGGATTTTTGTGGGTTTTTCAGCTAGTCATGCGCAGCGTGGAACGATGTCAATCCAATGTAGATCCATATAGAAAACTAATGCCGGGAGCGGTAACGCAAACTTTATTATTCCTATTATAATATAATGATATGCACTCTCGTGCAATATATTCTAGAAAAAAAAAGTGGGCAGATGTGTTTAATTTTTATGAGTCTCCCACCTAGTACATCCGATTGGGATGGGAATGGGATCCGATTGTCGCAGATTTTGGAGGGTTTTTTTGTATTAAGTTTAATTTTGAAGGATAGTTTACAGGGTTCGGTAAAATTCGCCCATCTCGGTTGGGCCTGAGAAAAAAAAATGGATATTCAGTCCGATTTGAATTATTTATTCAGCCCAAGGTCCATAACAGTCTGCATGAAATCATTGATGCTTCCTCGCTTTCGCCTTCCATGTGGTGGATGAATTACTGAGCCGATAAATGCAAGCCTCCGGTACGATTGTCACTAGCTAGTACTGTATTCTCGTAGACAATCGCCGAGTCACGGTCACGACCACCATCCTCGGAGGAAACAAGAGCAGCTAGGTAGTACCTGTGCCAACTGCCAACGCTCACATTACGTTTCATTCAAGCGATCAAATCATTGATGCTTCCTCGCCTCTTCCATGTGATGGATGAATGCCAAGCATGTGGAGGATAGTAAAGGAGACGTACTACTGGAGTAGCTATGTTGCTGTTGGCGTCAAAATTAAATGCAAGCCAGTTCTACAACAAGCAAGCAAGGCCTCTTGCATCGAGCACAACGATGACACGAGACCACCAGCGATATATCTCCATGCTCCAGCTTTGAGCTATATATGGAGCACTAGCCGAGCGCAGCCACCTCCAGTGCCACTTGAAATCCTTCTTCCTTCACCTTTAAGCCTTCAACCACACCCCTGTAACTTTGGCTCCTTTTGCCAAAGAAGATCAATGGAGTTCGTGTTTGGGGCACTGCCAAGCCTCCCTCCCCAAGCTCGGTGAGCTGCTTGCCGGCGAGTACAACCTGCAAAAGGAGGTGAAAGGAGGGATCATTTTCCTCCAAGCTGAGCTTGAGAGCATGAAGGCTACCCTTGAGGATATCTCCAAGACTCCACCTGACTAGCTTCCAAGTGGGGGATAAGATTTGGGCCAAGAATGTGAGAGAGTTGTCCTATGACATAGAGGACAACATCGACAGATTCATTGTGCAAGTCAAGGACCATGAGCCGGCAAAAAAGCATGGCTTCCAGAAGCTCATTGACAAGATCCTTGGGTCCTTGATGCAGCCCAAGATTCGCCGTAACATTGCTGTTGACATAAGAGACATTAGAAGTCGTGTGGAAGAGGTGCACAACCGGCGCGACAGGTACAAGGTCAACCACATTGTTGATAAGCCTGTCAAAGTTGATCCCCTTGCATTGGTTGCAATGGTTCGCTACAAGAATCCAACGGAGCTAGTTGGCATTGAGGAGTCAAGGGATGAGGTAATCAAGATTCTGCAAGAAGACAATGATGAAGCGACCAAGGAGAAAAAGAAGATAGTTTCCATTGTGGGCTTTGGAGGTCTAGGAAAGACAACTCTTGCTAATGCTGTGTATGAAAAGCTTAAATCACAGTTTGATTGCTCAGCTTTTGTATCAGTGTCTCAAACTCCTGATATGGATAAGCTATTCAAGAACATGTTCTATCAACTAGCTAAGAAGAATACTGATAGTATTGATGTCATTGGCGAGCTAAGAGGATTTCTTGTGGAGAAAAGGTATGGATATATCAAAAAATTGTCATTAATTTATTTTTGGAGTTTTTGTTTTGGAAGTTCAAAAAATATGATATTATATCTGGCTCACTTTAGTGCCACTCAAGTTTATCTCTTATCTTTTTATATGTCATACTGTCTCTTTAAGTCGCTTTTGCTTCCAAGTGAGAACCCATTATTGCCAACTTGTCTAGTCTTCGGTTCAGTACTCTAGAGCTCTATTCTATGTGTCCATGTAATGATCTTCGACAACCAAATATCTTCTACGGAAATGCGAATTGAGACTATTACGTGAAGCGGATGAAGCATTTTCCAAGACTAATTCATTAGCTCAGTGTAAGCAAAACCGAAGCTTTGTTTTGGTGTGGGCTTGGCTTTTTCCCACTTAGAACCAACAGTAGATGTACAACGCACATGGACATAGCTTCAAAATTTGTATAAAAAGAAAATAGGATTGCAGAATTTCAGAAATAAGAATTTATGGATTATCCCAATATGTGTTAAATTCTTTGGGAACTAATATAATTGATCTTGATCCTTACGTAAGCCCTCGTATGTTTCTATCTAAACGGACAAGACACGGAAAATTCGTTGCATTACCCGGAAAAGCCCTCGTACGTTGCTAGCTAGCATGTCGAGAACGGTTATTTTTCTTTGCATTGCTCACATGATCAATGTGGTGGACCATCGGAAGGGGCCCCCTTGATGCTTTTATATTCTTCACCCCTACGGATGATTATGGTACCCATTAATGAACCTTTGATCCCTCGGTTATATAACATGCACAGCGCATATAAGAAAGATTGCAACTTTCTTTCTCAATTCGCTTAGTGAGATACATGACAGTACACATGGCTTTTGTTGTTCAATATGTGTAGGTACTTCGTTATTATTGATGACATATGGGAAATCTCAGACTGGGAAATGATAAGGTGTGCTCTGCCCAATGGCAGTGCTGAATACAGTATCATCACAACTACTCGTAAGTTCAAGGTTGCTGAAGAAATTGGCCGTCCTTACGAGATGAAGCCCCTTTCTTGGGAGAACTCTAGGGTATTAATGTATGGAAGAATATTTGGCAAAGAAGACAAAGACAATTGTCCTAATGAACAACTAGAAGAAGTATCAAATAGAATACTTAAGAAATGTGGTGGTGTTCCTTTGGCTATTATCACGATAGCTAGTTTGTCTGGCTAGTAAAGGAAGAAACAAATTGGATTGGTATGATGTGTGCAACTCTATTGGCACTGGACTTGAGAAGGATAATACCATAGAGAACATGAGAAGGGTTTTGTTACTCAGCTATTATGATATGCCGTCACATCTAAGGACTTGCTTGTTATATCTAAGTATGTTTCCGTAAGATTATGATATCGAGAAAAGACCGTTTGATATGGTTGTGGATAGCTGAAGGTTTTATCCAACATGACAATCAAGAGAAGAGCTTATTTGAACAAGGGGAGAATTTCTTCAATGAGCTCGTAAATAGAAGCATGATCCAACCCACATCCATGTATGATGAATATAGTGACAAGGTAGTAGAATCTTGTCGTGTGCATGATATGGTGCTTGATCTTATCTGTTCCTTGTCAAGTGAAGAAAATTTTGTTACTATAAAGAACAATATAGTTCACTCATCTACATCAAAAAAGGTTCGGAGGCTATCTCTTCAAACCGGCAAAAGGCTGGTGACGGTACATCTGAGGTTACATTGAGCAAAGAGCATCATGTGAGGTCGGTTATTATCTTTCGATCTGCTATTGGTGACCCCATACCAAGGATACTTGAGAACTTTTGCATTTTGCGTATCTTGGATTTAGAAGGGTGCTATTTTTCACAAGGTTGCCTTAAGTATCTTGGTAATTTACTTCATTTGAGGTACATATGTCTAAGAGATACAGATATTGATCACCTCCCGAAGAAATAGGAGACCTACAATTTCTACAAATGTTAGATGTGAGTTCAACCCGAATTCCATGTTTGCCGTCAAGTATTGTAAGGCTAACACAATTGATGTGCCTAGGCATAAATTCATTTACAAGGGTGCCGAAGGGATATGGAGCTTGATAGCCCTTGAAGAGCTTCGAGGTCTGCGGATCAACTATAAACCAAAGGTGCTAGAAGAGCTGGCCCATCTAACGAGCTGAAGGTGTTGGATCTTGTGATCGGCTCTAGCAATTCCGATGGCGACCCCTTCATGGAGTGCGACCACAGCGTGGACAAATCCTTGGTGGAGTGCCTAAACAAGCTCCAGAAAATCCACAGTCTAAAAGTCGCCATAAACAAAAGGGAATGGTACTTGGACGGTTGGATCGTGACAGCTCCACAAAACCTCCGTGCATTCGATGTATGTTATAGTTCGTTTGAGTTGGACACATGGGAAGTGACTTGCTGGTTTGCTACGCTGCCTCCTTGGTTGAAGGTAAATCCCACCCTCCTTCTGAGCCTCTCCTTCCTCCGAATCGGAGTGAAGCGGCTGCAGCAGGAGGATCTCAAAAAATCCTTGGGAGGTTGCCTGCTCTCCGCTTTCTAGAGCTTACGGTGGACCATGAGGATCTTGCAATCAATGGGACACTCGTTGTTTGTGCTTGCTCATTCCCATGCCTCGTGCACTGCAAGTTGTGGGGATTTGGAGGTCCTGTGGTGTTTGAGCAAGGAGCCATGCCAAGGCTCATGGAGCTTTACCTTCAATTCCAACTGCAGCGGAAGAGAGAAACCAACGGCAGTTTCGACTTGGGCCTGGGGAACCTGCCGTCGCTGAAGGAAGTCGTCCTTGACCTAAACTCTGGAGGCGCCGGTGAGCAGGAGGTGGAGGAAGCAAAGGCTGCCATGAGGCACGCGATTGAAGTCCATCCCAATCATCCCACTTTTTACCTATGAGCAAATGAGGATGTAGGTGCTGCTTGTTCTGCTTCTTCCTTACTCGCTTATTTTATCCATTTCCCCCTTTCTTCTAACTTTAAATGTCTCCTGGTCCTTCTCAGATTCCATGATCTACAACCATGGACAGATTATGATGAAGCTGCGCCAATTATTTCCTCCAGAAAAAGGTGCGCCAATTCTCTATTTTTTCTGTTCTTCTGAGCTAAATATTTTTTCCCATGTGTCTTACTCCGTTTGTTTTCGCTACTCTGTTTTTCCCCTTTCCTCTGGCCTTTTCATTCCTCTGTTTGCCTCAGTCTCCTGTGTTTCTCCAGTTGTTCTTTGCACGCTTAAAGTCCATACTTTGTATTGCAGGTCTGATTGCATTCACAAGATATTACAGAAAGGAAAAAATTTCCTTCGTACCAAGTCTTGGGGTGCTGCTACCACAAATGTGGATTAATCATTAAACACTGTGACTAATTGATGTCAACGCATATAATCAGTTGAAGAGGCTCCGTTTTGTGGGGGTAGAAAAAAAAATGCATGCTCAAGGACAATTGTGATCAGCATGCATGTCTTCTGCACGCTTTTGTTTGTTTTCATCATCGATGTTGTTATAGCCTAGATGGCTTCTAGTAGTATTTATCTTTTGACCCCAAAACTGTCGCCGCCTGACACTAGTTACCTTGCCGCTGGTGAATAATGATCTGGCCTGGATGTACAAGCTATCCTTGTAGTTTTTTCTTTCATGTTGTACTTGACATGTCTGACGAGAGTGGAGTACTCTGTGAAACTGAAGATCGCTGAATTCATCTTAATCACAACAGATTGGAGGATCCAATAAACAAAGAAGACTAGATTATTAGTTGAAGAGTGTAACTGGACGGAGGAACGGCAAACTGTGTCCATTTCTTGAGACGGGTTGGCCTTCCAATCTTGAACGAGTCTCTCAGATAACGCACTGGGCGTCCAGCGCCCAACAGCTAAAACATTCTGAAGAACCTGTCTGAATGAGTAGTCCTCATCCCTCCACATGAACTCCGTCCGTGTTAGTGACAATGACGGTGGCTTGGAGCTTCTAATAAGACATCTGGAAATTAAACTGTGACCACTAATTAATTCTCTGGTCTCAAATCTGATATTGAAACTTTTCTGCAAACTCATGACCTAAATGGTATTTTCGATTTGAGACTTTTTATCGATTTCCATGCTTTTATTGAAACTTTTCAAGCAAGAACAGAGCTGCGTGGCCTAGAGCCGTTCGACTCCAAAGCAAAGGTTCTAACCGCCTCATCATACCATGATAAGTAGCCAGCGCACTAGCTAGATATGAAGCACGCCGAATAATTGTGTGCCCCAGGGCAAGGCAGATGTGTCCCCTTGGATGATTGATTTTAAATATCCAGTAGACAGATTCGATCGAGCAACAGTAGGTGCATGCATGCCCTTGAGCTAATACACGCTTGGCACGAGGTCTGTCAGAAATCAGGTGCATGCCCACCGTGGACTCGTCGGTCATGCCGTGAAGTGCAGGTCCCTCATCCATAGTTCTATTCACTTAGAAAATACGTCATCTTTGCTGGTGGGTAAAATACATCCGTTTCATGAGGAAAAATTAAACGGCCAGTGCGGAGGAAAGGGACTCATTTAACTATATTCTCCCCTCTGTCTGAGGTATATATATTGAGAGCAGTGTTAAACGAAGGGCTCTCATTAATTTTATTTCAAGCACCATACGTAGATTTCTCATAAAAAAAGTATTGGAAAAGAGGGATAATATAGTTAATGAAGAAGATATGTTGGACATGTTTTTTATATTATGGTAATCTCTTGAATATACAATGATTTTTTTAGGAATTTATATTCATTTGTTTCCTGAATCTAAAGAAGTTGATATTTTTTTAGATAAAGGATATTTTTTTTTATCCGCATCTATATCCACAAGTGGATATATATAGCCAAGGCAATATAAGAGTTCTTAGACTCTAAACCCTCAGAGATTACACAAAACAAAGAAAAAAACTAAAAACAAAGCAAGAAACTAGAAGACTAAGCTTCAATCCTCTTCTTTGCTCCCGCTCTAATCTTGAAGCATTCTGATCTTGTGCGGAACTCTTGATTTCAGGCATCAAAACTTGATCTTACACAGTAGCAATCTTTCGTATCATTGTTTACTTAGAAACCTTGATGACCGGACCAAAGCTACCAAAGTGGGAACCATGCGTGAAGCTGCAAAGACAACGCCTTTAGGAAGGAACACGACAGAACACGACGTAGTCACGCCTCCGCTGCCGTCCAACATGGACAATGATTACACCTGCAAGATTCACACCAAAAGAGAAGGGTGCATCGATCGCTCCTTCTAAGGTGCCCAAAATCAACGTCGTCAGCCCAGCACCAAGACAAAGGCTTTGCCACCAAACCCACTCTCAGATGCCCAACAAGATACGATGTTGATGCCTCCACGATAGCCACCACCGCACAATCCTACACACAGTTCTGGCGCTGCGCACCCACCACGCCGCCGCCGATCTGCACCCGAACACTTCAACGCCGGGCACCGCTGTCAAGCCCATAGAGCCACAGCTGACAGCCCCACCTCGATGCGGCATGGTCTTCCAACCGGATAGCATCAGCCCCACCACCTTGCTCGCACCTCGTAGAAGTAGGGAGCCGAAGGAGGGCACCGACGCCATCCCCGGCATGGGTCGACGGAGCAGCCCTCCTGAATTGAGGGAGGGAGGAGACGGGGTGGGAGGAAGGAAGCCACGCCTCGCCGCCGAAAACACCATCACGGTGTCCAAACCGCCTTCCGGGCACCAGACCTGGAGGCTTGGTCCACCTCGCCACAATCACGGACCGGGGAGGGACCGCCCTCGCCCGTCGACGCGACGCCGCCCTAGAGGGCGCTAGGCCTGAAGACGCCGCCCGCCGCCGCCGCCGCCACGGATGACTCCCAGCCCGCCCCGGCACAACACCCACATATGCACACGCCCGGGCGAGGATCCACCCTGAGCCGCCGAGCTGCCGCTGGCGAGCCCGACGCCGCTGGATCCGGCGACCACGCAGCAAAGACCACTGGAGAGGGAAAAGAGCAGGGGAGGAAAAAGGGGAGGGCGAAAGGCCCCGCCAGCGGCACGGCCGCGCTCAAGCGGCGGCAAGGCAGGCTGGCAGGTGACAGAGGGGCTACAGCGGGCGATTTGGGGATCCGCCCGAGCCGCCCCGGGAGCGACGCGGGAAGGGATAAGGTTCGAACCGCAGTTGTCTTGTACTGATCAGGCATCCTAAAGAAGTTGATATAAGCTACTACAGTTGCTGGAACTTTGTTCCATTATCTAAAAAACAAGCTACTACAGTTAGGTGTGGTCAGTCTCTAGGCAAGCAAATAAGTCAAGCTGGCGGCTTTAGCAATCCAAGTGGCTGGTGATCGATGATGCTTTATTTGGCAGCTTCCATGTGATGTGATCCAACGATGAATCACATTATTGGTGACCCAGACTGGGCGACAACGGCGACTCACCATCGTCAAGTCACCAAGCACTGAAGCTGCCAAGCACGTGGAACGTGGATGCTATATAAAGGGTGTGTCTATTAGTACAGTACTAGTTAGGGGTACTGACAAAGTCTAATTGAGTGAGACGTACCACCAACCAGCGCGTATACATACCACTA
>JADLZK010008623.1:0-67268 GCA_015847255.1 Hyparrhenia diplandra | reverse complement strand
ACTGTAAATGTCAATGGAAAAGATTTCAGTAAATTGTTTAGGACATTTTCAGAGGGAGATACTCCATAAAGCTAGTACACACGTATGGAGATACCTTGAAGAGTATCACAATCGCAAGATGCAACAGTTTCTCTCTGCCTTTTATTCTATCTCCATTTTTTTTCCTTGGACATATAGTATGGGCGAGGATACTGATAAAGACCAGCAAGACAGCAAAAGATTCCAACAAGAAATTAAAAAGGCCCTTCCCCACACTTTGGAGTAGAAAAGAAAAGAACTCGATATAAATAAACAAACAAAAACAGGGCCAATCATGCAGTCCGCCGAGGTGTCACGACGATGCATGCTCACTCCAAATCCATAAAAGCCACGAATCCGTGCACCGACTAGACTGACGACCAACAAGCGTACGTTCGTGTGAACCAAGCTGCTAATAATGGCGATCAGAAAAACTCCCAACTAATACCAGCCGTGTCCCGCTTCATTTTAATTTTGTTTTGGCCGGCTGCCGCGTTCATGGCACTCGCTGGGTCGGCGGACTCGCGGTGCACTGCCATGGCGACACTTGTGGCGCCCTCCGGGCTTCCTGCGCGGAGATGGGAGTAGGACGAGGAAAAGATGGATCACACAATCACAGACAGGCATGTAGCGATGTTGATCGCGGAAATCCTCAGCGCCATTTGAAGGAATCTGCCCAGTTGGTTCTGGGGTAAGTTAAGCCCTACTACAATCGCGGGAGATTATCGATGGATGGATATTTATTCTGAAGGACCGAAACGGCGACCGGAGGGGGGTGAATGGGAGCCTCGATTTTCCTTTTCAATTTTGGGTCATCGGCTCAACCCCCAACCTCAAAAGCAAACTCAAACGGTAGATGAGTAACACACGTGCTAACCGGGTAGCAAGGTATCACGAGCAAAAGAAAGATCACGACCTAGGTAACTAGGTGGATGCACTAGGAGTATACCTAGATACACAAATGGATCAAGGGAGGACATGAAAAACAAACGACCCACGAACAAGGCACTAATTTCAACCTCGAAAAGCGCATTTAATTGCAACACTACTAGAGGCCCAATTGCAATGCGTCTGAACGATTAGGGTCACGAGAAGTAACTCTTCGAGAGTACGTACATGTCGATGTCCCGATCCCGAACTCCGCTCGCCAAATTGCAACACAAAACACAAGTGGATTGCAACTCAATTCGAACACCCGATTGCAACCCGAGAAGCGGGGATCGATTGCAACTCGATTCCGAACACCCGATTGCAACCCGAGAAGCGGTGATTGCAACACACCCGACACTGTGAGCGAGTAGAAAAACCCGCGATTTCTTGGCGATTTTTCAAGAACCGAACACCAAATCACCAAGAACTCTCTCAATCGAAACCTCGGATCACAAGATTCATCCTAGATGATCTAGGCACATAGGTGATCATTTCCCACCAAGAAATTTCGACTTTCACCAAGAGAAACGCGAGGAATTTCAGATCTCGCATGAACTTTTCTCAAAAACGACCCAAACACAAAATTGCTCAAATCCGATGACTCAAGAGGATTCAATGGATTTCCTTGGGTGAATCTCTTTGTTTCTTGGTCACGAACGGATTGCAGCAACAAGAATCACAAGAAACGGTCCACAAATGAAGAATCAAGCAATAGAAGAGGGAAGGAGAAAAGCTGCGAAAATAGAATACATGAGTCAATCCAGTAACCCTAAGGCTATTTCGGGTCGACTCGGTAATCTTCGATCCGACGGCCACCGCCTCCTCCTCATCGGTAGCCTTGCATCCACGCACCTCCTCCCCGATGCCGCCACGTCAGCCTTCCATCCGCCGGAACGCCTCGGGTTTTGTGGCCCAAACCCACGAAACCCGCGCCCGTGGTTTTGAGGCGCAAACCACGAAACCCCCGCCCGCGGGTTTTGAGGCCCAAACCACGAAAACCCGCGACCGATGGTTTTGAGGACAAACCAGCAAACCTCCTCGACACGTGTCATCGCCGTCTTGACCGCCCGAAGTCGCCAAGTCATCCGAGCTCCCGCTCGCCTCGCACGCCGCCGTCTTGACCCCGATCGACACGCGGTCCTGCCGCCACGTCCTCTTGCATCCGCCGATGTCCCGGATGTCGGCCACCATGGCTAGCCACCCGGCGATCCGGTCCCTCGGTCCAAGCCTCACGTCCGTCCTTCACCTCTCGCGGTCCGTCGGGCCGGCACGTCCTCCTTGGCCCCTTCACCTCGCCGTCGGCTACCATCTCCGAGCTCCACACCCCGCACAACACGAACCAAGAGATACGCCTTCGACACACTCCACGTATGCCGGTGAAACATAGCCCGAAGCATAAAAGATAAAAAGAAAATAGAGGAAGAATGTTGATGATTGACAATCACTCCATCACAAAACTAAACACATGTGACCTAAATCAACCATGTGTTCGCAATCTCCCCCTTGATGAGTGCATTGTCAACATTCAACACAAAGACAAAGAAAGAAGACACATCCCAGTGAACACAATCTAGGCATAAGCCGAGACAAAAAGTGCTAATTGCAACCTCAAAGACAATCAAATTGCAACGAAAGCGTATCTCCTGATTGCAACAAGTCTCAGCATCCGAACACGCATTCACATTGGATAGCAAATATGGAGCAAAAACTTGGTTCCCAAAGACATGGGCAAAAAGGCTCGACACAACCAAGCTAAAACTCCCCCGAACAATGCACACCGTCTTTGTATCTCTCCCCCCTTGTTGGCAAATGCACTTATCAAAGCTATGAAATGCAATATGTCACAATGCAAAGCTTCAAGATTATATTCAACCTAATGAGAGAGTGCTCAAAGTGGTACCATAGCAAAGAAATTACAAGTGCTAGCGAGCTCAAGCTAATCGGATGATATGAAATATGGCACAAAGCATTTTGAGCAATTTTCGGTGATTTTTTGCAAAAGGAGGTTCACCATCAAACATAGCACCTAGCATAAGTAGATAGGAAATCAACTAAGTGCTTAAACATGTAAACCGGGTGAACTACCCCAAGCGCGCTCAAACATCATGCTCGACATTATGGCACAAACTTGTGAGGTTCATTTTAGTTCGAGTTGCGGTTCACAAGTTACCAAAGAGCATGCGAGTGGTTATCCACATTTGCCTTGCCTTACTAATCAACCATGTCAAAGCCTATGCGTGAGCAATGATTAGCTTAAGACAATGGTCTGGATCAAACACAATGAAGTCCAAGTTCATTCAAGAGTGCAAGTAAAAGCAGTCTCAAACTTCAAAGTGTGGCAAAATGGACCCACTCGATCTTTTCATCACTTTAGCTTTAGACTTCACGTTTTAGCATGGTATTATCATGAAGATCTAAGCAAGTGAATGAATCAAAGCATGAGACATAGCTACCTAGCATACACATGAAAGCTCGGAGGATCTCAACATCCTACTCATGATAGAAGCTAGCTCAAAAGGTGAACCAAGATTTAGTTTCATCAACATTAATCGTGGTTCACATGTGGAAAACAGTTGCTCAGCTCATAACATACATCACATGATTAACAAGAGCTAAAGCTTGAAGCACTATCATACTTATACTACTAAGAGCACAACCTCATTCAGATCAATATAAAAGTGAAGCTCATGATATGCAAGTATGATACAAAAACAAAAAACAAACCTAAAGACTATAATCAGACATCAACTACAAAACTACCCCTCAAAAGGGATAGCAAACTCCCAACTCACCACGGAGCTTAGCAAAGCGGACTTGGTCTAGTGGTTTGGTGAAAATGTCCGCAATCGCTGCTCGTGTACACGTCTTGGACATCTATGTCCCCCTTCTCCCGGTGATCTCTCGAAATGGTACCTCACCTCTATGTGTTTGGTCTGAGAGTGAAGGACTGGGTTTTTTGGCAACACTCACAGCTCCCATGCTATCACACAACAAGGGTACACGAGAAAACTCAAGCCAAAGTCTCTCAAGGTGGCAACCATCCACGCTTATTTGGGAACAACAAGCGGCAGCAGCTACATACTCTGCCTCAACCGTCGACCGAGCGACACCGCATCGCTTTTAGAGGACCAAGACACAAGAGAAGTACCAAGGAACCGACAAGTACGGATGTGGACTTTCTATGCATACGATCACCAAAGATAATCAGTCCGAATAACCCGGTCCAGGGAGAGGGTGGAAGAGGCCGAGTACCATAGGCCAAAGTCAAGGGTAAACCGCAAATACCGAAGATCCTCTTCCGCGGCTGAAAGTGAGAGGTGCGTGGCGATGATCGAAAAGCGTGCGCAGGCACACACCAAGAAATCGGATGTCGGGCGCGTCGCCGGGCGCCGGGTACAACAAATAAACCGATCATGCTTCGGTACTCCCTTTGGTCCACGACTTCTCCATCCTTGTCCTCGCCCGGGCCGCCGCCGTCGACATGGGTGTCGAAAGAGGCTTGGCCTCACCCATGCGGAACTTGCGGATGATGTCCTTCGTGTACTTGCCCCGGTGTACGAAGATCCCGTCCCTTGGTTTGCTTGATTTGAAGTCCAAGGAAGTAGGTCACCTCGCCCATCATGCTCATCTCGAACTCCCCGCTCATAATCTCGCAAAACTTCGATACCATAGCATGTGAAGAGCCACCAAAGATGATATCATCCACATATATCCAACCGGGAGGATGTCACCGCCGCTTTCCTAAGCAAGAACAAGGTCTTGTCTCTGACTCCCATCACAAAACCCTTAGCTAACGGGAAGGCTTTCAATCTCTCATACCACGCCTGGGGGCTTGTTTGAGGCCGTACAAAGCCTTGTGCAACTTGTACACATAGTCTGGGTGTTTAGTATGCTCAAACCCCGGGGGTTGCCTCACATACACCTCCTCCTCTATGAACCCATTTAGAACGCACTCTTGACATCCATCCGAAGAGCTTAAAGCCCTTCGAGGCCGCAAAGGCAAGCAAAATCCTAATGGCTTCTATGCGGGCTACTGAGAGCGAAGGTTTCCTCATAGTCTATACCCTCTTTTTTCGACAAAACCCCGGGCAACTAGTCCGGGCTTTGTTTCTCACAACCATCCCATCCTCACTCACTTTGTTCTTAAACACCCACTTGGTTCCTATGGGATGACACTCACCGAGGTGGCACTAAAACCCAAACTTGGTTCCTCTCAAAGTTCTCAGAACTCCTCATGCATGGCATTGACCCAATCCGAATCGATAATGCAAAGGGTAACATCTTTGGGCTCAAGAGTGGAAACAAATGCGTAATGAGCAAATGACACATAGCATAGGATTTGGAACGAGTTACCCTTTGGTTCAATCCTCCAATCATGGTCTCCCCGGGGTGACGACGCCGAATGTCTTTGAGGCGCCCGTCTTGCGCTAAGATGTCGCCTCCTCGACCGGAGTGGGAACCTCCTCGAGGGTGCGGCCGCCTCGCCACGAGGGAGCCGCTCCACCGGACCCCCGGAAGTAGTGGTAGTAGGGTCCGGTCCGTGAGCGGTCGTCGTCGTCATGGTCAGTCACCGGGGCAAGCGGTGGAGTCGCCGGGATCACCCCACCAACGCCTTCTGCTCCTCCTCCACAAAGATGCTCTGCTCCATCTCCTCCTTTCCCCGCACACTCAAACACGTAAGAAGAACAAGGCGCGGTGTCTCATCGAAGGTAACCTCACATGTCTCTACAACGCGTTAGTCTCAAGGTTAAGAACCCTCAGTAGGCATGTGAGTGCAAAGCATATCCAAGAAAAATGCCATCACCGATCGAGGCTCAAACTTGTCAAGATTACCTTGCTTGAGAATGAAGCACCGCATCCAAACACACCTAAGTGACTCACCTTGGGCGATCTTCCAAACCGCAACTCATACGATGTCTTCTTGGTGAAAGCACGGAGGAAAATGCGGTTGGAGACATGGCATGCCGTGTTGATTGCCTCAGCCAATACTTCCTTGGAGTCTTGTGTTCATCGAGCATGGTCCTTGCCATCTCCACAAGAGTCCGGTTCTTCCGCTCAACAATCCCGCTTACGCCAAGGGACATAAGGGCTAGAAAACCGGTGCTCGACACCCAAGTTATCACAAAGAGACTCGAACCGAGTTCTTAAATTCTCGTGCCATTGTCATCGCGAATCGCCGAATGGTCAGATCTGTCCAACTCAGTTCTCGGTCTCAAAATCAAATCACGAAAGCAAAACCGAAAAGCCTCATCCTTGCCCTCCATGAAAAAAGACCCAAGAGTATCTCGAAAAATCGCCAACGATCACTAGACAATACCACTTCCCACCCACTTGACCTCACCCGAGATGGACCAACGGTGTCCATGTGAAGGATCTCTCTCCGGTCTCGAGGTCATAACTCGAGAAACTAGGTGGTGGGAAGCGGATACCATCTTCTCGTGACGATTGGGGATGACAAACCAAATCCTTCTCTAATTTGAGCTTAGGCAATCCTCTGATTAGACCCATAGAACTTAACCTCGTGAGAAGGTCAAAGCTTTCAGTGTCCAAGTCTCCTATGCCATTTCCACAAATCGGAGGAGGACCCTACCAACAAGCAACAAGAAGTGCCAAAGCCTCGAGAAAAATCAGCACGAAAAAGACTTGCCCAAAAGGCACAATCCAAAGAAATGAGATCATCGCGAGAGTCCAAAACTCGAGCATCCAACCTAAAAACGCCTCATACCCATCCGCCATGAGCCGGGAGACGAGAGTAGGTTGAAGTGCGGGTTGGAGACGAGCGCCACATCCTTGAGCACAAAGTGGTCATTGATCTGATTGACCCTCGAGATAGTATCTTCCCTCTTGTTCTTTGTCCCGAAGGTAATGTACTCTTTCGTCTTCATGGGGGTGAGGCCGAGAACCACTTGGAGTTTCCGGTCATGTGTCGAGAAACGGCCCGGAGTCAATGAGCCACATGTCCTCCACCTACCGGCTTGTATCAACGATAAAACATGGGATGAGCATATGGCACAACACCAAGTTAGTAAACTTGGAAGAGTACCGGTGTTGACCATCTTGCCCCAAATATGCATTAGGCAAAACAAACATCCCACGCCCCATCTTCTCAACCGCTTACCACGCACAACAAAGCGTGGTGCTCTCCTCTTCTCAACCTCAAAGCTCCCAAAGCGAGGATCTACATTCACTCGCGAGCACGACCACCAAACGATCTCACAAAACCGTGGCCCAAACCTCTCGAGGCCTCCTACCTTCGAGCCTAGCAAATCGCCTCAACCGAACCGCGCACACCCTTCTCATACATGCCAAGTGGAGGGTGATACAAGTCGCGGTTCTCGAACTCAACTTGACGCCTAGCATCCCTCTTCCTCCTAAAGCAAAAACTCAACCAAGTGACCATCCCTCTCGGCAATACTCACGGATACCTCACCTCTCTCTTGGGTGGTGGTTGGTTCACTCTCTTGGGTGGATGGTTCACTCTTGTCGTGGTCTTGGCCTTAGGAAGGGGTTTCCTCTCAGGGATCTCGGGCAAAGTGTCAAGTGGGTTCTTGAGGTGGTTCGTTTGGGAAGCCACACTTGTTTGGGAGGTGGAGTCTTAGTGGGTTCTTGAAGAATGCCATCTTGCACAATGGGCTTGGAAGGCTCGGGTGGAGTGATCTTGGTAAACTTAGGAGTGTTGGTTGGTTTCTCACTCGAGCTCAAACCACTCCCTTGACCAACCTTTCCATAGATAACTTCACCCTTCCCACCTATAGCAAAGCCTAAACCCGATGTGTCGGTCCCCTCTTGAACCCGGACTCATCATCATGCCAAGCGTGGCTCTCCACTAGACACCCAACTCGGGGACCAGAGCGAAGGTACTTGTTCTCCTCTTCTACTTTGCCCTTACCATGCCTACAAGACATGAGCTCCAACTCCAAAGCTCCACACTTAGCACATCTCGTAAAGACGGTGCTATCCGAGTTGGCCTTCTCAAGCACGGCAAGCTTGGCGGCCTTCTCTCGCCAACTCGGATCGCAAGTCGGGGACAAGACTTGCACGCACTCAACGAAGATCGGCCTAGACTTCAACTCAACATGCTCATCTAGCAAAGCCGAATACTTGGACGCAAAGACACGATGCTAGACATATGCACAAAGACAAGCATCACACTCCGTCTCATCGAGACATCGACAGAGCTTCCTAAGCAACTCAATCTCGATCCACGCCATCTCCCACTTCTCCTTGTACTCCTTTCTCTCTCCTAGCGGCACGCAAGCAACTTCTCTTGACAAACAAGCGCATCGCCCAAAGACTCAACCTCATCGGAGAGATTCGATTGTAGGAGGTACCTCGGTGGGAGAAGAGTCAGCTGCCGGCCGCCTCTCCTTCGAGGGCCATGGTGCGTGCCCCCTGCTTGGAGTTGGTGAAGAAGCAAAGTCCATTGAGCTTGTCCTCGACCTTGCGCTCGGGCTCCTCGTCCGCTGAGGAAGATTGCCCGTCGAGGAGTAGTTGTCGAGGTCGCCGAGGGACGTAAGGAAGGCGTGCTTGTGCTCCTTGGCACGCTTGAGGTACTTCTTCTTGATTGCCTCCTTGTCGAATCCCTTCTTGGACTTGTGCTTGCCGGAGGTGTACTCGCGCTTGTCCTTGCGCTTGTCGGAGTCGTACTTGCTGGAGTAGTACTTCTCGCCGGAGTACTTGTCTTTGTTCTTCTTGGGGCATGCGGCGATGAAATGGTCCGGATCTCCGCACTCGAAGCATCCGCCCTTGGACGGGCCGCCACGCCGACGGTTCAAGCGGTTGTTGTGAAACCGCGAGAATCGGCTGATGACAAGCGCAAGCTCATCATCTCCGAGACTCTCCATCTCGCTCCTCTCTCCTGCGGACACCAAAGAAGACAAGGCGAAAGAAATTTGTGAAGGGTTAGCAGAAGAAACTGAACCGCTCTTACCTGAGACGAGGGCGACGTTCGGCGCAGAGGGGTTCTTGAGCTTCGCCTGGATCTGAGCTTCAATCTCTGAAGACTTAAGCTTGCTGTAGAGCTCATCGGGAGTGAGGGTGTCGTAGTTTGCAGACTCCATGATTGCGGACACCTTCACGTCCCACACCTTCCGATCCAGAGCGTACAAGAGCCGCATCGCCTTCTCGTGCTCGTCGAGCCTCTCCGAGGGCTTGTTCGCTCGAAGCTTGTTGCAGATCGTCTGGAACCTGTCAAAGAGAGAGTCGATGGACTCGCCATCAAGCTGAATGAGGTTATTGTACTCTCTCTTGTAGGTCTCGTAGAGGCGGGCCTTGACTTGTGGGGTTCCCTCGTGGTAGCTCTCTAGAGTCTTCCACACCTCACGAGCAGTCTCACAAGAGGCAACTCTCTCAAACTCGGTATCCTTGAGGCTAGAGAACAAGACGCTCCTCGCTCGGTTGTTGGCATTGTGTTGGGCTATCTGATCCTCACCCACTCGAGCGGCTAGCACTTGGTAGTTCTCGTCCCTCAACGATCTCCCACACTCTCAATCTATCCCCATGAGATGCGCTTGCATCTTGATCTTCCAATAGGGATAGTTGGAGCCATCGAACTCCGGAGGCTTGCCACCAAAGTGACCAAACCTCTCCATGTCGCCTTTTTATGGATCAAGAACCGGTTAAGGTGGATATGATCCTTAACCCGCTCGATACCAATTGAAGGACCGAAACGGCGACCCGGAGGGGTGAATGGGAGTCTCGATTTTCCTTTTCAATTTTGGGTCATCGGCTCAACCCCCAACCTCAAAAGCAAACTCAAACGAGAGATGAGTAACACACGTGCTAACTGGTAGCAAGGTATCACGAGCAAAAGAAAGATCACGACCTAGGTAACTAGGTGGATGCACTAGGAGTATACCTAGATACACGGATCAAGGGAGGACATGAAAAACAAAATGCGACCACGAACAAGGCACTAATTTCAACCTCGGAAAGCGCAGGCAATTGCAACACTACTAGAGGCCCAATTGCAACAGTGTCTGAACAAATCGGGGTCACGAAGTAACTCTTCGGAGAGTACGTACATGTCGATGTCGATCCCGAATCGCCTGCCAAATTGCAACACAAAACACAAGTGGATTGCAACTCAATTCCGAACACCCGATTGCAACCCGAGAAGCGGCATCGATTGCAACTCGATTCGGAACACCCGATTGCAACCCGAGAAGCGGACCGGATTGCAACACACTGGACACCTCGAGCGTAGTAGAGAAACCCGCGATTTCTTGGCGATTTTCAAGAACCGAACACCAAATCACCAAGAACTCTCTCCAATCGAAACCTCGGATCACAAGATTCATCCTAGATGATCTAGGCACATAGGTGATCATTTCCCACCAAGAAATTTCGACTTTCACCAAGAGAAACGCGAGGAATTTCAGATCTCGCATGAGACTTTTCTCAAAAAACGACCCAAACACAAAATTGCTCAAATCCGATGACTCAAGAGGATTCAATGGATTTCCTTGGGTGAATCTCTTTGTTTCTTGGTCACGAACGGATTGCAGCAACAAGAATCACAAGAAACGGTCCACAAATGAAGAATCAAGCAATAGAAGAGGGAAGGAGAAAAAGCTGCGAAAATAGAATACAGACTCAAAAACACAGACACGATGAACTCAAGCATCGATCCCAAAAGTCACCATGTGACAGCTACTTAGGGCTAGCCCTTGCCCAACCAAAATCGATACAAGATCGGTGGACCTCCTCTCACACCAATGTTTGGAAACCCTAGCTAGAAATTGTAAAATGAGAGACAAGAGAGGATGAAGGGGTATGCCTGCGCTAAATAGCCCCATATTCCCTCCGCCTGAACTACCCCTAAGATACATGAGTCAATCCTGTAACCCTAAGGCTATTTCGGTTAGACTCTGGGTAATCTTCGATCCGACGGCCACCGCGCCTCCTCATCGGTAGCCTTGCATCCACGCAACCTCCCCGATGCCGCCACGTGCCGCCCTTCCATCCGGCCGGAACGCCTCGGGTTTTGTGGCCCAAACCCGCGAAACCAGCGCCCGTGGTTTTGAGGCGCAAAACCACGAAAACCCGCGCCCGTGGTTTTGAGGCCCAAACCACGAAACCCGCACCGATGGTTTTGAGGACAAACCAAAGAAACCTCCTCGACACGTGTCATCGCCGCCTTGACCGCCTCGAAGTCGCCAAGTCATCCGAGCTCCCGGCTCTGCACGCACGCTTCGCCGCCTTGACCCGATCGACACGGTCCTGCCACGCCCTCTTGCATCCGTCGATGTCCCGGATGTCACCACCATGGCTAGCCACCCGGCGATCCGGTCCCTCGGTCCAAGCCTCACGTCCCGTCCTTCACCTCTGCGGTCCGTCGGTCGGCCGCAAGACGCCCCTCCTTGGCCCCCTTCACCTCGCCGTCGCCTACCATCTCCGAGCTCCACACCTGCACAACACGAACCAAGAGATACGTCTTCGACACACTCCACGTATGCTTGGTGAAACATAGCCAAGCATAAAAGATAAAAAGAAAATAGAGGAAGAATGTTGATTGTTGACAATCACTCCATCACAAAACTAAACACATGTGACCTAAATCAACCATGTGTTCGCATATTCTTTTGCTGATTTCCTCTTGTTCTCCGGGTTGATTCTCTCCTCTTTCCTCGGATTCAGATTAGCACGCGATGACTGATTGTGAATTCGAAGCAAAGTGAGAACAATAGTTTTTATGCTCTTTTTTGTTTTTGGAAGATTCAGTTTTCAACATCTCTTTAGGAGCTACCACGAGTTATCACCAAACTCTTCTTTCGGTCATCAAATAGTAGTACACCGCAACAAATTAAAAGTCGATGACCGAAGCCAATGCATTGCCCTAAAACAAACTCGGAGAAAAAGTTTTTGATTGGTTGTTAAATATTGAGTCGGCTCTTATACCCGACAAAAACGGTGGCAAGTGGCAACTCTTTATCAATAACAAAATGTTTTGGCTCGATCCCACAACTTTGGTAAAATTAGAGAAGTGAATAATACCAACGGTTGGGAGTTGCGCCGCCGCCCCAAACCCTAGGGGGTGCCGCCGCCGGCTCCCGCCTTCCACCATGATCCCCTCCCTTCTCCTCGGCATCACGCCGTGGTTGAAGGGAGTGGGGATCCATCGTTTTAGTTTTTCCTAGTAGATTGAGTCTTCAATGTTCAAGGTTTCTCCGGAGATCCAATTGAAGAGATTGGTCACGGCGTAAGACGTCGTCAAGATCATCGATGGAGCAATGGAGCATGTCGTTCCTCGGCGGTGATGGCAAGACGAAGACATCACCATTGATGGAGAATAAGGTACTCCGGCTCTTCCTTTGTCTCGTTGTGGTTCTATGCGACCCATGGCGATGGGCTAGTGAGATTTAGTTTTCCAACGATATCTATCCGGATGTCGGTTGGACTTGTGTTCTCTCATGGCGAATCCGGGTGAAGGCAACGACGATGAGTTCGACGACGTGTCGGCGGCGTGGGGGATCAATATTTTGGATGACCCCAATCCGTCAATCAAGACCCTCGACATCATGTCTCGAGGGATTCTAACCAAGGACCTCTCCTCCACCCATGGTCGCCTCGGCCCGAGAGCCGGTACCTGACGCCTGAGCTCTTTCTAGCGAGACCCTCTTTCCGCCTCGCTCGAGGTCTCCGTCGTCGACCTTTTCAATGCGTGCTCGAGCTCTCGAGCGAGACCTCTTTCCGCCATCGAGAGACGGCCCTTCAAGTTTGTGCGCTAGAACTCTCCAGGGCCGCGACCTCTCTCCGGTCGCTCGGCTCGAGCTCGAGCGAACCGCTCAACAAACGCCCGTCTACGAGCTCGTCCCCCCTGGCGTCACGCGGAAGACCGGCAGTACGGGGTTGGCCAACCACTCGGGCGAGCATTTGCTGGCCATGCGGAGGCACCGCAGCGGAAGGCGGCCCGTCTGCCGCCACGCCCCATGCCCCGATGATCTCCAACAAGGCGCCCACACGACGCCGCGATGCGTGCGACGTGCGCAGCCTCATCCACGGCATGGGCACCCTTGCGCCCGACGGGACCGATTCCAACCACGATTGTTAGATTTGAGTGTGACCCTTTACCGCCACCTGACCGGGATTCGCGCAAAGCCGACGACCAGTTTTGGCATCCAAGGCCGTCAAGAGCTCAAGAGAGGGGCCCGGCCAACCAAAGAGCTCGATCCGAGAGCTCGATCGGCGTATCCCGTCAACTCGGCAACTCCGCCATCATGGCCGGGAGACGCACACTACCCGTGCGCCATCGTCGGCAACATGGGCACCCCCATACCGGAAGGGACGGCTTCCAACTACGGTCAAGGGCGAGGCGACGCATGACCACCGCCCATGCCCCGACCGCCATGTCGGCGACGACCGATTCTCGGCATCCAAGGCCGCCCAGGAGCTCGAGGTAGCTATTGGCCAACCCACGAGCTTCGCTCGAAAAGCTCTTTCGCCGACGGTACACGGTATCATATTGTTCCACCTACCCCCCGCCCCAACTCGGAGAGCTCACATGTTCTATCCCCCTTGCTACTATAAAAGGAGGGGTAGGGTCTTCGATTGGGGCAAGCAAGCAAAAGAAGAAGAACAACGCACGGTTCTTCTCAAATCCGCATCCTCACTCTCATATTGGCACTTGCCTCAATCATAGAGACTTGGGGAGCCGCTCCTCTCTCGCTCCGCTTATGCGCACCCCGTCATGAGCATTTGAGCTCGGATAGTGAACACCTTTGGACTAGGGGCCCGACTTTGCCCCGAACCCGGTATAAATCTGTGTCATTGTCTCGGGCTAGGCCATTCGGGTCGCACTAGCCACCATTGCTGTGACGGTGGTATTAGACCACGACGCTTGGCGCGCCGGGTAGGGGGAAAAGGCTAGTGCGACAATCTTCCACTCCGATGGCTTCTTCATCGACATCGCCGACCGGAGGAGCGCCGTCTTTGCGGCCGGCACCTTCGATTTCACCGCACCGATCCGCTGTCACTGCGGAGCCGTCTTCGCCGCCGTCACGGCGTGAGGCGTCCCGAGCGCCTCCAGCGACACCGACTCCATCCTGGCCCGACATGGGCGGGGCTCCGCCCGAGCCCGCTAAGCCCCATCCGCGGCGCGGATCGCTTCTTCTCGTCGATCAGGACCTCCTCCCCGACATCCTCGGACGCGAGCCGCAGCGCAAACCTCGACCGTGATGTCACCTTCTCCATCGCCAACGTCGTCCCTCCGGCTCGCCCGGAGAAGACGCGTTGGAGAGGTGGACATTTCATGGCGGCATACGCGCGAGATGTACCCCTGACGGCGTAGGGTCTCCCTCCCCAGAGGCGGCGAGTCCCTAAGGCACGATCCATGAGCCTCGAGCTCGCCCTGCGATGGGATGAGCCTCACTCTGGTTTGCGACCCGCAAGACGGTCAGAGCGTGTGCCACGCCCCCGGGAGCCACAGCGACCATTCCCTCCAGCGACTCGAGCGCACGCCCCTGAAACCATCCCGCCGGCGTGACCCGCCGTCGATCACGTCAAGGCCGGGCTGGAGGGCTGAGACTCGAGAGAGGCGCGGCCCGGCGCGAGGCCCTCCTCGGGCAGCAGCGGGGCGCCTCCAAGGGGCGCGGGCCGGCGGGCGTCCCAGTGGCCGTATCAAGCTGCGACAACGATGCCGAGCAACTCATAAGTGTTCGGGAGAGCCTCCCTGGTACCCGGCGGCCGCCGCGTTGCCCGGCGCAACCGCCCGGTCCCAGGGACCCCCGACCGCATCCGAGCCCACGGCGGGATCAAGAAGCTCGTGGCAAAGGCGGCAGCTGGCAGTGGCAAACTCCGCGCATCACCGCCGACGACTCGGGAAGAGCACGAGGCCTCCTCTCATCGAGAGGTCCACGCGGCCGGCGGATCGGCGAGAACCAGACGCCGCGTGACACCATCATCATCGCCGGACGGAAGGCGGAAGCCAGCGGCGTACAAAGCCCCGGGGGCGACGACAAGCACCGCCGCGGCGACTCACGGCGGCCCGCCAAATCGACAATCGCCCCGGAGCGTCATGACGGCGGCGAGGACAAGGGCGCGGCCGCAGCCGGAGCGCCGCCAAAGTCCGTCTCCCCAGGCGAATCGCGGCGCTCGAGCTCGAGCTCGAGGAGGCCAAGGGCTTTCGGCTCGCGCGCATACGACGGCTCCCTTCCTTCCTCGTTTGGGCTCCGACCTCGGTGCGAAGTACAACGGGGAGACCGACCCGCCACCACGGCTCGAAGACTACCGCCTCGGTTGTCAAGCGGAGGCGCCGGCAACGACTACTTCATCATCCGCAACTTTGCCCCTCTATCTTGCGGATCGGCCCGTTCTTGGCTCGAGCACTGCGCCGGAGGGCACCATCCCGGCGATGGGAGGATTTGCGAGGCGTCTTCGTCGGCAACTTCCCGGGGCACCTCGCGGGCCAAGCGACGACAGGATCTCCAGGGATGCAAGCGAGAAGAAGGGGAGAGCTCTTGCGACTATCGGGCGCTTCTCTAAACTCTGCAACAACCTCTCAGAGGCCTCCGACTCAGAGATCATCACCGCGTTTAGCCGGCACCACTTGCGAGAGTCTCATCCGCGAGCTCGGCGTCAAGAAGCCTAAGTCCGTGAAGGAGCTCCTCGACCTCGCCACCGGACACGCCGCGGGAGAGGGCGCCGTCTCCGCCGATCACGGGCAAGGGCAAGCCCGCGAGCGGCGCCGGGGCGCGGGCGGTCCAGCTCCCACCCCCCAAGAGGAAGAACAAGAAGAACAAGCGCCCCGATGGCGACGGCGGCGAGTTTGTCGCCATCGCGGACAAGCGCAAACCCCCGAAGGGGAAAGGCTTCGCCCACAAGGAGCACTTCCGACAAGATGCTCGAGGCCCCGTGCCCACATCACGAGGTCCCGTCAAGCACAAGATGAAGGACCGCGGCTCCCGAAGAAGCACGTGATGGGCACGCCCCGAAGGGAGGCGCCGGGCGACCAGCCCGGGAGCCTATGGCGGCGCCCGAGGGCGGGGCGGCGGCGACGTCTACATCGGGGCGGCGCCCGTCCAACGTCGTCTTGGCGGCGGAGCCGGGCTCTGAGTCCAAGCGCCGTGAAGCTCACGCCCCGCGAAGTCCTCTTCATCGAGCCCGCGGCGCCCGCCTACCTCAAGTGGTCGAGCTCGGCGATCACCGCCCGGCGGCCGATCATCCCGACATCCGTACCCGGGGAGGTACCCCTCGTCGTCGATCCCATCGCCGGCACCAGCGCCTCGGCAAGGTGTTGATGGACGGAGGGCGACCTCAACCTCCTCGTCCACGCACTCCCGGCCCTTGGCATCACCAAGGCGCGCCTCGTCCCTCACCGGGACCCGATCCATGGCGTAGTGCCGGGAGCGAGATGATCCCGCTCGGGCGAATCGATCTCCGTCACCTTCGGCACCCGGATAACTTCCGGAAGGAGACCCTCACGTTCGAGGTGCTCCCCTTCAAAGAACGCCTACCATGCGTTGTTGGGGCGGCCGTGCTATCTGGAAATTCATGGCCGTCCCCAACTACACCTACCTCAAGCTTAAGATCCCCGGGCCCAAGGGGGTCATCACCGTCGACTCCACCTTCGAGCACGCGTTCGGATCGAGGTGTTGCCGCCGTCCGTCTCTGACGCGCGCGGTCGAGATCGGCAGTCTTTACCGAAGATGGCGGCTGGGCGGTCGGAGGACACCCCCCGAGCTCAAGAAAGCTGCGGGCACGAGCTCGCGCGATGGGCTCGAACGGCCCGGGAGATCGAGCCCATCCGGTGAGCTCATGAAGGCCGTAGGCACTTTCGGCCCGAGAAGGACGCCAAGGAGATAGAGGTCGATAATGATGGCCACGCCCTCCGCGTAGGGTCGAGCTCTCTCTAAATAGGAAGGCGAGCTCGTCGACTTCCTCCGCGCAAAACCTCGGCGTGTTTGCGTGGAGAGCCTCGGACTTGCCGGGCATACCGAGGGAAGTCGCCGAGCACTCCTTGAACATTAAGCCCGGCTCTCGGCCGGTGAAGCAAACGGCTCAGACGTTTCGATGGCGATCGGCGCCAAGCAATCGCCGAGGAGATAGATAAACTCTTAGCCGCTAGGTTTTATCAAGGAGGTGTATCATCCCGGAGTGGATAGCCAACCTGTACTAGTCAAGAAGAAGAATGGGAAATGGAGAATGTGTGTTGATTACACGGTCTCAACAAGGCATGCCCGAAGGATCCGTTTCCTTTGCCGCATCGACCAAATCGTTGACTCCACCTCCGGTGCGAAACCCTCATTTTCTCGACGCCTACTCCGGCTACCACCCGGATAGCGATGAACGAGCTCGATCGGCTCGCCACCTCCTTCATCACTCCGTTTGGCGCATTACGTTACGTGGCGATGCCCTTCGGTTTGAAGAACGCCGCGCCACCTTCCAAAGGTGTATGCGAAAGTCTTCAAAGAGCTCCTCGGGAAGCTTGTAGAAAAACTACGTCGATGACATCGTCGTCAAAACGAAATCCTCGAAGAGCTCGTCCCGGATCTCGAAAGGTCTTCGCCAAACTCCGAGAATACGGGGTCAAGCTCAACCCGAAAAATGCGTTTTTTGGGTCCCGCGAGGGAAGTTGCTCGGCTTTATCGTCTCGGAGCGCGGCATCGAGGCCAACCCGAGAAAATCGCCGCCATCACGAGCATGGGGCCGATTAAGAACGTCAAATGCGTCATACGCTCACCGGGCTGCCTCGCGGGCGCCGAGTCGTTTCATAGCCCGGCTCGGGGGCGAAGCCTCCTCTCTGGCTCTTTGAAACCGGGCGCTCTCCGGGACCGACGCGAGGCCCGGCAAGCCCTCGACTCACTGAAACAACTCCTTGCCCGGCCCTTTGTGCTCGTTGCTCCCTGCGGCTAATGAGCCAATCCTTCTCTACATCTCGGCCACCTCGAAGGTGGTGAGCACCGCTTCGTCGTCGAGAGAGGGAGGAAGGGCACGCACTCAAGGTACAAATATCCGGTGTGCCGATGGCTGAGGTCCTCACGACACCAAGACTGCGCTACTCACACTCGGCTTTTCGTGCACGTCACGCTCATCACCCGACGCAAAGCTCGGACATTGCCGACTCCCACGGTGGCGGACCGCGTCTCGAAGTATCCCCTCGGGAGGTCATCCGCAGCCCAGGTCACGGGGACGCACGGCCAAGTGGGCGATCGAGCTCATGGGAGCCGAAATCACGTGCCGCGCCCAGACGCCCATCAAGTCTCGGGCTCGCGAGACTTCATTGCCGAATGGACCGAGGTCGGCGGCCACCTAGGCCCGACGACATCGAGTGGGACCCTACACCGACGGATCGGTAAAGAAGTACGGTGCGCGTGTCGGCCTCGTCTTCACCTCTCAGAAAAAGGTGTGCATGAAATACTCCATACGCCCGCACTTCCCCGTCCAACAACGTGGCGAATACGGCGTTGGTGAGCGGGACTCTGGTGCGCACGAGCTCGGCATCCTGGCACCTCGGGTCCGGGAGACTCGAGCTCGTCAAAAACCAAGTCATGAAAGAGGTCGATTTGCGTCAACCCGAAGATGGTCGCGTACCACCGGAAGGTCCGAGAACTTGAGGAACATTTCCACGGGCCGAGGTCAACCACGTCCCACCGCAACCTCAACAACGACGCCGACGCCCTCGCCAAGCTCGCGTCGGACCGCTTCTTCGGTTCCCCCGGGAGTCTTCATGCACGAACAACACAAGCCTTCGATCACGGCTCGGGGAGGGCCCGCTGGAAGGTCGCGAGCTCAAGCCCCCGAAGCCGGACCCCATGGACACCCGACGTCCGCGAGGGGGTCGGCGCTCCGATGAGGGGCCTGCGCGGCGACGAGCTCTTTTCCGTGCGAGCTCGGGGGCGACTCGCGGGCGGCTCGGGCTGGGTCGGTCCACCCACCCCGGCCGGGACGTGTCCCTTGCTACGATGGGTCGGCAGGCGAGCTCCCCCGGGCGGGAGGAGTCACGACGGCAGCCCGGGAGGGCTAAGGCTTTGCTCGTGGGGAAGAGCTCTGCCGACGCGAGAACAACGGCATCCTACGGCGCTGCATCACCGTCGAAGATGGTGAGGCTAAAGAAGAAATCCACGGGGGGCGACGCGGCCATCACGCGGCACCACGGGCTCTCGTCGGGAAAGCTTTCCGTCAAGGTTTCTCTTGGCCGGCCCGCCGTCGCCGGCGCCACCGGTCGTCCGACGTTGCGAGGGCTGCGCTTCTTCGCCAGCGCACACACCTCCCAGCCCAAGCCCTCCAAGCGATTCCGCTCACTAATCGTTCGCGTGCAGGGTCTTGACATGGTAGGACCATTCCCGGAGGGCGGCCAGGAGGATACACGCATCTCCTCGTCGCTATCGACAAGTTCTCCAAATGGATCGAAGTCATGCCCATCGCGCGATGCCGAGCCGAGGAGACCCGTCAAGTTCTTCACCGGCATTATCCACCGCTTGGTCCCGAACTCGATCATCACCGACAACGGCACCAACTTCGTGGGGGAAGTCTTCATCGACTGGTGCAGCGATCACGGCATCCGCGTCGACACGGCCGCTGTCGGCCACCCTCGGACCAACGGACAGGTAGAGCGAGCTAATGGCATGATCCTGCAGGGCGTGAAGTCCCGCATCTTCAGGAGGCTCGAGAAGTACGCCCGCCGATGGCTGGTGTCGAGCTCCCGCGGTCGTGTGGAGTCTTCGTACCACACCAGCGGGGGCCACCCGGACGAACCCGTTCTTCCTCGTCTTCCCTTCTTCCAGAGAGCTCGAGTGCACGCTCACCCCGAGCTCGGACCTTCGACGAGCACAATAACCAAGCGCTGCTCGAAGACGCCGCGGACCAGCTCGACGAAGCTCGTGACATCGCGCTCATCCACTCCGCCAAGTACCTACAATCCATGCGGCCGCTACCACGGCGACATGTCGGGGGACGAGCCTTCAGCGTCGGCGATCCGCGTCCTACACGACGAGTCCAAAGCCCGAGGGACGAGCACAAGCTCTCAGCGCCATGGGAGGGTCCCTTTATCATCGACCAAGTGTTGAGGCGGGCACGTACAAGCTCAAGGACCATCGGGGAATCCTCACCAACGCATGGAACATCGAACGACTCGTCGCTTCTACCCTTAAGATGTATTTTGAAATATCATAAGCGTAAAAATTCAATAAGACACCGATTCGATGCAAAGATCTGTGCAAGCATCTCGAATTCACGTCTTAAGCTCTTGAGCAATGACGGGCCTTCATCCGACAAAGGCCCGCCCTTGCTCGGGGCTACAAGGAATGGGGCGCACACCCCATCGGTTTACTACACCAATTTTTATTAAATTCTTCACAAAAATCACAACAACGAGCTCTCGCTCACGAGACCGTGCTCCTTTTCATAACGTCTTAAAAACAACTAAGTCACGAGTTCGTCAACAAAAGGCATGGCGCGGCGCCTAACGATCTCCTGCGCCCGCGGCTAACGAAACGCCCGCCATCCGGCTTCCGAAATACGAACTCGTAAAAAGTTGGAACAAGGACACGAGGATAGGAAAAGGAACACGAGTGATCTTCATTCCGAACACGAGTCCCTTTAAATCCTTAACAATGATACCTCAACTACGAGGACTTAGAAACTAAGCGCAAGGGGCTTGGCCCCGAGCTCCTAGTTTTTACGCGAAGGAGGGTCCTCGTCCATCGCCCCCGACGAAGTGCCCGCCGCGGCCTCTCCGGCTCGGTGCTCGGCTCCCCTCCGTGATGAGTCCCAGACTCCCACCTCTCTCGTGGCAAGCTTATAGAGCTCGGCGGACAACTCCACGCAGTCGAGCTCGGCGGCGGTGATCTTCGCTCGGTTTGGCGTCGTCGATACCCGCGCCCATCCACCTTCACCGCCTCGGCGTCCATTTCGGATAGTGATGAAGATAACGCCGGCGCCTTGTGGACCACCGAGGTGGCGTCCTCGCCACCTTATACGGCCTCTGATTTCGCTCCGGCCGGGTCCGCCATCTCCTCAACAGGGGCGTCGCACACATCCTCGGCCGCGGTGGCGAGATCCTCGGCGCCCGCTTCGAGCTCGCCGCCTCCTCCCGTGGCATTAGAAACAAGCCCGAAGACGCTCAAGCTCCTCCTTGGCGTCGGCGAGCTCGGCGGTCGCCGCTTCAAGTCCGTCTCCTTCCTTCGCCACAGCCGGGTATGCTCCGGGGGTGGCCTCGGCGGAGGCAAGATTCCGCTCCATGTCCGCGCGTCCCCGGCCGCCTTCAGGGGACTTCTCCTTCTCCCACGCAAGACAAGAAGACGGTTCAATACTTGAAGTCACCACGACTCGATACGGGCGGGATCGGACGCCCGCACTCCTGACTCACTATAGAGCTCCCGCTCGTTGTGCGTAAATCTACGGTTCTCCTCGTTGAGCGGTCCCTCTCCGCGATCGTCGCGTGGCGGCGGCACCACATTTTGGCGACCTCGCGATCATACGCTGAGGCCCGGCGGCGAGGACAATCAGCCCCAAATCTTGGAGAAAAAAAACGCGAAGGGGGGCGGTGACACTCACCCGCAAGCTCGGCCTCGCGGCGACGGAGGCACTCGGCGGTCTCCGTCTTCTCCTTATGAAGGGCCTCCGCCCTGCGTTCGGCCGCCGAGAGCGAGCTCCTTGTCCTCGGCGGCGGTGGAGGGTGTCGAGCTCCTCTGCATTTTCTTGCGGCTGTTGCTGTGGGCGAGCTCAAGCCGCTCCTCTCTTGAGCCGCCTCTGCCCGGCGGCCGGCTCCCTTCTTGTCTTGCCCGAAAGGCCGGCCTTCCGCGTCCGGGCCGAGTCAACGCGTCCTCCGTCGCGCGCAAAAATGATCTTTGGCTGCGCGCCGCGAGCTCTTCACTCATGTCCTTGTACGAGTTCAATGAGCTTCCGACGGCTCCCCCGGCCCTCGGTGAAAGGCGTAATCGATTTGGTTGTGTTCTCGGATGGAATCACTGCACGCCCGAGCACAAGCACATGAGCAACTTGGGGAAGCACAAGAAAAAGGAGAGAACACCGAGGCCATGGCGATCTCGAACTCCGCACAAGTCGAACGAGCACGCCGGGTCCTCGGTGGGGCGCGGGCGCCGGCGGCGTCATCGGGGTCGGCGGAGAACGATGTCATTTCCCCCATTTGGCGCTCGCCGGCCGGCCGCCGCAGGATCGCCGGGGGACCCACGGCGTCTTCGAGGGCTAGCCCCGATGGGCCCTCACCGGCTGGCCGCAACCGGGTCGCCTCCGCGCGTCTCTTCGCGTCTGAGATGTCGATAACGAGGGATCTCGGTGGCGACCTCTCGATTCGTGTATGAGCCACCGACTCCGTGGATCTTCTCCGCGACCTCGCCCAAAGCCGGAATATCCTCTCCGCCTCCGATCAAGTCCGGGCCATCTTCGACGCACGACTCGCCCACGGTCGTTCTTGACTCGCGGGGGCGAGGAGGAAGGAGCTCAGCGACAAATGGAAAGCGAAGGTCGACAGCGGCCCCTTGAACGGGACCCGGCGCCATCATCTGAGGACCCGTAGTCGCGCCCGCCCTTGCCGTCGTCGCGCCCGTCGCCATGGACGGTGTCCCCACCCAGCCGAGCTCGTCGCGGCAGCCCCGGCTTCGCCAGCCCTACACTCGAACTTCGCGGAGGTGAGCTCGTCGTTACAGGCATCGAAGAGCTCTCCATCGCCGGGCCCGAGCTCGCGTCGGCCGAGGTCTCCTCATCGTCAGGGCGCCCGTCGGGTACACCGGGAGCCGCCACACAGCGCCAATGACAACTAAGACCAGCGGCGCCCGAGCGCCGTGCCGCGACCGTAAAGGGGAAGAGAACTCACAGCGTCGATATCCGCCCTCTTCCCCGCGGTGGCTCGGGCACCGGACCCAGGGTTGACTTCGCCCTCGGAACCCGCCCTCGAGTGGCGCGCCGAGCACCGGCGCCGCCCTGGCACCGGGCGCCGACTCCTCCTCGGCCAACGGCGTCGCCATCAAGCTCGGGAGCCCCAATGAGGTCCGTCTCCTCGGCCCACGGGCCTCGCGGACGACGGAGGACTGCTTGCGCCGGTGCCTTCGCCTTCCTCCTCCCCCGCGCGCTGCCGCCGCTCGGCGAGCTGCTTTCTCGGGGCTCGGTCGGCTCTCGGCCGCCCTCTCGGGGAGGGGAGGCGAACCAAATGACTTCACTTCGCCAACCTGCAAAAACACAAGCTCATCCTCTCGGAACTCAAAGCGATAAGTGGGCAACCTCGAACAAACAAGAAGTGCGAGCTCTTACCGGCGCCGCGTATCGCGTCGGGGAGAACTTGGGGGGGCTCGGGGGGCCCTCGCACCCGTCTGCGTCGGCCCGGTTATCCACCATTCCACATTCGACGGTTCGCGGGCCAGCGTTCGCGAATCCCCACGAGCGGCGCGGCTCCGGCTCCATCTCCCCGAGGCGAAGGCGTCGTCGTTGGGCGGCACCCGGCGCCTTCGCGAGCCGGGCCTCGATGATATGGTTCCCTTTGTCAAGCCGGCGTCGCGAGCGCCGTCTTCAACGCCCGCGGCCTCCACCTGCCCGAGGCGTGATCGTGCGGACCCTCACGCCCGCACGCGCTGCGGTGTCGAGCGTCTTCCCGGTGTACTTCGGAGGATGGTCGAGTCGTTCTTAAGGTAGAACCACTCCTCCCTCCACCCGGGGGTTTGCCGGTCGGGAAGTCGCCCTGGGGAAAGAACTCGCGGACCTTCCAATCGCAACCCGGATCGTGACGCGGCAATCGGAGCCGCACCTCCGGGACCTCCGTCGCCGCCCTTCAAGCCACGGATCTTGGCATAGACGAAGTCTTGGGAAGAGCTCCCGGTTGGGGGGAATCCCCAACCATCCCTCGCCAGACATCGTGAACGCCCAGCACAGCAGGATGCCGTTCGGCGTCGGTCTTGGGCTTCAACGCCCCGATACCACGGCGAAGCTCGGAAGAAATCGTCGGCGGGGGCGCCGAGGCGCCTTCGTGGAAGGCCACGAGCGACACCACGTACCCGCCCGCGGATCGGGAACTTCGTGCGGCTGGCGGGAGGATCCACTCTTCGACCTCCGTCGCCGGCACGGAGCCCGCCGCGAGCCGCGAGCTCCAGTTTCTTTGCGCAGGTCGGTCGTCGAACGATGCCATGTCCCCATCTTGCGCTCGCGGAGGCGGATCAGGCCGGAACGGGGGAGGCGAGAAGTAGATCCGAGCAAAGAAGTATGTCCTCTCTCTCTCTTTTATCTCTTTTTTCTCTCCGGCTCTTTGGCTTTTGTAAAGGAAGGGGAAGAAAGGTGAATCCGCCCCCGATCTCGCCTATTTATAAGGCCCGAGGTGCGACGGATGCGCCGAGAAGGAACCGTCGGGGTGGGGCCACGCCGCGTCGCGCCCACGCGCCTTTGCTATCGCCACAACAACCCGATTCGCCATCCGGCGGAAGTCCGGCGGCCGCGGCATTAATGGGATAACTCTCACCAACGGAAAAATTCCAACGGTAAAAATCCCAACGGCTATTTTTACCGCGGGCGACGCCCGAGAGCTCGACACACCCATTGAAAATCTTCGAGCTCGACGATGGAGGCTTGATACACGAGCTCGCCATCCTAGGGTTCTAAGGCCGGCCCAAAGACAAAGGGCTCGGCGATCGCCCAGGAACACCACGAGTGAGGGACGCTAAGGCAAAGCGAAAGACCGGCGGCTCTTGCCCCGAGAACTCGAGCGAACTTCGGGGCTTTCGCCTTAGCGTGTTCGGGTTGCCAAAGGAAACAAAAAGACGACTTCGGGTTATCCTCCACGAGCGAGGAGGACGAGTCCACGGGCTCTTCGAACGAGCCCTAAACCGTAAAAAGTCGCGCCTTTGGAATATGAGGTCGGTCCACCACCGTGACCACATCGAGCGAGCTCGAGCTTGACCTCCCGGACCACCCCGCTATCAACTCACCGAGCACTTTCGGTTTCGCCAACGAGGTAAAACCAAGTCCGAGCTCACCCCCCCTTTACGGCCTCGTGCTATAAGCGGAAAAGCAAACACACGATAGCCTATAAAAGCCCCCACGCGGACCTCGTCCCCGCGGAGCCTCGGGGACTACACCCGCAGTTCGCTCGAGCACACCCCGGGGATCACCAGGCGTCACCGAGGCGAAACCCAAGCAAAGGGAGAGACACGGGGCTACTCTCTGGTCGAACGGCGAAAGACGTCGAACTAAGCCGGGCCCCTCCGTCTTGGGTGTTACGGGACTTCGGGAACACTATCGACAAGATTGTCCCACGCTTCCCGTCACAACCTCGGGCCGAACGCCTCGCCCGACGAGCTCGAGACCTCGCGACTAACTACGGTCGGGACCTCGGCCATCTGAGGACAAAATTGGTACCCTAACCCTTACGCTTTCATTGTTCATAAAAGCATACATATAGGCACGAGTGCATGAACCCGATAAAGGAAACTACAAAAACGAAAGGATGCGAGAAGAGGTCCTATCTACAACGGCTCCCACGGCGACGTCCTACGTCCTCACGGCCTCACCGAGCTCGCAAAAGCCTGGCGGGTCGAAGCGTCTTGCGGTCCTTGTCGAGCTCGAGCTTGGTGGCGATGACCTTGGAGGGGTGGATGCCCGTTGGCGGTGGAGCCGTTCACCTTCGCCCTTGCGGTCCTTGTCGAGCTTGAGCTTGGTGACGAAGACCTCGCCGGGACCGGAAGCCGCCCCCCGCCTCGGACTCGGCGGGCTACTCTTACCCGGCGGGGCGTCGGCGTCGATGTTGGCCACCACTCCCCTCGCGGTGACCTCGAACTCCTCGACGTCGGCGCCAAGGCTCGCCCCCGAGTCTCCATCCGCCAAAACCACGGATCCCCGCTGGTCGGCGCCGGTCGCGCCCCATCGCCGAGCCGTCCCGCTCCGGTCGGGTGCCATGGCGGCAACTCTCCGAGCCGCTCCCGTAAGCGATCGCCTCTTCCGGGTAGCTGCGGGCGGAATTACGGGAGGATCGATCATCAACTCAAAAGACCAAACGAGGGAAGGGGAGACGGCTCACTGCGGGCGTCGGCATTCGCCCAATCGCGCCGCTCGCGAGCTCTGCTCCAAGGTGTCGATGACGCCGCCTCACATCTCCCACGACCGCGGCGCGGCGAGTGGGCGAACTTCGGCGTCACCGCCTCCCGGCGGAGCGGCGAAGCGGCGCCCGGCGGCGGAGAGAGAGCATGGCCCCGGCGGGGGGGATCGGCCGCCCGGCATGTTCTTGCCGGGAAGACGAATCCCTCCCTGGCGGGCGTCGGCTTCCTCCCCCGGGCCTCCCGCGCCTCGAGATCCTTGACCCTCCATCCAGGTCGGCCGAAGGTGGCTCCGAGGGAGGAGAAGAGTGCTGGGGAAGAAGACGAATGCCACCTCCACGACCCGAGCCCTTGTATTTATAGCGGGTCGCGACGGTTCACCTCCCCCCACGGGAGGCGCGGCTAGCGCTTCCCCGATCTCCACCCACGATGCACGATTCGCGAGGAACGTCGCCAATGACTCGGCGACTTCGTATCTGCGACCAATCAGCGGGGAACACGCGCCCGCATTAACCACCGATAAAACAAAGCGGCAGACGGCGTTTGGTCTCCCAGGAGCCGTCACAAGGCGCCGCAACGACCCCTGGCCGGCTCATCGGAAAATCCCACTAAGGGAGAGCGGGCTCACCCGATGGCTCGAGGGACTCGACAGGCGGGTCTTGAAGCACCCATACCTCGGGTCGATCGACGGCCCGTCGGGCGTAAGAAGGCGAGCTTCGGGGATCGACGACCTCAGAGACAATGGTCGAAGGGCTCACCTGGCACAAAAAGCCTCCGCGAGCTCCGCAGGCTCTCCCGGGCCTCGGGGGCTACACCCGCGGGTGCGCCGCGCGCACCCACAAACATGACTCTCAACCCCTGCTCCAAGTGGCGCCAAGCGGGGCATTTGAGAGAGACCTCCTCTCTCTCCCCCAAACGCTCGGGGAGACTCTTGTGGGGATCAATATTTTGGATGACCCCAATCCGTCAATCAAGACCCTCGACATCATGTCTCGAGGTGATTCTAACCAGGACCTCTCCTCCACCCATGGTCGCCTCTGGCGAGAGCGGAGGTTACGCGGCGCCACGAGCTCTTTCTGCGAGAGACCTCTTTCCGCCTCGCTTCGAGGTCTCCGTCGTCGACCTTTTCGAATGCGTACTCGAGCTCTCGAGCGAGACCTCTTTCGCTTCGCTCGAGGTCCCGCCGACGGCCCCTTCAAGTTTGTGCGCTAGAACTCTCCGACGCGACCTCTCTCCCGATTCGCTCGAGCTCGAAGCTCGGCGAACCGCTCAACAAACGCCCGCTCCTACGAGCTCGTCCCCCGGGCGTCCGCGCGGAAGACCAAAAATGCGAGTTGGCCAACCACTCCACGGCGACGAGGCACCGAGGCCATGCGGGAGGCACGATGGCGGAAGGGCGACGTCTGTCGCCGCCCATGCCCCGATGACTCCAACGGTGCGTCCAAGATGTCAGTACGGTACGGCGACGTCGCGCGTACCTCATCCACGGCATGGACACCCCCACCCGACGGGACCGATTCCAACCACGATTGGGGTCGGTCGACCCTTTACCGCCACTGACCGGGATTGTGCACGTCTGCGGCGGCGACCAATTTTGGCATCCAAGGCCGTCAAGAGCTCAAGAGAGGGTTCCCGCCAACCAAAGAGTCCGATCCGAGGCTCGATCGTCGTATCCCGTCTACTCGAAGAACTCCGCCATCATGACCGGAGACGCGGCGCACTACCCGCACGCCATCGTCGGCGACATGGGCACCCCATACCGAAGGGACACTTCCAACTACGGTCAAGGACGGGGCGACGCGACCACCCGCCCATGCCCCGACCGCCATGTACGGCGGCGACCCGATTCTCGGATCCAAGGCCGCCGAGAGCTCGAGGTAGCTGTTAAACCCACGAACTCGCTCGAAGAGCTCTTTTCGCCTGACGATTACCACGGTATCATATTGTTCCACCTACCCCGCCCCAACTCGGAGAGCTCACATGTTCTATCCCCTTGCCACTATAAAAGGAGGGGTAGGGTCTTCATTGGGGGCAAGCAAGAAAGAAGAAGAAGAACAACGCACCCGGTTCTTCTCAAATCCGCATCCTCACTCTCATATTGGCACTTGCCTCAATCATAGAGACTTGGGGCCCGCTCCCTCTCTCGCTCGGCTTGTGCGCACCCGGTATGAGCATTTGAGCTCGGGTAGTGAACACACCGGACTAGGGAGCCCCGACTTTGCCCCGAACCAAATATAAATCCCGTGTCATTGTCTCAGGCTAGGCCATTCGAGTCCGCACTAGCCACCATTACTGTGACGGTGGTATTAGACCACGACACTATCGAAGTAGAATTAGAAACAACATCCGCAACATCTGAACATCTGCAACTGTTGCACACACATCGTAGAAGCCCCTCCCAGGTTGGTGGTGGAACCTCGAAGAAGGACAATGATCACGAGCCCCACGAATTAGAGGATCCGCAAACGTATTGTGAAGCATGAACTAAGCCAACGGTGGGGCAGTTGGATTGGAGCCCCCTACTTTCACATAGAACCCCTTGTTAAAAATTCACGTATGCACGTACTTTAACAGTGTCTAGTGGACTTAGGCACGCAGCTGCACCAGCATCGCTAATTGCTTTATTTTTGCTTATTTGTCTTTTAGTATGGATAAACTCCTTTAAATTTCATGATGCATTTTTGTGATTTCCATTTCATTTGTCATTAAGTATAAAACTACTTCAAACTACTATTTTGTATATGGCGAGCACTACTACAGAAATCATTTTATAGGACAACCTAAATTTAAGCGTGGCACGGCGTCAAGTTTTCCGTCCACGGCCTATTACAGTGGCGGCGTTTTTTTATTTACCGTCGCGAGACACATTTACCGCCTCACGGAAAATCGATATATCATGGTGGTCGACTTAAAAACGCCCGCCCGCTTAATACATATTTTCCATGGCGGATACCTTCAAAAAGCCCACCAAATGCACGAGAGGCCCACGAGGCCTGATAGTTGCTTGAATATAAATACAATAAGTTAGGGTTAGGTTCTACCATTCTCATCCTCTCCCTATATTCAGCCGAGCGGCGCCTCTCCTCCTTGTACCAAAGCGCGCCGCGCTCTCCTTCCTTCCACGCGTGAGCGCCGCCTTTCCCCACCACGCGAACCGAGCATTGCCCTTTCCTCTTCCCCACCGGTTGTACTGCGGCCCGTCCCTCCTCCCTCCTCCAAAGCGGCCCGGTCGCCGCCGAAGCGGATCCAAGGCGGGGAGCCGGTGCTCCTTCCCTCGGTGGATCCAAGGCGGGAGCGGTGCTCCCTTCCTCGCCCGGCGGATCCAAGGCGGCATTGTTGGCTGGTGCCCCTTCCTCGGCAGTGGCGGGCCCAGGCCGGGCGCTCCGGCGGACCGGAATGCTAGCCCGAAGTGCCACGCACGCATGATTGTGCGCATGTAGCAATGCAAGTCTGCGACGTGCAACGCCCATGAGCCCATCCATGACTGCGGTTGGCTTAACGTTGCTGCTTACAAACTGCCAAACCGTAACCGTGTGGCGCTTGCCCTTGCCAGCCATTAGCACGCACATATCAAGTGGGTTGCAACTTAACACAGGTATTATGGGCCGGCGATCGACACGTACGAAAAGAACAGTTCAACAACTAGGATTACTAGGATGCATCGACCCGTCCAAGATCGGGACAGCTAGCCTGGCTCATGAACACGCCGGTCCCAATCAGGAGAGTTTGCAACACAACAGACCACACCAGCAGCAGCGCGCCAGTGCGACGCACGCAACGCAAGCGCCGCGACATGCATACACCCACTCTTTGTTTTGGTGTGCAACTGCAGCTGAAGGAATAGTAAACACAAGTGAGGCCGAGGAGAGGACGGACACCGGCAGGACACCATCCATGAGGCCATCACAGGCTGGAAAGCTTGGCCGGACTCGCGAGGTGGCCACGAGCGGGGGCCGGCCCGGCGGGGAGGGGGAATCCAGCGCGACCAAGCTGAGCAGTGACCACACCGGAACGGAGCACCACGTGTTGCATATTTGCATGCGCGGGCGGCGTTGCTGTTGGCCTGTTGCGAACTTGAGATGGGTCGAGTCGGCAGGAATTTCGTGAGGTGTCCAGGGGAGAACTCCCGGCCCGGCATGTTCAATGATATGGCCTAGGTGGAGGTGGTTTATTGTTTTTTCTTTTGAGGGGAATGAAAAGCAATGGGATTTTTTTGGCGTGAATCCTTATCCTTCCTAAAGATTGTGATCTGAGGTAGGTGGTTGGTTCTAATAAAAAAACCCGTTCGTGTGTTCAGTTCATCTGTTCATGTTTAATATTGTGCACGCTTTTTAAGGTGACGATGACCAGAAACCATTAGAATGATGATGAGTATGATGATTGATAGCGAAGAATTATGAAATTTCCCCCCGCCATTATGGGTCTTTAGTTGAAACCGTTTAATTTAATTAATTGGTTCAACTTTTTTTTTTTGAGACAGCATAACGCAGACGCTCACAACACGCACGCACACTCACCCCTATGAACACACGCCGCAAAACCCTACCCCTACGAAAGCCTCCAAGGGCTAGGCGGCCGGCAGATCTGGAGATTCTCGAAGTCACCATAGGTGTATAACGCCGAAAAATCCCGAAAATTCCCAAAAAAATAATACGAGCACCGGGATATGAACCCCCGGTGGGTAGCGTCCCCACCTGGGGCCGCCCTACCATTGGACTACAAGCCAGTTCGCAATTAATTGGTGGAAAAAAGTCTACTTTTCGGTCCCCAACTTTTGCGAAAGTCCGATTTTGGTCCCTCAACTCCAAAACCGGACAAAACGGGTCCCTCAACTTTTGAAACCGTGCAGATTTCGTCCCTCGGCGGTTTTGGACGGTGGTTTCGCTACAGTAACTCCGGTTTTGCTACAGTAACCGTGGTTTCGTTTTTTTTTTTTTTATTTATTTCTACTGAATCTTTCAAAAATCATAGTAAATCACGAGAAAATTCATAAAATAGAAAATTCAATTTTGTTGGACTCCACATGAGTAGAGCTACGCAATGAATATATAATATGGTATACTTTAATATAAAATTTTTGCTATGAAGGTTTTGCCTTTTTCTTTTTATTTATTTCAGCTCAATATTTAAAAATCATAATAAATTATAAAAAAAATCATAAAATTGAAAAAAATAATTTTGCTAGACTCCACATGAGCATATTTACACAATAAAGATATATAGGTGTACTATTTAATTTATTGGCCAGATCCATCGGGTTTACAAAATACAGCGTACGTGTCTGAGATCAAGACAAAGAAACCTAGCTAACCTAACCCAGCTAAAAGAGCCACAAAGAACTACGTATTGTGTTATTGCGCCTCATGCGAGTCCAACAAAAATTGAATTTCTTATTTTATAATTTTTCTGTAATTTACTATGATTTTTTAAAGATTGAGCTTAAATAAAAAAAAAAAGGCAAAACCTTCTAGCAAAAACTTTGTACAAAAGTATATCATATTATATATTCATTGTGTAGCTCTACTCATGTGGATTCCAATAAAATTGATTTTCTATTTTATGAATTTTCTGTGATTTACTATGATTTTTTGAAAGATTCAAATTTAAATAAATAAAAAAAAAAAAAACGAAACCACAGTCACTGTAGCAAAACCGGAGTTACTGTAGCGAAACCACCGTCCAAAACCGCCGAGGACGAAATCTGCACGGTTTCAAAAGTTGAGGGACCCGCTTTTATCCGGTTTTGAAGTTGAGGACCAAAATCGGACTTTCGCAAAAGTTGAGGACCAAAAGTAGACTTTTTCCTTAATTGGTTCAACTGCAACCCGGACTCTCCGAGATATGCCCCACATAGAGGCCCAAGATTGGTCCATACACGTGGACCCGATAGATGAGCCTTTTTATGCTGAGAGAAACAACCTGTGGGCGGAAATGGAATGGAAAGGGGAATGCAAATAGGCGCAAAGATGGCCCAAAGGCCTGCACTGTGGTATCTTCTCAGCCCAATAGTTCAAGGAACCCACGGGCCAGGGAGATGTTGTTCAGCCCCCTCCGGATGGTATTGAGGGTGGTGGTGTTGCTAAAAAACCATAAACCTACTGTGCATTTCCCTTCTCCGAAAAGTATCCATCAAACTCTATAGGGGCGACAGGTCGTGCTGCTTTCCACTGGTCAGATCGTTCTTATTGCTTCTTGTAAATCTTGAGAGTTGAGATGTTAAAACAACGGAATCAACAAGAGACAAGCCAAATTCAGAGACAGTCTACTAATGAACTATGCACTTGGTCATCTGGGAATAACATATTCACATAATCAAGGATGGCTAATTGGACAAAAGTTCAAGGTACCTCATCGAACCCTGAAGTACTCCAAAACCAAATTATGTGCGCTACATACCAAAAAAGGAAAAGAAAAAAAAAACTTGCTGCAGGTTTGCCAGCAGCAGCTACCACCGTGAGGCGATGAACCAGAGGTTGAAGATGGCAGAAGCGGCCATGAGGAACCATGACAAGAACGCCATCATTGCAGACAACTGGTACCTCCCGCAGAACCTCGGGGAGCAATGGGATCCATGGAACTGGAGGAGGAGGTCGATCACCGCGGCGCTCGAGCACGCGGCGGCAAACGAAACTATCGACAACGCCTGCAAGATTTCATTTCTTATCGATTGAATTGACATGCCGTCGCGATGCAAAAAGAAAACTCTAGAGGGCCTCGCATGGTTAGAGATCGAGTACGTACGCAGTCTCCTACCACGACGATGACCATGACGCCCGGCACGCGGAGAGGGCATCCCACCAACACGGAGTACACGTCGATCATGGCCAGCGTGCAGCTCCAAGGGATGACCAGGCCCATGATCGTCACCAGGAAGCTGTGCAACCATCGACGCAGAGCATTAGGACCGTGAAACGGTGAACATACGATGATTACACGTTCGATCAGACCGACCTTCAGCTGTCATGAACAGAGAAAATTAAACACACGTACGTACCAGAAGGCGGTGTAGCTGAAGAACTCGACACCAACTGACATGAACAGCAGCGACGCTGACGAGAAGACCGCCTGCCCGACGCGGAGGCCGAGGCTCCCGGCGCTGCCGACGGCGCCCGCGCCAGCCCCCGACCTGTCTCCGTTATCCATGTCCGGAGTCCGCGCCCCTCACGCACCGGCACCGCAGGACGATCATCCCATGCCCATTCCCACACGCCCGCGCACGGCACACGCGACGCACACGCACTCCTCTCCTCCTCACCCGGCCGGGCGGTGCCGCGGTGCGGTTGTTGCTTTTCACCACCTCGGCTCGTGCTCCGTGGTGCACCCGGGATGTTGCAAGGAATCTGGCGGAAAAAGCAGGGGACGGGATCGAAAGCCCGCCCGGGGCTTTGAGATGGATGGAGACGGGGCACCCAGCATCGCAACGAGGCGATTCTTCTTTTCTGGGAAATGCTTTCTTTCTCTGCTCGTCATGGTTACTGCTAGCTTTTGACCTCCCGTGGCTTTTTCAGCTCAGCTGCTAAGTTAAACTGGTGCACGTAAATCACACTGCTCCACGCTGATCGCGACTGTTAAAGAACAGGTGGAACCTCAAGCTGGACATTTCAAGTAAAGAGGACGCGCAAGAACTAAGAAGCATGTTCAGCGATCGCAATTGGTGGACACTACACACGTCGGATGGATTACCCAACAAGCCAAGCACAACTGGAGCTGCTGGAGAATTCGATCGGTTATAGAATACAGTAGCAAATTGAGAAACATCACTGGGCACGACCCACTCAGACAAGAACAACGCATCCTATCCTCTGTTGCAACAGGGGAGAGGATAGCAGCCGGGCGAGGAGGAATGTGCCGGCCACCTTCTGTGGTCCGACGGGTACGAGAGAATGGCAAGGCAAAAGGCTGAACCAACGGACGCCAGGAAGCCAGGTGTAGACGACAACAGCGTGGATGCCGGAACCTAAAAAGTTCGTCCACAAGTTGGTCACCCACATCCCAAAACGTTCTCAAGTCCAGTCAATGTTGTTTCAATATTTTGTCATTACTTGGCATGGTATTCAGAAATAACACGGGATGATACAGTTGGTATAAACATCCATCCTCAAACTTGAGGTAACATAACAGATGCAGGGATTTACACGGGAACAAACCAAATGCTGGTATCTAATGATTTTATTGGCGTTTAGACGAACCAAATGCTGACATCGAACTACGGCAAATAAGATAAACAAAACTGTCCACCAACATGGCAACAAGTCCAACTGATCGACTCAATCATACATAACGAATCCCCTCCAGATGAGGCGGCGACACAGGATCACGATCACCATAGAGGAAACATTTGCACAATGACGAATGGGAACGGAGCTGGACGCCTGGACAGCAGACGATGACACTGAGTCATTGGTGCTTACAGAGCTCGCAGCACCCCGGCCCAGACAGGGTAGATGAAAAGCAGGAGGATGCCAATGGAGTTCGACACGCCATTGCCCTTCCTGAAGGCGTTCCTGAATCCACCTGACGCCTTGATGTGCTCTTGGAGCAGGTAGCATCCAATCGCAAGGCATATCAAGACACCAACGAGGTCACCCCTGAAGGTGTCTGCGAACAGGCTGGGGGCGACCACTGTGAGCAGGATGATGGAACCAGGAAGCTCTAACCAATCTGGTGCACAGGATGAAACAATGTTGAGTCTAAGCACAAGGATGAACTATAACTACTTTATTTTAAGGGCAAAACTAGAAAAGTGTAACCAATATTTGGAAATTACATAGGATGCGAAATAGACTGGAGATGTACCTGGGAAGTGTCGTGGAAAGAATAGACGCAGAATAACAGCAATAATCGCAATCCATTTCCCCACCTCTCCTCTGAAAATTCAAAGGTTTGATGATATAAGAAATTCAACTTTCATATTCTGTTACAGAATACAGATCAAGTGATCAAGAGAGAACATTTCTCTCCTCAAAGTGCTTTGAGCTATCACACTACAGCAGACTTCACGTCAACATGTAACCAACATAGAAGTCCTACAATAACTTATTCAGAGACAATAAGAAATATAAATGAATTTGACTCACATCAACATGTATCCAAAATGGATCGCCTACATTAACTGATCCACAAAAACATAACTGAATTTGATACACGTCGTAACTGTCATTCTACGAGATGCAGAGTATGACAATATCGAAGTGGCAGTGCTTAGGTCCTACAAATTTACTGTGACATCAATCACATTCTTATACTCAAAATACATAAAAACTATCATAGTAACTAACGATTTGATTCATACGGTGCACAATGGATTGGTTAGTGAGATAGGGTTCATGTGCCTAATCACCTGATCAGAACAAACAGCACATTAGGCAGAGTGAAGAAAATGTAAGGAACCAAGAGAGCTGTCAGCATGTTGGTCTTCCAATTTGTGCGGTCCAATATCAAGAGATACCTGCAGTGGAATAGAACAGAATTGTCACCAATTAGTTGTAGTGAAAAATTGTCCTACCAATGTCACTCAGGAGAAAATAACGAATAAATTCATTCAAACCTGGTATTTTATAAAACTAGAAATGATTTTTTTACAATATGTCCCATTTACAACACAATAATGAAGGTTCTAATGAATTCGAGTAACATAAAAACTCCGTCCAGCAATTTCAGCACCTTTTCTATGGTTTATGAATATACTAGTCAGACTAACAATTGATTTTGATGCCATTCAGTATAGTAAAGAGTACTTATAAATGCTGACAATTGCACGTGCAGATAATTTGGTTGTACAAGTCATACCAACATCTTAACAGCATCCAGGAATTTCGCAAGAACAATTGGATCATAACAATCTGCTTATGTTAAGACTTCAAAAACACATTGACTAGTGGACCTGAGTAACCACACCCTAAGAAGCAGATGGACTTTGCTCCAGTAACACAATCCTTTGTTGGAAAATTAATTACCATATCCGTGCATCCGCATCCTTCAGATACTGATACTGTATCCGTATCCGTGCAACTTAGCCTATCAATGTCAACTTCAAATCCAAGTTCCTCACGACTAAGGAGCCAGGTCTATCTGCATATGCAGGTACCTAAGACAGTTACACACTAACAATATCATCCCATGTGGCCCCAATTTTCTCTAAATCCTGCCAATAAAAGGCGGTCGCTTATGACAATAATATCGCAAATTGCCATGGACCCATCGCTTCTCGATTCGGGAATCATGAGACCACAACCAAAAAAAAAAAAAAAAAAAAAAAAGGTGGGATCAGAGATCCCCTTTGTTAGAGGGGTCCACAGGACGTTTTGGTGGTGGTTATCGTGTAATGTCAGGGGTTAACGTGTCCCCCTGTTTACTTTTCCAGCATTTCTAGCTAGTCTCTTTTGCTGCCTGAGAATTCTATATACTCTGTTGTACTAGAAATGGGAAATGGGGAAGCCTTGTTCGAAAAAAAAGAGGGATCCACAGGGTCAGGAGGGGAAATACTCACACTGCGGCGAGGAAGGCCAGCCACTTGAGGAAGGAAGTGCCGAACCCTAGCCCACTGCCGAGGACGAAGGCGTGGTTGGCGAGCTTCCGCGCGGCGACGCCGAGTTCCCTCAGGTCCGCGTCGATCAGCGCCTGCTGCGCCGCCGCCGCGGCGCCACCGCCCTCCGGCCCCGTCTTCATCGCAAGGTACGACGCGAACCCCTTCCCCATCGCCTTCGCCGATCACCGCCGACGACGCGCACAGGAAAATCACTCTCTCGCTGGCTGTAGCTGCTCGCACACTGGATCGATCCGCGTAAGCCGGGTCGGTTTGGACGTGCGCGTTTGATTTGTGGGATCTGGTTGGCTGTGTGGATATGCACGGACACGGCTAGCTGGACTAGCGGGTCCCACTGGATCCGGACGTTTCCAGGCCAGCGAGGCAACGTGTACGGGACACGTGGAGTGCTAAAGACCCGCAGGCGTTGCATAATTTGTGTGTTGGTTTTGACTTTTGATCTTTTGCTGCGTATTTTGTGCCGACGCGCTCCACGTGGCATAATTGATTGGATAATCAAGAAATCGTAGTCGTATATACCAGCTTTATGTGATACTGACAGGCGCCGTAACTTTTTTTTTTTTTTTGAAACGGCGTAATTAGCTTAGGTAAAGCATGCAAGGCAGTAGAATATCCAACATCATACTCGTCGTAGAGCTTATTTGATAGGTTAGAATTTGTTATTTAGTGGCTAAAAATAGGCTAAATTAATTAGGATTGATTTAACTACTAGTTGGCTAAGAACATCTTCAAGACAAATTCACTCTCTAAATCACTATTTTAAGAGCTGTACTCCGTGCTATTTAAACAAAAATTGGTTTCCATATCTTTTCATCCTCTAACATTTTTTTATTGTATTTTTGTATGAACTTTGTTAGAATTTCCCCTGTCTCTTGAACTTATTAGCTCGACCTATTAGCCATGGTACAGTGTTCTTCTCTCACAACAGGATTTTAATCCTAGTTCAACAAAAACATATGGAATAGAAAATGACAATGCTTAGACAAACAATTAAAGAACACGTCTAAGGATCTTTATTTTACCAAAGTCTTTATTGTTAGCAATAAGAAAGGGTAAATCCATTCCTATCGTGGAAGGTTATAGAGAGACTTCCAAAGTTGCTCTAACAATTATACATCCGGTTATAAATTAGCTTCAACTATTAGCCCCTATTGGATAGATTAGTACTAAAAATCATTATCTAGCTCGCAATTAAGCATATGCATTCAAGCAACTCCTAATCATGTCCTTTTATTACTGGATCGCTAATTAGGGCTTCAATACAACAACAAATCATTATAAAAAAAGAGTTAAATGCATCAATGACGCTTAAATTTGTAAGCATGTGTCACATAGGTCCACAATTTTTTTAAAAAATGCATTACTAAGTTCATAAACTTGGTAGGTGGTGCATTACAGGTCCATTTTCAGCCATACGAACCTTCTGGGAGTCATTTTGTTGATACAAATACAAATGTAAATTTTGATATAAAAAGCTCACTCAGATAATTTCTTCAATTAGATTTCTACTAAAATAAAAAATATCCCCACCTTCTACTCATGACTCGTCACTCACCAAAGAAAGATAGTGTCGGCGTTTCGAGGAACGGTGGGTGCCTCGGTGCCGGCAATAAAGAATTTATAAGCCGGTGTGCCCCCTCCCTCGATGGCGTGGCGCAAGATGGACACGGGACGCTTGCGGTTTATCCCGGGTTCGGGCCAACGGGGCCCCTACGTCCAGCGGGGGTGTGTCTCCTTCGTGTTACCTCGCGCTCAAAGGTGAGCCTGCGGTAGGGGTTACAGGGCGGCCGCGGGGAGAGACGCGGGTCTCAAGCCCCACGATCGTGGTTATGGTGGTGATGGTGTGCGGTTTCCTCCGTGTGAACTGGAGTTGAGCGGGGCTCGAATCGGATCGAATCGAAATCGAATCGAATCGAATCGAATCCTCTCTAATGAGGCATTACTCCCCCCCCTTTTATAGGAGAAGGAGAGAGATAATGTTTACACCGGTGGACACCTAGGTGGCTAATTCCCGAGGCCGCACCGGTTGCATGTCTTGCCACCGAGGGGTCGGCGGGCTTGGATGTCGCTTGACGAAGACACGCAGCGTCCCGATCCGATGGTGGACGTGCCGCCCCCCCCCGCGGCCCCGGGTGCGTGGAGGCGTCCCTCACGATCCGCGATGGCGAGGGCGGTCCTGCAGGTTGCCGGCTATGCGTGTCAAGTGCCCGAGGGTCCGGCCCAACGTGGCGCTTTGACGGTGCTCGGGAAATGAACAAGGTCATCCTCGTTTCCCGTCTTAGGGTGGTGTAACACGTCACCGGTTCAGCCTTTGCGTCCCATCGGTCGGATTGGGGAGACGATTCGCGCCTCGATTTGATCGGGCGTGTCGATGGCACCGGGCGCCTCGCTGTCGTGCAACCGCATTGAATGCGGCGGTTTCCCCTTCCTCCGGACGGAACCTCCCACGCCCGAGGGCCGGCGACCCTGGACGGGCTAGTTGGGGCCGCCTCACCCGAGGATGGAGAGCTGGTCTCCCTCGGGCGAGGTGGAGGTTTTTGCGCCCGAGGTGGTGAGCTAGGCCACCCCCCGGCGGAGATTTCTCCCGGCCTGGTGAGCTAGGCCCCGCCTCGGACGAAACGGAGATGCGTGGTCGAGTCCGAGCCATGGTTTGGCTGCCGTCGGCGTGGAACGTCATGATTCGTTGTTTTGCGCGGGTCCTTGACCTTGTCCTTCATGAGCGTAATAAGCTCTTTGCGTCGTGGTGATTCCATTTGGGCCGCTTTGTGGGCCGTCTCCTCCGGCCATCATCGTAGGCCGATTCCGTCGTCGTGTGAGCGTCGTGGCTCCATGGCTCGGTCCATCGTCCGTCGGGCCGTCCCTCCGCGTCGGGATGATAGCGGGCTAGGTTTTACCGGGCCTTGGCGGGCCGGCAGATTCTCACGGTTTGGAGAATGTCTCGGGGCTCAATATTTAGGTCCCCGACGGATAGAGAGCGAAAACGACTTAATAATGGTGCCGAATATTTCTACAAGATATAGGGAAGTTATTGCTGAGTAGAGAAACTATGGAGCAATTTTATTAATATGGATCTCCAAATGAGGGCAGAGATAGGTTTTAGAAAGACATAGGGAGATGCTCTAACATGTATCATATAATATTGAAAAAGGCATAAATGACATCTCATTATCGACGAGTACATCCCATGTATTATTATTTATGGTTCATAGGGTGTGACGTCAGCATTTTTGATGCAAAGAACTAAAGAAGCTATAAACTCGGAGTTAATTAAATCTCGTAAGAAATTTTTTTCTAAAACTATGCATCAATGCAAGATAGGAAATATAAAATATGAACTAATAATCAAATGTTACTTGTCGATGTCCTTGGTATTAGCAAAATTAAATATCGTAAGCACTGATATCAGTTCAAATAGCACTTATCGTGAATCTGTGAAGGAGTATACTCCTCCATATCACTATTAGAAGACTTTGACAAATGACATGGTCTCCAAAGCGTAATTTTGACTTCTTTTTTTTATAAAAATATTTATTAAAAAATTATATATGTATTTTTTTATGAAAGTATTTTTCAAGATAAATCTCTATTGATATGATTTTCACATTTTGAAACTCAACGACTTAAAAGTTATTCATGATTTATGTTACCAATGTTTGACTCAAACCTTTTCGAAAAACGTCATATGGAGGAAGTAGTAGTAATGAATTAATCTACCAAGTTCCTGAATCACTTTCAGCCTCAGTGATGTCCAATGCTTCACCATGAACTCCATATACCCAACATTGTCACTCTGCCACGCCCACAATCCATATTGAATCTGTATTCATTTCATGATTTTAGAACAACTTAAAACTAGTTTTATATTTTTCTGAGATAAAAATTTTATGTGAATTTGCTAATTAAATCAATTTCTAGGATTTTTAGTTCCCTATGTTTCAAAAAAAAATTATTTAGAAATAACTTGTATAACCTATATTTTTATGACATTCTGTAACTTCTTTTATTTTTAAATTATTTAATTTCTTTAATGATGTTTATTTAATTTTTTTTTTTTGAGAATGACACAGTACAACGCAGACACTCACAACACGCACGCACACTCATCCCTATGAACACACGTACGCAAACCCTATCCCTATGAGCACCTCAGAAGACCGAAGCACCCTAAGGATCCGGAGATTCTCGGTCACCATTGGCGCCTCGTCGTCGACGGGAACGCCGCTACCACTTAATGCATAACGCCGGGAAAATTCTAGGAAAATCCCGGAAAAAAAGGTCACGAGCACTGGGATTTGAACCCCCGGTGGGTAGCGTCCCACCTGGACCGTCCTACCATTGGACTACAAGCCAATTCGCTAATGATGTTTATTTAATTGACATCTTTGAACTATCGATCAGGCCGAATACAAACATCGAATGGACTTATTATGAGCCCAAAAGAGCAGGCGCTACTTTTATCTCCGAGGCCCAGTCGAATTACCGAATTGCGGCTGTGGCTTCTTCCACCCAGCTCGCGTACCTCGCTCTCTCCATCTCCACCTCGTCCCCAAGCCACCGCCAAACATGCTGAATTATCCGAAACTTGCAGTACCGGCCGCCTCTTGGAGCTCCCCTCCTCCCCTCTCACCACCACCACGCCCACACGTCCAGGGATCCGCGGTCGGAGACGAAGCGGTTTCCACGCACCGGCCGAAACGGCTTCTCGTCACCACCGTGACCGTTGCCGCCCGGCGCTCCGCTTCGCATACCGCGTCCCCTCCGCGTCTGTCACGACTACCAGCTCACCGGAGCCCATCGATCGCCGATTCGACACCGACGAGCTCGGGCAGCGCCGTGCCGTTAGCTTGCTCGACGAATTGCTCCAACGAGGCAGCGCCGAGCAACTCGAGCCGGAGGAGCAGGCCGCGCTCCTCCAGGCCTGCGCCGCCACGCGGTCGCTGGCGTCGCTCAGGCGCGCCCACCGCCTGCTCTCGTCCAGGCCGGGGTCCCCGATCCCCGCGCCACTCCTGCACGGGATCGCCACGCTGTACCTCAAGCTCGGCGCCCGCGGCGACGCGCGGCGAGCCCTCGAGGAGCGGCCGACGCGGCGGTCTCCGGCGAGGGAGGAGGAGGAGGACGCGGCGGCGGTCAAGGCCAAGCGGCGGGAGGCGTACGCGAAGGTGCGGGAGCTCCACCACGCGCAGATCCGCGCGGCGGGGTACGTGCCGGACACGCGCCACGTGCTCCACGACATCGACGAGGACGCCAAGGCCCGCGCGCTCATGTACCACAGCGAGCGCCTCGCCATCGCGTTCGGCCTCGTGAGCACGCCGCCGGGGACGCCGCTTCGGGTCATGAAGAACCTCCGCATCTGCGGGGATTGCCACAACGCCGTCAAGCTCATCGCTAAGGTCACCGGCCGCGAGATCGTTGTCAGGGACAACAAGCGCTTCCACCATTTCAAGGACGGTGCCTGCTCCTGCGGAGACTATTGGTGAGAGGAAGCCTTCTCCGCTGCTAGCACCATTGATCATACGCAGGCACCGTTGATCATACGCAGGTTAAGTTCTTCATAGCAAGTTTGTAAATTTGAAACACTTGTTAATGGGAACAGAAGCATGAAAGAATTACTTTAGCCAACATGTAGTTTGATGTGTTGGCCAGCAAGATGACTGACTTCCAAGTACAATTTGTGCGCTGCTAATACGCAATTGAATGATCGAAGATGGAAAAGGACACAATGCCGTGGAGGGAAACTCTGAATTTTTCACAAATCCAAGGAAAAAGAATCAAGAGAACAGAACAGTGTGATCGAAGCTAGGATGTGCAATGGCTAACACTCAGGGGCTCTGCTCAATGCGTGGCCGGCGAGTCCGTGCCACCACCGTCCGCTGCTGCGACTGGCAGACCTGCGCCGGGAACTTGCACCCGAACCGCTTCGTGACTATGGCGCCCCACCTCCCATCCGCCGGCACGGACGGCGATCCCCGATCCACCGGCGCCCCGCCTCGCCGGTCCATCTTGTCGATGGCTTTCCTCATGCTCGTGCACTCGCGCTCGAGCTCCTGCACGCGGTTCCGCATGCTGTCCATGTCGAGCCGCAGCATCTGGTTGCCCCGTGCCGCCACGCGCCATGTCCCGCCACCGTCGCTCTCGCCGCCTTCCTCCCCTGACCCGGCTGCGCCGCCTTCGTTCGCCATGATGGTCCGCGCGATCGCCCGGCGTAGCTGGAGCTGCTCGAAGAAGAGCACCTGCACGACCGTCCGAAGAGGCAGCCGTTCGTTCTGCGCGGCGTGCGTGCAGGCCTCAAGCGTCAGCTTGCGCCCGTCCACCACGCCGCTCACCTTCTCCTTGTCTTCTTCACTCAGACCCGGATGAGCCTGCACAGAGCATTCATCGCGCATCAGTACCGCCAGCCATTGTTTCACAAACTTGCAAACCAGAAGATCACAAGAACGCACCTTGAGGTAGATGTCGACAGCTCGATAAAGGCCATCGTCGTACACGCGGGCGCCGTCCGGCAACGCCCAGGCGAGGTCGCAGAATTTGTCCGGCTTCAGGTTGGCATCTGTCGCGATCTCCCCCAAGTAGGCATCCACCAACCTCCCCACGGCCAGCATGGCTCGTCGGCTAGCCTCTCTGCCTGGCGTCTCCGCTTCGCTGCCCTCCTCTTCATTGCCCTCGTCAGCGACGTCGCGGCCTTCCAGGAAATGCCGCACGATGCGCTCGACGCAGTCCACGTCGTAGAGGGTCTCCACGAGGTACGAGTAGCTCGGGATGAGCAGGTCGTCGACGGCCGCGTCGGGCAGCCGCGCGGCGATGCGCCGCTCAAGCATGTCCCGTGACGCCTCTGACGCGTGGAGGATGTTGGCCGTACGCAGGAGACCGAAGAGGACGCGCGCCGTGGTGGCGCCCACGGCCGTGCCGGTGTGGGCACTGCTCTTGATGGTTTCCTCGGGGAGGTTGGCAATGACGGTCTCTAGAAGCGCCTTCTGCTCCCCCGTCCGACGAAGGCGGCGCAGTGGCGGCGCCCCCACCGCCGCCGACATGCCTGCCAGTGCGCGACAGCCCGGGGATGGACCGCTTGGCGTACGCAATGAGAGCTCCCTCGATGACCTCAGGGCCGACACCGTGCTCCTTCATGGCGGCAATGACACGGGTGAACGTGGCCAGGACAGGCCACCAAGGTCGTCGAACCAGGTGGCCCCGGCGGCGGCGCCGTTCTTGCGGCGCTGGCGGTCGCCTGCCCTGGCGTCGTCGGCGATTGGCCAGCCGAAGAGTGCCGTTGGCGTGGACGCGGCGGCCTTGGCGGCGATGGCGTCCACGCAGCGCGACACGAGGCCGAGGTCGTCGGCGAGGGGAGGAGGCCCTCGCAGGACTTGAGGGCACGGATGGCGTCCCTGGGGTTCCTCAGCACGGTCTGCGCTATGAAGCGGTCGGCGCGGGAGACGAGGTTGTCGTCCGAGTGGTCATCCGACATGCCGAGGCGCTCGGCGGCGCAGCGCAGCGGCGCGGCTGTGGCCGGCGTGAGGTCGAGCTTGACGCCGTAGCAGAACTTGGCGGCCAGCTCGAACGCCTCCGCGCCGCCGGGGAACTCCGGGAGCCGGATGCGGTGCACATCCGCCTCGTCGTCCTCTTCCAGCACCACGTCCGCTTCCTCCTCCTCTCTGATCTCCCCGGCATCCTCTTGTTGCTCTGCTCCTCTGCCTCCCCGGCTGGCCTCCCGTGACTCCTTCCTCGTGATGAGGTCGTGAAGCTTCTTGCTCCTCGACATTAACGGGAACTGCACGAAAGGCACCGGATTTCAGCGAACTTTTTGGGGTCACATTCACATCAAAGAGTGCCGAATTTTCCCCACTTCTGACAGCTCGAGACTATGGAATGGGGCGCACCAACCAACCCAACTCGCGACAGAGCATATGGAGATGGAACAGAGATTGAGAGAGGTTCAGTTTTCGAGAATCGATCGAAGGACTCTGGAGACAAGATTCAGCCTGAGTACCTTGTGGAGATGGAAGGTCATGTCGCCCACCTCGATCACTACATCGCTGGGCAATCCTGTGGTGCAGAACCTGACGAGCAATCACGGTCGCACAGATCAGAGATCACCGAACAACAAATCACCACACAGGCAAAAGGAACACAAGAGCAATTGCTTTGCTTACCATGCTTGTCCTTTGGAGCTGGCCGCCACTGCAGCCGCCACGGGCTGCGGCGGCGGCTCCCGAGCCATCTCCCGTGCGTTCTTCCTCCTCCCCTGCATCGTCGAACGAAGGGTCCTCTCAGGAACCGCACCAGGCAGGCATTTCTTGGAAGGAACAGCTGTACCGTGGGAATCAGGGAATGAGGGAAGGGAAAGCTCGCTTCACTCGCAATAATGGTGTCCTTCCTACCTTACCTATCCCGGTGGTGTTTTGTTTTAGGTGGAAGGAGTGAAGGAGGATTCCATGTGGGGGAAGACGAAGACAAGATGGCGTTTTTGGTTTTTTTTTTTTTGAACAAACGATGTTGGTTGCGCTTGCCTCAAAAGCACGTATCCTCCATCACCATCAGCCATTTGTTTATCTCCAACCCTCCGTCCGTCCGTACTCGCTTTTTCCCTCTTGTTTAACTAACCAACTGGTCTCTAATGATCCTGTCATGGACGGCTATAAATCGATCTTGTGGTAGTTGCTGCAGGGCCAATTCACGCGTTTGGTTCGTGTGTGCCCTGACCTGGCCGAATCCATGAAATTGTTCCAAACGTCTCATGCAAAGCTTCGATTCAAAACAGCTGAGCTCACACCACCACTTGGGCAGAAAGCACAAGCACTAGGTACCTCGTTGCAGTGACAGCATCGGAGTATTAAAAAGATTCGGACACTGTCTCGAGTGAGGTCAATTAAGTACTAACAACGAGAAGAATGAAGGAATCTGGTGGTAAAACCTGTTCTTTCCCCACATGGATATATGATCCAGGCTTCCTTTTTGGTCAGCTCAAGGCCATGCTTTGCTCTCGAATCTAAAAGTTTAAAATACTTTGAACTCCCGCCTACTGCTGCTTGCTTCTGTCTGTGTAGGATGCCGGTCGAAATAATAAATGAGGAGGCGTGATGCCGTCAGGTCATGAATGCCGGAGGTGGCGCCGTGCCACCACTGTGACTCTCGCTGCCTTTCATGGTGCCGACTGCCGCCGTGCATGTTTGCAGGGAGAGATCACAAGTGCACAAGGCAACAGCAGCTCTGGAAGGTGAGCCGCAGATCTCCGTCGCTTGCCTGAAAAGAGAGGGGCGGGCCTCTGTGCCGCCAGCCCGCCAGGCACTCGTACTCGTGCCGGCGGACGGTGGTTGGCATTGGCAATGGCATGCATGTCAGGGTAGTGCGTGGGCGTGCCCTGCGCCTGCCGGAGATGGGCCTGGCCGTGCCATGGCATGGCATGGATACACAGGACAGGACAGTAGGACACACAAAAGGCACAAGCACAAGGCACAAAGGCCGGGCCGTGCCATTGGCTTCAAAAGGCTGGGGGATCACCACGGCACTGCAACAACCTTTGGCTGCTACTACGGCCAAGTGCCAACAGTTCTTTAGGGATCAGGGGTAGTGTTAATTGTGCAGGGGCGGCAGGCCTTTCGTCGTGTCACGAACCACCAGATTTGGAGTAGAAGGTACGGAGTAGTATCTGTACTGTACGTCGCTCTAGCTTGACCTTGGCCAGCTTCAGCCGAAGTTGGTCGGTTGTTCTGTACTTGTACAGGCATTGGTCGTATTCGTAGAACTTGTGGTTCATTCATCTCATCAGGTTACAGAAATCCAAGGGGAATCTATGCCTCGTTTTAACTGGACGCAAAAGCACACGAGAAGCTTTCAGAAAAGCCTACGGGCAACGGGCATGGCTTGCTTCAGCTTTCTCAAAAGTTTTCAAAGCATTGGAGTACGCGAGAGAGAAAGGCAAAAGGCCAAAATTGGAGTACACCTTAATAAGAACAAAATCCTCATCAGCATTGTTTTTCTCTACCCAAATGCTTGTACCTTCCTTCGAGCATTGATGGCTTCAAGCTTGTTCTGTCTGAATGAAGCTGATGGTGAGCCGGGTCATCTTCAGGACAGAATAGTCCGTGCCATCATCAGCTTACTCCAATCTACAGCGACCCACAAGAAGCTGCTACTCCCTCTGTTCCAAAAAACTTTGCAATTCTCGCTTCCCCGAAAAACAAGTATTTTCAAACTGCCGGCAATTATTTATTAAAATATATAAAAATTTTATACTAAGTAATTAGTATCATTGGAAAGATCTTTAAGTCTAGTTTTTTTAACAAATTTATTTTGAGATATAAATGTTGCACGCGTTTTTTCTACAAACGTAGTCAAAAGTTGAGTCGGTTTGACGGACACGCTTCCCATAGTTGCAAATGAAAATGGAACGGAGGGAGTACTTGCTACTAGATCTCTTTCGTATCCTTCGTGTTGCATCACTCGGAAAAAATCCAGAGTAGGTCCAATCTTATCTTCCTTGAAAACGGGTAGCGATGGCAGTTTTGGCCGATATCGATGAAGATGCTGGACATATTGGCGACGCAGACGCAGGATATGGGGCACCAGCAGTAACTAGTGGAACCACCAGCTTTGCCAACACATTTGTGGGTCATTTCATGCGTTTCTGGCCCTGCTCCAAGCACTGCTTTTCCCTGATCTTCATGCAATGAGTGTGCATGCATGCCTTGGTACGACTCGAGTAATATAATCTTTGCATTGACGACATGAACTTCTTTAGGTTTCGCCTTTATGCGCATTTTTTTATTCTATCTTTGTTTACCAAGAATGTAGCTCCTCTGGGTCCTATTAGTTAGACTTAATATGCCTCGGTGAGGGGGTTTCCAATGAAGCCTGTTCAGAAATTTCAGTCTGTTCAGAAATGGGATTGCCCCCCCCCCCCCACAATGAATTTGAAGAAGTGATCTGGATCAAAGTCCCAGCTACTACCTGAGATCAAAGTCCTGCAATTTCAGTTGGTTAAATTCCACACAGTGCCGAATTGCTGTTCATCTGAAGCATCGTAGTACTACAGGAGCCGGGGACCACTATTTTTTTTTTCCTTCCAGATATACTATATCGTCAATCGATCAGTACCGGCGGAACACAACGACAAGCATGTAAGGAACTAGTCTTATGCCGGCAGAAAGTTTAAGAGGAAACATTCCGCTACAGAATGTTACAGAAGTAAGTGTACATCGCAAGGGACAAAGCTGAGGAGACTAAACAAAACGATCAGCATTCTATTCTAGTATTAAGAACAACTAGCATATGCATATGTTTTTTTTTTCCTCTGCAAAGATGATATATGATTAGCTAGAAAACCTCTGTAGGCTCACATGGTGCACAAGAATTAATTGGCTGCATTAGTGGAACGATCAGGACTAATGGCCGCATGCATTGACGACACGCATCACGGCTGGCTGGCTAGAGATTCAGAAGACGCTGTCAAGATCTATAATCGTCTGGCAAATGTGGCCAAAGGGCCTCGCCTCTCTCACAGGAGTACAGGACCTGAATTCCTCTGGCAGATACTGTATATAAGTATCCCCAACCACTGTGCCCATCATTGGACCCAGCAGTTCGTTGCTATATATGCATTTTCCAATTTGTTTTTGGGCAAGCTGGTTGGCAGGGATCAGCGACAAGCAACGGGGGCATACAGAGACAAGGCAGCCCAGCTTGCATTGGCAGGATGGCACGCAAGCGTGGCAAACGGGCAACGAATCAACGAGCAGCCAGCCCCAGCCGGCGACAGAATCATCGTGCGCGGCAGCGCAATCGCTGGCACTTTCCGCTTGCCTATGAGTGAGCGGGCCGGCCGGCCGGACGAGCGATGCGCGCGCGCACGCACGCGGCGTCAATCATACGTGTGCCGGAGAGGAAAAGGAGCCCCCAATCCGTTAGCACTTCTTGTTTTCGTCAGGGGACACGAGCTCTGCTGATGGATTAGTAGAGAACTAGCGACTTGTTCGGCTGGCTGGTCTTTGGTTGGTTTGGTCTTGATTTGTTGTGAAAAAAAAAAATCTTCTTCTGCTTTGGTTGGTTGGTTTGGTCTTTGGTTTTTTACGTGAGAGGAAAACATTTGTTCTTGGCTTGGTTCAACCAGCCAGCCGAACAAGGCCTAGAGTTCGGAGAGGAAAAGAGAGGTGGAACTTGTTTATCTGACGGTGACCTGGCGCGGGCCTGCTCCTCATCGCCTCCTCGGCCGCCGGCTCCGGCCGTGCCCAAGTCGCCGGTCGCATCGCACGGCTGATTTCTCTGGGTACAAAAGCGGGGAGGGGATTCCGGCCGATTTGTCGCGTTCGCGGGCGCGTGGGAACTGCAAAGAGAAAAAGATAGACGAACAACTTTTATGGCGGTTAATCGGGTTATGGATTGAATTAGGAAGGTCTGTTCGTTGGGCTCACTGGGCCGTAAATCACAGACTTGGTTATTGGGCTTTATATATAGGAAAAAGTCCGGATTCCCTCCCCAACTATCGCGAAAGTTTCACTTTTCTCCCTCCACTTTCAACCGGACAAATCACCTCCCTCAACTTTTCAAACCATGCAAATTACCTCCCTCGAGCGGTTTTTGAAGGCGGATTTGCTACAGTAACCGCGGTTTTGCTACAGTGTCAGCGGGTTGCTACAGTGACAGTGACTTTTCCTTTTCTTTTTTCATAAAAATTCGGTTGAATCTTTTAAAAATCATAGTAAATCACGAAAAAATCATAAAATAAAAAAAATCCAATTTTGTTGGACTCCACATGATTAGACCTACACATTGAATATATAATATGATATGCTTTAGTACAAAGTTTTTTGCTACGAAGGTTTTGTCTTTTTCTTTTATATTTATTTGGCTGAATCTTTAAAAAATTATAGTAAATCATAGAAAAATCATAAAATAGAAAATCTAATTTTGTTAGACTCCACATGTGCATGTCTACACAGTGAATATATAATATGGTATGCTTTAGTACAAAATTTTGGTTGTAGCTTTAGATCTATGCTTTTTTAATTAATTGAAATAATTCGTAGCTGCAACTTCATAATTATTTTGTTGGACTAAAGCATACCATATTATATATTCAATGTGTAGATCTACTCATGTGGAGTCTAACAAAATTTGATTTTCTATTTTATGATTTTTCTATGATTTACTATTATTTTTCAAAGATTCACCAAATAAATTAAATAAAAGAAAAAGACAAAACCTTTCAGCAAAAAAACTTTATACTAAAGCATATCATATTATATATTCACTGTGTAGATCTAATCATGTGGAGTCCAACAAAATTAGATTTTTTATTTTATGATTTTTCTATGATTTACTATGATTTTTCAAAGATTCAACCTGGATTTTTTGAAAAAAGAAAAGACAAAGTCACTGTCACTGTAGCAACCCGCTGACACTGTAGCAAAACCGCGGTTACTGTAGCAAATCCGCCATCAAAACCGCTCAAGGGAGGTATTTTTGCATGGTTTGAAAAGTTGAGGGAGGTGATTTGTCCTGTTTTGGAGTTGAGGGAGGAAAAAGTGAACTTTCCCCGAGAGTTGGGGAGGGAATCCTACTTTTTCCTTATATATATGTGGGGCTCGGTGGAATTAGCTTTTTTTTTTTTTTTTTTTTTTTTTTTTTGAGAAATCGAGCCTTCCTTTATTACGTCACATTGTATGTGTTACAAACTCCATCGAGAGGCTCACCAAACCAAACGTATCGGCCAGACCAAACAATTTACATGGCTTCTAGCTAAACAATGAGCATCATAATTGGCACTTCTACCTTCATGGATAAATTCCATTTTTATAAAGCTACTCATACCGTGCTTAATCTCCCGAACCACGGGGGCCATACACACCGAAACCCCGGCCATGGATGCTTCTTACCGCATTACTGCGGTCACTTGCCACCCTAACGGCCAGAAGGTTAAGATCATTTGCCGATGCCAACCCCTCGCGGCAAGCCATAATCTCCATTGTTTTGGCGTCGAATATCCCTCGAGGACCAAAACTGATGATCCCGGGAAATTTCCATGCTCATCTCGTGCCCGCTGCGCCATCGATACCCTTCTCGAGTTTTTGGATAGCGCGGATCCACGTTGATCTTGTCGCAGCCACCCGGCGGTTTGATCCAACGAGCTGCTTTGGATTTACCGTTGCTTGTTTCATTGTGCGCCGGGGCGGCTACCTCCAGGCTCACTCAAGAACCGCTCTACAAAACAATGTGTCGAGAGCGGGCTCGGAACTCATTCTCCGACCTGTAGCGTCGGCGAGCATACCGATAGCCCATAAACGAAAAAAAAAACCCTCGTCGGCTCCTCGTGCTTGAGCCCTTTCATCACCTCGATTAACCCGGGCTTTTCGTCGGAGGTCTCCACTTGACAGATGAACTCCGTTATTTCTTCGGTCTCCGGTGCCCCAAACGCACTTAGCCAAATTACAATCAGCGGCCCGAATGCCTCCGGGAATCCATCATCCCATATAGCGAGCACCGTGCATCGGGTGCCATGTTTCGATGATGTCGTACATCCCCGTGAGGGATAGAATGTCTTGCCGATCGCCCGTAAAAGTGCGACCTTCGACGGAACTTTGACCTTCCACGCAGACGCTCCACTCCTTCTTCTTCGGCGCTTGTGTTCGGCCGGCTTGGTCTATTGTCCGACCATCGCGATGTTTTTTTTTTCCTTTGGGTGATAAGCATTCTATGCGCCGATCTGACTGAGAAGCTCCCAGACTTTTCGTAGTGCCATGCCCAAAAATCGTCCATTGATCTCAAGCACAAAGGTATGTTCTCAATATATTCCCAATCAGGTGGAGAGAAGAATTCCCGCAACAGTTGCCGATTCCAGCTTCTGGACCCTTGATCAATTAGGTCTGAAACCCAAACCGGAGGATTCGGTTTCACCGACTGCAGTGGTCGCAGCATGCCATCTCTTGGAATCCATGGTGACTCCCAGATGTTTGTTGTGGTGCCAGAACCAATACGACGGATAAGACCCTGCCGGAGTACTTCAACCCCGTCCACGATTGCTCTCCACACCCTGGAGGGCGAGGAACCTACACTTGCATCAAGTATATCAGATTCAGGATAGTAAACTGCCTTAAGGACCCGTGCACTAAGAGATTCAGGATCCTGTAACAGTCTCCACGCCTGCCGAGCTAGTAAAGCCAGGTTAAATAGTTCAATGTTTCTAAAACCAAGACCTCCTGAGCTCTTGGGCATAACCATGTCATCCCAAGCTACCCAACATGCCTTTCTTTTACCTGCCTTACTTCCCCACCAGAAATCACGGAGTAGACCATCTATGTGCTTGCACAGGCCTCTGGGTAATCTGAAACAAGCCATGGAGTATGTGGGTATGGCCTGAGCTACAGCTTTGATCAGAACTTCTTTTCCGCTCGGTGGAATTAGCTGGCTCGGTTGGCTACTGTGCGTTTCTCGTCCTCGTCCGCAAAACTCTACGACGCGAATGGGTCGCGCGGGGCACGGACGGCGTGTCCCTGCGGCCCATGATTCCTGATTGGGCTGCTGCTACGCTGCCTTTCGTGTAGGGATTTTACAAAGCCCAGAATAGCCCAGCCCCCATGCATCGCACGATTCCGGGCGGCGTGGCACCACGCTGGCCACCCACATCATCCTTCCTTCCCCAGTTCTCCTCCTTGTAGGTTGGTTGTTTGACTCTGCTGCGAGCGGAAGCCGAGCCGCCGAGGCAAACCTGCAAAAATCTGAAGATATGGCGAGCATGACCCCCTCGAGGTGTTCCGGCCTTCTCCTCCCTTCGAGCTTCGCCGGCGTCCGATGCACCTCCCGTCCGTCCTCTTCGCTCCGCCTGCGGCCGCGGTGGGGCCTGCGGCAGCCGAGGAAGCTCGCCTGCGTCGCGCCGCCCGACTCCGCGGAGCCACAGACGGTGCGTTTCCATAGCATAGCATAACACAGTGCACAGCAGCTAGGGAAGGGGAGGACGCGGTGGAGAAGATGGCCGGGGCGGCGGGATCCGACCCTAGCTGGGCCTGGGCAGCCGGGAAGCAGGGGACGGGGGTGCGAGGGGCGCTCCCTTCCCGAGCACCGGCAAGGGACGGGGCGGACTGAGCGGGGGCGGAGGTGAGACCCTGGCCGTTCGCCGATGGCCGGGGCGGCGGCGGGCCGGCGGCGCCGGCAGGGGACGGGGCGGACTGAGCGGCGGGCGGCGCGGGCGCCTCTCCATCCACTCGCGCGACAGAAGCGGACGGGAGGATGAGAGAAATTTTTGTGACGGGGAGGAGGAAATAGAGGGAGGGGTAGTGTTCGCTGTGAGGTAGTGTGGTCTTTTCCCTTGTCCCAAACAGTGCAAAAGGTAGCCCAGAATTGCTAAAATGGATAAACCCCCAAAATCCCCTGTTTCAAAGGAATTCGCATGATGAAGGTCAAATTTCAAAAGGCTTGCGAACTTAAGGTTATATTGTGACGGGCTTGCGAATACCTGGTTAAATATAAAAATTTCTCATGTACCAGAGGTTCTCGTGTTTTTATTTCCCTGCATGCGAAATCACCCCGTGGGGATTGCTATTTTTCAGAGTAATCCGAGCACAATCCTAGTCTACTAGAAACTTCCAACCTGTGTAATTATGGTAGAAGGCACAAACAAGTTACTGGAACTTTGCAGTCTTGAGTCAATACTCAATACTCTTGCTAGGTTATTTGTCAATGACCCATTGAGAAATGTGGAGTGACGTCCCGACGTGGTGTTTTCCTTTCACAGGATAAGCAGGCTGTGAAAGGTGAGTCTGTCAAAGAAGAGGCTCCGACTAGTACACCCGAGGATCCTGGGCTTCCAGCTTTCCCAAATAAGGATCTCAACAGAAGGGTAGCACTACTGTCAACTCTTGGGGCGGTGGCTCTCTTTGCATCTCAGAGGCTCAATCTTAGCGAGACATCTCTTAAAGATCTTGCGGCCAATGCAGTGCCATATGAAGAGGTCAACATTTTTTTTTTTTTCCTTGATGTGGATTGTGTGCCTGGTGAAAATGCTAGAGTTGATATACTTGAACTAGCACTATGCTTTGTGTTTACTTAGTTATTAATCGGTTGGTTTCCAAAAAATAAAACTAATTGGCTAGTATTTACTAATTGTATCATTCTTTGCAGCAGCTGCTCATGATATGCAGAATATTAGCAGCCTGGAAAGGAATAATTTCAGTATACAAAACAATGTATTTTTCTTCTTTTTCACTGACCTGTTATTGAATCCATGCATCTTTGGCTTCTTCAAGTCTTATTTGTATTCTTTGTTTAATACACGATTAATCCTGTCATGATGTTACGAACATTTTTCAGATTAATCTGTTCCATTCCATTCACTATTTTGAATTGTTTTTGACAAAAAAATCCTGCTAAGCTGGAGTCACATTGTTTGTAGATGTTTTTCTTCACCATAAATGCTTAAACTTAACCTGATAAATTCATCTGTAGGCTCTTTCAAATGGCAAGCCCACTGTTGTTGAGTTTTATGCGGACTGGTGTGAAGTCTGCAGAGAATTAGCTCCAGATATCTACAAAGTTGAACAACAATACAAGTAATGTGTTTTCACACTACTTTTCACATTTCTGAACTTTAAACCTCGATTGGGAATAACAAATGTGGTTGATTTCATAGAATCAATGCTTGACCATGCTTTATTATGTTGCCTGTCCTATTAAACACACTAGATTGAGCCTTGCTATGGGCATGACAGCTCTGATCCAAGTTAATGCACTGTAGTCACAGCCTGCCACCATCAGTTTAGATAAGATAGGATTATTGTCAGTTGGTTAGATCTATTTTTAGGAAGCTATGTGTTCATTTGTGCAACGTATGGCTACTGGCCACATACTGGCATTCAAGCAATTTAGAATAATTAATCCAAGCCTCCCCAAGAGTCGTAATCACCAAGCTAGCAGCTGACAGCTGCCTAGCTGTCCTCCTGGTGGTGGTTATCCTTTATGATCCTTGGATAACAACAAACCTTATAGCTGGACTGCCATCGAAATTAGTTCTGTGTGGATAGGTTTTCCACACTTGATCATTCAAAGCATACTGGATCAAATAGCTTAATTATTGTAATTTCTTATTATTGAACTGGATAAACTGTAAATATAGTTCTATTTACAAAAGGTTTCACACTTTCGCCGAGTTTCCATGATCGATGGCACAGTGATTATATCCAACATCAAAGCACAATTATTGACCAATTTCATCTTTTAATTTGCTTTTTATTTATCGGATTCTCACCAATGCTATTTACACATCTTGAACGTTTTTTTCAGGGACCGTGTCAATTTTGTCATGCTCAATGTTGACAATACAAAGTGGGAACAAGAGCTTGATGAGTTCGGGGTGGAAGGCATCCCTCACTTTGCCTTTCTGGATAAGGAAGGAAATGAGGAAGGCAATGTAGTTGGGAGACTTCCAAAACAGTATTTTCTGGACAACGTGGTTGCACTTGCTTCTGGTGATCCCAACATACCTCATGCACGAGTGGTCGGTCAGTTCTCGAGTGCTGAATCTAGGAAAGTTCATCAAGTTCCTGATCCCAGAAGTCATGGCTAGTAGTTGTTTTCTATGGGCGGCAGTACTTCTAGTTTTAATGTCAGGACCATTTGACAAGTAAGCCTTTCCTTGTCTTAATCTCTTTAACCAAGTCATTCAGTACACCTGTCTTGCAATTTTTTTTTGAATGAAATAGCTCAGTTATTTTTAAAACATGCCTTGGCCGTGTACTTCTTTCAGGCTTGTTCAAGATTTTATATTCTTTAACAAGATGCTATAGTTGGTTACCACAAGTTTACAAGCTGTGGATTTCTTTTGCACATTGAAATGACTTCCTGCGAACAAAAAGAAAACATTGAACCTTTTAAAATTGTTGAACCAAGCTATGAAGCTAATTTAAGATTGCCTTACAATAAAGAAATGAATCACAGCAAGTGGAATTGACACTTCATGTTACGTTTAAAAAAAGAATTGACACTTCATGATTGAGACTATACCAATTTTTATAAGTCAGTCTTGTTTTTGCCGGAGATGCTAGGCTATACTATAATGCATTCAGTCTCGGTATGAATCATACGGTTCAGTCTCGGTATCAAACATACGGGTGCTGGAAAGAGCTCGTAGATTCTACAAATGACAGAAGAAAAGACGCAATCATCTTTGGGATGGTGATATGCTGTGGATATGCCTGTGGATTCGGGATCCACCTACTCTGGTTTGTCAGCGATACTGAAACAGTTGCATGTTGTACGGCAAATGCAGAGATACTGTTGTATGTTTGAAAACAGTTACGGATGAGAGTGGAAAACACTAGTGATGAGAGTGGCTTATGAAAGGAGCTTGCTTTTATTCATTGCCCGTGTAACACATGTTTACGCTGCGTTTTATTAAAGAAACTAAAAGTTGAAAAAAGGAGAGAGAGCCAGCTTTGATCATCATATCTGCTCGCCCATCATGATCGCCAGGTCATCTCCTTTTGTTCCATCAGGTTGTCTGCCACTTCGTTGCCCGGCAACCTTTTTGCATACTTTTTTTTATTATAAGGAAGAAACAATTCTATTGATTCACAATCATTAATCGAGTCGATAAAATAATTGTGAGCTCATTTCCAGCCTCCATAAATATACAGTCTAAACAAAAGAAAAAAAAAAAAAAGATTTGGTTGGTGTTATATGATTATCAACTAAGATCGTCGTTATATGTCCAGGAGAAGAACATCAGGAGAAGAACATCCTGACCATCTGCGTTTTTGTAGTGCCTAAACTAATTGAGTGAGCACCGTCCCACGAGAGAAAATTATATTGCAGGAATGCAGGGTTTGCAGTTTGCAGCGTATACATGCCGTGACAGGACGTTCTGACTGACTTGTCCATGTAGAACGAAGAAACGGGGCCGGAGGAAGAGACGGCTGCCGAGATATATTCTACACAAGGCAAAGTCGCGGCATGGCTCGTGCGATCGAGACTCGAGAGGAAAGTAGAAAACGAACGAACGAACGAACGACTCGACGTTCCTGGTGGAACGCTGACCGCGGGGTCAAGTCATAGTCAGCCACCGGATCGGAGCCGCGGCGCGGCGTGGTCAGAAAGTCAAACCGGAGCAGGAGGGTGTGATCTCGCTGCGGACGGAGGCGAGGCGATGCGCTTTGCTTCTCCGGCCAAATGGGGGACGCGGAGAGGGCAGGTGGAAAGGAAGGAACAATCAAATGGAGGAACGCCGACCCGTGCGCGTGGACGGTGATGGTGGCGCATCGCATCTCCGGTTCCCCACCGGGAAGAAGGGGAAAACAAAAGAGGTCATAGGAACGCGTCGTGCGTGCCCACTCGTCCCTGTAGAGCGAGCTAGTATAGGCATGTGGGGGAGCCGACGTAGTACTGTGACAGGCAGGCCCCGCCCGCCCCGCCGGGAGCGTTACTTTCAGTCAAGTCACCAGGCACAGAGCCGCAGCAGCGTGTTTCCAAATCATCTACTAGTAAAAGGCGTTACGATCATGGTGGGTCATGGCCGGCCGGTTTTTATCGTTGGGCCCAGTGACTGGCAGAAAGCCGGAGTATGTGTATACTAGACGGTGATCGGCGTTGGTGCGCATGCAAAGATGGTTTATCGCTCGCCGGCCAGACAACGGCATGTCGAGACTTGAAGAAATGCTCTGCCGCCGCCGCCGGATCATCGCCGCAACCTCACCTGCCGACCACAGCAACCACCGAAGCGCTGGTCAGTGATCACACGCGGCGCAGATCCGCAGCCGATCGGGACGCCGATTCCTCCGCGCAGCGTGTGACATCCCCCCTGTAGCCGCCCGTACCGCAGAGGCCATCCTGGCTCACCCCCCGCATAAAACCCGCTACCCATTACCCAAATCAAAAAACCCGGACCGAACCTGAAAAACCGAATCCGCAGTTTTTGTGGGTAATTCGGGTACGGAATCATAAAACCGAAGTTTTTGTGGGTAATTTGGGTTGAGAGCTCCGGTACCGAAACCCGAACCCGCATGTGACACAAGTCTTCAACAGATTGGTCCACAGTCCACTAGTCGAATCCTTTTCCCCACGCGGCCCAAGCCCAATGGTCTTGAGGTTGGACTATTTTTTAGTTAATCGTTATTCGGTGCTATCAGTTTTACCACGATTTGTGTTGAGTCCGCATGGTCTTGAGGTTTCCTTCTGCCACTAGTAGTTATCTTAATCGTCACTAGGAATTGTTATTATTTAATCGTTAATCTTTGTCGGTGAAGGTTTGTCCGTGTTTGACACTAGCGTCTTGCACTTGGCAGATGGCAACTTGGTATTGCCATGGGTGAAGACGTGAAGTGAAGGTAAAAACGTGTGTCTGTGTGACCGTCAATTTTATTTGTGAATGTGTCATTTGCACTTGCAACTAAATTATGATGATTAAGTATCTCACAATGGCGAATGCCTCAAATTTAATTATTTATTTTTCCGGTTATAATTTTATGCCAAATTATATGATGTTTGAGGGTTTCTTTGTGATTCTATATATTTCGGGTAGAACGGGATTACCGAACCCGAATTTGGAGGTACCAAATTACGGGTAATAGATTTTCCATGCTGGCTGGTTTCGGAGCAGATTCTATTACCGAACTTTTAAAACCCGAATTACCCGACCCGATCGGATCAAGGTAACCCGAACGGCCAGGGTGAATCCTGGCACCGCCCGCGCGCCGCGCGCCGTGGGTCCGTGTCCGTGACGCGGGGAAGTTGGAAAAAACTGACCTCAGGTCTGACATTGATTGAAACCGTGTGGTGCCATGTGGCTTCATGCATCATCGCGTCCACGCGTGGCGGTGCTGATGATCACTCACAAGGAGCCATTGATACTGTACAATTGTGGAGACCAGGAGAGCAAGAACTGGAATCATGGGAATCAATAGCTAGCCAGTCAAGTGTTTTCCTGGTTTAGTGATTACGCCAACTAGGAGCTGAATTGGTTACTTATCTATCTCTGTTTTTTAGTCTCGAATACGTAAAATGTTTGCGCATCTTTTATATTAAGCAAAGAGAGAAAAAAGTTTACAACAACGCGCCACAAATGACGCTCTAGAGGGGAAAAGTTATACAATCAATTTTTCCCACCCTAGTAGAAGGATATTAGGGCCGCTATTACTAAGCTAGCGGTCAATAGACATTTCCGACTATCAGATTGCGCCGGCTAGCGCGGCGCCCTCGATTTGCTACGGCGTCACACGTGAGGATCCGCCTTGTGAGAGGGGTTGGGATCCAACCCTAAAGCTCCCCAGTACCTCGCTTCTTAATTTAGCAATGTCCCTGCCAAATATCTCACCCTGACCAAGAATAAGACGGGAATGGGAGCGACGATCCTCTTGCTGCGGTGCAGCAACAATGGCAATCGGCGACTACATCGGGAAGAAAATTTCAGAACGGCGGCGACACCCCTGGCGCATCACCTTCCCCTGTGAACCGCTTCATCCTCGCGGTAAAAGTCGGCCGATAAAGGCGACCGCATCCACACGTGTGAGGTCCCATGGTATCCACGCCGTCTTGATCTTCGGGGCAGCGGCGCACTTGGTTCCGCTTTGCATCGGTCCAAAGCGGGTGGCCACTCCAAACTGTCCACCATGGCCGCCTCAACGCCCGTTGGTTCGTCGAACACTTCAGCCGTGTTGGCATCTATCTATGTTTTGAGAAGCGGATCATAAGCTTACAGCTAACTTAGACACAAGAGTTTGTTAGATACCTACTGGTTGAGAGACGGGTTGTAAAAATCGTTACAGCCAACCAACTATATTTGCCATGGTGACTGCTATATGTCCACAAAGACACAAATTTTCGTCTCTAGCCCTTAATTTTATGTCATGTCACTATGAAATCATACGTAACACTCATTCGATTTGAATTTGCTCTCTACGGTTACAAATAATTGACACATTGACGTTGACTGGTCTTAAATGTCGTATTTTTTTTTTTTTACCATTATTTTCTTCTAGATAGAGTATATATTCTTGAAACCTTTGAAATATGACGCCATTCTTCACTAGAGTTTCAATCTTGTCAAATAACATGACATTGTGATAGACAAAATTGGTGGCATTGTATGAATTGTACGAGGAGAAAGAAGAGTCGGGTTTCACCAGGCTATATGAAACTAGATTGAGACTCCATCGAGAGCAATATGTTTCATCTCTAGGCCTTTTGCTCTCAACATCATCGTGAAACTATTAGATGATTTTGGCTATCCTAGGTCCTAGGATAACAACACGGACATCTAGAAATGACGTAGCTTGGAAATCACGGAAATGAAACTCTCCATTAAGATTGTGTGAAGAGGTTTTACATGCACTTTAAATACGCATCAACGTATATACTACTTTCTTTGTCAAATACACATAAGATTTGTGTATTGTCGTCTTAAGGTATAAAACATAGCTTTTTGCAACACATTGCCACAGGGAATGCAGCTATAGGTGGAAGTTGGACATCCATAGATTTTAGCAAGTAATAAACTAGAAATTTAAATTTTAATAGGAGAAAATAAATTTTTAGTTCATTTTTTAAATTAGAGTGTATCCATTTGGACATCCATGGACATCCTAACTGCCATGTAAATGCACCCACACATCGACCGATATACCTCATCACATACTTCTGAATTATATAAGACCAAATACTCCAAAAGTATATGTTTATAGTTTTATTATAAAATAAAAAAAGTTTTGACCAAATATATTTTTCTAACCGACAAGTTTCTTTTGAAGGGAGAGAATGTCATGCATGCATCATGATATTATTACGGGTCTATGACCAGAAAGTATTCGATTTCGCTACGTGCATTGGTGCCGTCCGGGAGGTCCCCGGTGACCGTGAAGGCGCCCGGGATCACGAATCCATAACGCGCCACCAGCCCACCACCGGCGGCCGCACTTCGCCACTGGATCACCGCCGGAAATGCCACACGTTTCTCACCTTGATGATGCGCAGGGCCTTCTCCCCCCCCTTCCCCCAACCCAACCCCTTTTAAAACGAACCCCGTGCTGAGCACTGACACGCTCGCCTTATTATAACCACACCGCCTGGCGCCACTACACACGTCACTCGCTCTCAAGTTTGTAGCACCGCAGGTCCGCGAGCAGGTCAAGAGATGGCCACGGCGACTTACCTCTCCTCCTTCCCGGCGGCGCCGTCGTCGTCGCGCACCCGCCTGCGGCGGCATACGACCAGGGCCACCGCGTCGGCGACGGACCGTCCGCGCGAGGTGGTGTCCCCGAAGCGCCGGCTCCCGCTGCGGAAGGTGCCGGGCGACTACGGCCCGCCGGTGCTGGGCGCGATCCGCGACCGGTTCGAGTACTTCTACGGGCCCGGCGGCCGGGACGGGTTCTTCACCTCTCGCGTGCGCGCGCACGGCTCCACCGTGGTGCGCCTCAACATGCCGCCGGGCCCGTTCGTGGCGCGCGACCCGCGCGTGGTGGCGCTCCTGGACGCCGCCTCCTTCCCCGTGCTCTTCGACACCTCGCTCGTCGACAAGACGGACCTCTTCACGGGCACCTTCATGCCCTCCACCGACCTCACCGGCGGCTACCGCGTGCTCTCGTACCTCGACCCCAGCGAGCCCAACCACGGGCCGCTCAAGACGCTCCTCTTCTACCTCCTGTCGCACCGCCGGCAGCACGTGATCCCCAAGTTCCGCGAGGTGTACGGCGAGCTCTTCGGGGTGATGGAGAACGAGCTGGCCAGGGTCGGCAAGGCCGACTTCGGCCACCACAACGACGCCGCCGCCTTCTCCTTCCTCTGCCAGGCGCTGCTGGGGCGCGACCCCGCCGAGTCGGCGCTCCAGGGCGACGGGCCCAAGCTGATCACCAAGTGGGTGCTGTTCCAGCTGAGCCCGCTGCTCAGCCTGGGCCTCCCCAAGCACGTCGAGGACTCCCTGCTCCACTCGTTCCGCCTCCCTCCGGCGCTGGTCAGGAAGGACTACGACCGGCTCGCCGACTTCTTCCGCGACGCGGCCAGGAGGGTGGTGGACGAGGGCGAGCGCCTCGGCATTGCGCGGGAGGAGGCGGTGCACAACATCCTGTTCGCCATGTGCTTCAACTCGTTCGGCGGCATGAAGATCCTGTTCCCGTCGCTCGTCAAGTGGCTGGGCCGCGCCGGCGCGCGCACGCACGGGCGGCTGGCGACGGAGGTGCGCGACGCCGCGCGCGCGCACGGCGGCGGCGAGGTGACCATGAAGGCGCTGGCGGAGATGCCGCTGGTGAAGTCGGCCGTGTACGAGGCGCTGCGGATCGAGCCCCCGTGGCGATGCAGTACGGGCGCGCCAAGCGGGACATGGTGGTGGAGAGCCACGACTACGGCTTCGAGGTGCGCGAGGGGAGATGCTCTTCGGCTACCAGCCCATGGCCACCAAGGACCCGCGCGTCTTCGCGCGCGCCGAGGACTACGTGCCGGACAGGTTCCTCGGGGAGGAAGGCGCGCGCCTGCTTCGCCACGTCGTCTGGTCCAACGGGCCCGAGACGGCGGCGCCCACGCTGCAGGACAAGCAGTGCGCCGGCAAGGACTTCGTCGTGCTCATCGCGCGCCTCCTCGTCGCCGAGCTCTTCCTCCGCTACGACTCCTTCGACGTCCAGGTCGGCGCCTCCACGCTGGGGTCGTCGGTGACCATCACCTCGCTCAAGAAAGCCACCTTCTGATGAAAGCTCTGAATCTCTCTCTGATCCACCACCCCGCCCGTCAAAGTCGCTGCACGCGGGCACGTGCACTACTTTTTTTTTTTTTTTACCCTACTAGTCCGTAGAATATACTCCTACTGCGTTGTCCTTTGTCTCTCCCCTACCCCTACTTTTTTTTTAGTGCTGTGCTACCGTGTGATCGTCAGCTATAACAAAATGTCTATTCTTAGCAAAAAATGAGAGAACATTTTTCCCCAGGGACCTTCGGTGTCTGGAGATTTGATGTCAGAAAACTTGCTTGCGATCGCTTCATTCTCAGGCCTGAGGGAGACATGAACCTACTTGTTCCTTATCCATGACGGATCCATCTAATGAACTCGAATGGACTGAGATACAAAGTAGGTGGACAGTGATGGCGAAGTACAATGTTCATCGTCTGCTATTAATCAGGCGGATGGGCTTGCATATTATTGGGAGAAGATTAACGCCAAACCTACCTACACTTCATTCTCTTGGGGTCCATGTCCATGGAGTGGATTAGATATTTATTGCATTATTATTGCTTTAAGCCTTCTATGACTGTTTATTGTATTGACAATGGCCACAAGAGCTGGTTTCTGAAAGCAGCCTGGTTGGAAACGTAAACCTTGCTTAATCGCTTGCTTGTAGCACCATTTCCCAGTTGATTTCTCCTGATCATGCACTGGCAATTGACAGAAGAAACGGGATGAAAAGTGACTGAACTGGCATTGGCCGGTGCTCCTTGATTTCAGCAATTTTCAGCCTGATCGATTGCACCTGCAGCTGCACGCTGGTTCAGATTTCAGAGGCCCACATTCTAAGCAGGAGATTTTGATGGTTCATATACCAACATGCAGCACAAGATTTCCGCAAATTTTAACCGCCGGAAAACGTTCGATTTGCCAAGATTGGGAAAAAGGCTCCTGCACTTAAATAAGGCATACTGTAGGGCGTTCATGTGATCACGAGTTTTCATCGACAGGACAGAGCAGCTTCGCCGACCGGCCACCCCTTGAAATAGGAGCAAGCAGCCATGTAGCAGGGCATGTAGCAGCAACACGTACAGGGCTTATAAAAGCGTAATTATTCCATACCATACCTTCGGGAGGCAGCTAAAATGAACAGGCAACCAGGCATCGCTAACGGAATTGCCTCACCAAACAAACCCACCTTTCAGTGGCAACTTTTCATAAAGGAGTACGCACTAGCAAAGATTCTTCCACCACATCAAAATCAACCAAACCAAAAGGGCAAACCGGCAGAGTAGAAGCTTGGAATTCCATGGTTAGAATAGAAATGACACATGATAAGCAACAAACGTGACCACCCTAGCAGACTTGAATTGACAAAGATCTGACTCTTAGCAGCCACAGTATCAGTTACAAAAATATTTCAATTCATGCATTCAAGGGTTAAGTATCATATTGCCTCGAGCAGTTCCACCCGTAAGTGTTAATTCATTACCAACTGGCCACAAACGTCTGCAACTCACCTTCCTGGTTACTTCCACACAGACGCCTGCAACTCACATTCCTGGATAGTTCTGGTACACGGACTAATCTCTAATGTAAGAGCTCAACATCCTCGATACTACTCAGCGTTTTCCATGATGGCAACTTCACACCTATAAAATTGAGAAGAAAGAATAACTTAATGAACCAACAGAACAAGTCACAAGACGGAATGTTGGGACCAACACACTTCGCTAAAAAAAAGTGGGAATGTAACTCCAAACTCTACTAACAGATAAAAGAACTTCAGTCGAAATCAGGGTCAACAGTCAGACAAACATTAGCTCAATAAAAATAACATGTGGCAGGCAACACCAAACTCTATAGACAGTAAACAAGTTATAGCTGAAATCATGGTCAATTGTTGTCAAGACTTGTATCAGAATTTTTCAAAACTAGGACAACTATAGTGGAATGATGAATCTAATTAACCCTGTTCACAGCCAATCATCTGTATTCACTCTCCAGATAATTGAGCTAGCATACCTACTCCACTTTAGAAGTTAAAATAAATAAATATTTGAGCACTTATGCTATCTGCTAGCACCACTACCAAAAAATTTTCGCATGCCAACTCTAAGATTTTCTAGAGTGGCCGTCAGTTATGCAAAAGGCATAGAAGATATGGAATGGCATCAGATTGCATCATAGATCAGCATCTTGATGCTGATCCAACTGCTGCTTTCCTTAATATTGAATCATGAATGATGTGCTATTGGACCACTCCAGTTGCCTTATTCATTATGGTAACATGTCACCATAGTATCATAACAGACATGGCCTTGAAACCCATTAAGATGCCTACTGCTAATGTGGATGTCACCCAACCCTACTGCTAATGTGGATGAAGTTGGTTACAATTATCAAATTTACGCAGTCCAATAGTCATTGGTAGCTGTTAATCTTCCACAAATAATTGTTCAGTTCCAGTGTAATTCAGAAATTTGTGAAAATAATTAGTCATTCTGTGCTAACACTATTCTATTAACTGAAATTTTATGCTTCCACGAAAGGATAGCTGCAAAATTTTGACAGAGGACTTGTAAAAAAAAAAACCATAATAGGAATACCATCTTTAAAAAAGAAGGCTCATTTTGGTATCTAGTTATCAATAACAATATTGCAAAAAGAATGTTCAATATATGCAGAATGTTTCAGTAAATCCCATGATGTAGAATACATAGCTCATTTTCATTCCTTTTTCTAACATAAAAAGTCATTGTGAGCCAAAGTCATCGAATGTAAGTGAATCATATAATTTGTAGCCAATGACAACACAGATAGACATTATGAAATATACAGCTCCTTTTTTCAATAACAAAATTGACTTACCAAGGCACAATTCAACACTAAAAAGATGGACATATCAGGTGGTGGTCCATAAACTGATTTCCATGACAAGGGAACGATCCACCCATTTGACCCATTTCCTGTATGCGCACAGAAAGATCCAATAAGAAGGCTACCCAAACATTTCTTATGATGACAGAATCCTAAAAAGAATCAAACTAAGGGGGCAATATAAAGGGGTAAAGCACCATGGTATTTTAATAGTCCGGCAACAGATGAGTAGATGGAAATACACTTTTTAGTATCTTTAGTGAATTCATTCAATCATCAAGAAAATAAGGGACTATGTGTTAATGTGGTATAGAAATGTACCATGGAATTTCTCAGGGTCATGACCTAGAAGTTTACATATTGCCTCAGCTAACTGGAAAGATTCTAGCATGTTGTCACCTTCTGAGCAGTAGCACAGTACACAAGAAACTTTCAAGCCTTTAGCCTATCACAAATAAAGAGATATTATAACAGACTCAAGTTTTGAAGCGATAAAGTCTTTTGAAGTTGAAAAAAAAAATCAGAAACCTTGCAGGCAGAGAATAGTGCTGCAAATGGCAGGCTCGCATAGTAATCATTTATTGTCATCTCATCAGTATCATTATCCATATCTTCTGAAAGAGCACCACCCTCAACTAGCCTAGCAAGATAACTCCAACGTTTCTGAGATGGATTGTAATCATCAAGCTTCTTCCACCCCAATTTCTCGTATTCTGGATCAGAACCATCTTCATTGCAACTTGAAAGGTAATACACCTGCATGTCACTACAATATAAAACATTGTTAACTAATGATATCAACATTGACAGAGAATCAATCCTATAAGAGAACTGCTGCAGTTAGACATTTTAGTTACCTGGATGCATCAATTACCCTCCTCTTTCCAGAATCTAAACTTGAAATAATGACAAGATGGTCCTTCCCAATGCTGCTTATGAAGTCAGCAACATTTTTTTGCAAATGAAACCATCATCCCCTATATTAGCAACGGAAAATTGATATAATCATGAAATAGTCAGGAATTGTTTGCACTGAGACCACAAAACTAAACTAAGGTACTAAAAAAACAATGCAACTTTCATTGGAAGTGCGGTAACTATGTTGCTTTCTTTGACAAAATCATGTTGAATCAAAGAATATAGATCTCCAAAAGAAATCACTTATGACCTATAAGTTTGCAAGTCACATGGTGTGAAGCTAACAACAAAAACAAATTAATGTCTTCATGTAATTTAAGAAAGCAAGATGGAATGTAGTTATCAAATACAGTGGCGCACTGGTGCTAATGCTGCATCTATTCTCCTTGTCCTAACCAAAAGGTATTTACACAAGAATGAAGTAAACAGGGTCCAATTATCACCGCACAACTAAAGGCTGAGATTAACGTACTGTAATAACTGGAGACCTTTGTTGAATGAAAGCCAGCCTATGAGATGTAGATTCATAAGCTGCCAAGAGAAAGAGAGAAAGACGGTTAGTCTAGATTGTGTATCAACATTACACACACTGACTGTAAGTATGTTTATAACTTAAGGTGTGAGTAGATTATTTAAACTAAAAAATAAATACAAAGGGTCTTTTGTACTCCAACTGGAACTCAGTAGGTTACTCGATCAGACAACTTGTTTGCACAGCAAAATTATTTGTGACGCCAGCAGAGCGTTAACACATTTCATCGAACAGTTGGTGCTCAGGGAATAAAGAGACAAACAGAAGGAACACAAGCAGCAAAGCTGAAACAGTACATCAAACATGAGGAAGCAATATCACAGGGGAACAACAAGGATCGAACACCCAACCTTCGAGAGCGAGTGCGAGGTCGCCGACGGCATCAGGGCCGAAGGCGTCGTTGCCGGCGCAGGGCAGCACGGAGGGCTCGTCGAGGTAGGCCACCCGCCTCGCCCTCGCCGAGGCTATCAGAAGGTCGACGGCGAGCTGCCCCACGTTGCCAATCGACAGCGCTGGCTGCGGCGGGTCATCGGAATAGCAAACGTAATCGCAGGGCATCAGTTAAAAACTAGTAAGAACTCGATTTAATTCCAGCAATAATCAGTGGGAGCTTGCAGCGTTAGGGTTTCAAACCATGATGAGCGTGGGGCAGGAAGGCGAAAACGATTCATCCTCGACTAGGGCGAACTCCATTCCGGCGGGCGGGTGGTGGGAGGACGGCGGTGCAGGGATCTCAGGCTCGGCCTTGTCGGATGAAAGCTCCTCCTGACTTGATCGAGAAGTTGAACAAGACGAGCAGAGCTCCGAGCAATAGGTATAGACTCGTTTCGCTCTTTCAGGCTAGGCTGGACCGGGCTG
>JADLZK010008622.1:0-11586 GCA_015847255.1 Hyparrhenia diplandra | reverse complement strand
TGAAGCTCGGGAAAAATTAATCCATATCACAAACTTGGCCGCCTATCCATAGACTCGGGCGACTTGGGTGTGTTTGGAGCCCCGAATTTGGGGCTGAATTTGGATGGATGTGATGGTATGCCACATCGCATAATCAGAAGACGCTTCGCTTTGTTAATGGTAAATATTATCCTACCACGGGCGTAATCCAGCCAAAAAGAATCGCCCTCGAATGTACATCTAAACCGTGCAATTATTTTAATTTTTACCTATATTTCGTGACTCCATACATTTTTGCCACGCAAAATGAATTGACGCGACAATTTAATCTTCTTTTGTAGATAAATGGAATTTGGGAGGAATTTAGGGTGCTAAACACACCCTTGGTGGCAGATGAGCATGACGTAGTTCTAAGGCAGTGCAGCAGCACTAGATCTTCTGCGCGGTGACAGCAGCAACAGACGACTAGCAACAGCTTGTTCTACTAAACTTCAGCACCACCTGCCTTTTGTTGCCTTGTTGGTGCTTGGAGTTTCGCTCGTTGTGGTATATAATATAGGACAGGTTGGAGCGGTCGTTTTAGCTACCGGGTTAATTTCATCTTTCTATAGTTCGATTATTTATTTAGTTTCATTCAGGTAGGCCGTAAGCAGTACAGGCGCGGTGAGGTTTCAGTCTCGTGGTATGTGATAAGTGAGTATATCCTACAATGTGGCTGATTATGACCGGCAAAATTAGCATTTTTCAACTATAGCCATACTTTACCATAATTATATCTTTGGTATGCCATATCTTCTTGCCTCCATTCTGCTCATTGGTAGATGCAGGCTAGTCCATTCAATCTAATTTTATCACACAAAAAATGCAGGAAAACGTAGCTCATTTTCAGCGCTACGCTTCTGCATGCATCACAACCCACTGAACATGATCGATATGCTTTCTGCCGGACTTGATTCGCACACAGCCTGACCTTGACCAACATAGCTGATGATTTGAGTGGAAAACTGTACCGGAGCAGTTCTCACTTTTGTTTTAGTTTAATTTTTATGGACAAAGGTATCATCAGTTTAGTATGTACTAAAAAACTCAGTTTCTGGGTTGACCATAAATGTGTTACTTTGTGTTTATAAACCTGAAAACATGACACTAAATATGTTCTCTATCCTTGCCTTGTTGAGACTAGTATATTGCCCGTATAACGCTAGCACGTAATATTTATAAAAAAAATAATTCTTAAACTAAAATAAGTCATCTATGTGTGTCCTTCAATATATAGATGTATAATCAATGCACCAAAGATGGCCTATCGAAAGCACTGACAAATGCAACTTACTATGCATAAAAAATATTTATGCTGCATTAGTACTAAATCGCGGACCAACCTCCTATTCTTCGGGCCCACTCGCACTGCCTTTGTCCCAAAGACCTCGGCCAAACCGTGCGTATGCACCCAATAACTTAAGAAGCTCTGTTTGTCATCGAAACCCCGACATACACCACTCATACCAGATCAACAAAGGAGTAGCTACAACATTACAACATTTGTTACAAAAATATAGATCGAAAAGTGGAAGAATAATAACATAAATTTTAAAAGATGAATAAGTTACATTTGAGTAAACTCAACTTAATTAATTTGGCGGAAGCCGAGTAGATTAGAAGACAACTGAGATCATGTCGTGGCCCACCGACATAACCCCCGACATTAAAGACGGGTCAACACCCAGCAACAAGGGTTAACAAACCCCGAGTGCGGGAGTACTCAACAAGACTTACCCCGACTAAAGAAAATAGGAGAAGACTCGGGAATGCCGGTCTTAGGAGTCAAGATAAGGCTTTAGCAAGAATCAAAGACTCTTTTGCGTAAAAAGCTTACTATAAGTGAATCCTTACTTTCAATATTTTAAATCGATTAGTAACTCTTATACTCTAGGTTATCCTATTCTAGAGCAAACATATCTTTCTTATGCCAACTTTCTTTCCTCAAAAAACATATTCCATCATTTACTACGTATGAATGGGCGTAAGAACGGTCTCCATATCCGAGAAGCAACGGCGATTCATGAACCGATTATACCCAAATTGGGGATCCCTAACCACACGACATATGTAGCACTTAAGCTTGCATATATCAACCCTCACTCGGTTAGTCCAAAACGGATTGGGTCCATCGCCACCCGAGAACACAAGTACTCCACCTCCCTACCCCGTCCTAATGACGGTTTGACCAAGAGGGTGGGTACATGCTACTCCCGCCATCTCCCACTCCCGGTCTTGCGGTTGTCCGTTCCTATTTGGCACACCCCCCAGATCGGGTTTACCGGGGCATGTGGCCGCTAGTTTGCCTCGACCCGGGGTGATCACCCGATCGACGTGCCATTGACCCAAACGGCCTCAAAGCAACTTATGCTCAAAAAGTCCCAACTTAACAATCCAAACAACGGACGGTCCTTAAACGACCAACACGGACAAGCACAATCCCGTATCCCGTAGGCTTTCAACCCACGTCCCGTCCGATCTCAAATTCATCACTACATCTCTTTCTTTTTCCCAAAAAAACAGTACCATCTTCTCAAATAAAACATTTTGATGAAAAAGCTTAACTAATTAAGCTGTGGCTAAACATCACTAAGCATTTTCGAAATGAAACAGGTTATCAAGGATGGTATTGAAATAAACAAGGATAGGAATGCGAAGAATTAGGTTATCACTCAACTCCTAATTACTTAATGCAACATAGCATAGACATAAGTTATATAAAGCTTTTAAAACATCAAGGAAGGGTTTAATGAAACCGGGGCTTGCCTTTTGTTGCGGAAAGTCGATTCCAAAACCGGATCACCAAAATTAATCTTGACCCCATCACCTCGGTGGATTCACCGCCTTCCAATCTCGATCATCACGAACCATATCACTCTCTCGTTTACTACATCGTAAATGATGATGCATGCTTTAGCATGATGAAGTATAAACATGATGCTTGGCGATGCATGAAATAATAAACACTTAAGTACAACTTTCCTTCACGATAAAGTTGCAACCCAACAAAACCAACTTGTTGAACTACTCTACAAGATATCATCACCATTGCCTAAGGAGTTCTCAAGGACCACTTGATTATGGTATGATCCAAGATTCACAAAACAACCCCAAAAGTCACACAAAAACCTAAATTATTTGACACTAAACAACTTATAACCCACATGAAATAATAGAGCTTAAGATAGAAAATAACTTAAACATGTCAAAACGACTCCAAACTTTTTATACAAGTAGGTCACATCATAAAATAGTACCAAATAAATTTTCATGATTTTTGAATAAATATTTTATTTTCTAAAAAATCATAGAAGATGCATTTTCAATTAAAATTTATATTTTTAAATCATGCAAAAACTATTCAAAACTCAAGTTTCAAAATTTTCATGGATACACATACTCATGGGAAGGCTCTACAAAATTTTTCAGAATTTTAGAAGCAATATTTGAATTTATATGAAAATAACAAAAAAATGATACTATTCACCATAAAAGAAATTCATAAAACAAAACATAAAAAGAAAAAAGGGTTCAGGTTGAATTTGGCCCGACATCGCGCGTGCCCAACAACTGGCGCCTCGCTACTATTCATGATGGTGGAATTTCTTTATTTGTTGAATCGGCCCATAGCATTCATGGCCCAACACTACTCATGATGGTAGGCCGGGTGGCTACGGTGCGGCACGCTCTTGTGGCCGCCGCACCGTGGGCGTGGCCACCGGCATAACCACCGGCGGTGGCAGCCTTGGCGGCGTGGCGGTCCCGGCAGCGACGCTGCGGTAGAGTGGAAAGGAAAAGGGCAAGAGAGAGGCGAGCTCACCGGAACACGGTCGCGACGGACGATGGTGAGACGGAGAGTGACCGAGGTGGGCTGCCGTCGGGCGATGCGGATGATGACGCGGCCTCGGGTTCACCGTTCGACGAGTTGGGGCTTTTGGGGAAAACAAAAAGGGTCGACCACGACCACGATGCGCAGGGGATGCGAAACGGGTGTTGGTGCAAGTCAAAACCCACCGGGGTGAAAGGACGGCGACGAAGCCCACGGCGAGATCCGGGACGGCGAGGGAAGACGAGCTTCGTGCTCGGGCTACGATGAACAAAAGGGCTTATGGCCGGCCGGCGGCCGCGTGGGAAGGTTGCGGTGCTGTTGGCGAAAAGAAACGGCGCGAACAAAGCTACGGCGGCGGCGAGCAACGAGCAACGACGGCGGCGACTCCTCCGCCGGCGGTTTTGAACGAGGAACGACGACGACGCTCGGCTATTTATAGTCAAGGGACGGGTAGACAGTGGCGAGGGCATTCTCGAAGCCGTCCACGACGTCGACCACGCTGACCGGGCCTTGGCGCCGGGCGGCCACCGACGCCGGGCGACCGGTATGGCGGTGAACAGGAATTCCCTATTTATTTGTAGCACCCAAACTTAACCTTTTCTCTCAAATTCATCAAATTCTCCTCAAATTTGAACTGAACTTGAAAAACTCCAAAAAGTGACTTAGGCTAATTTTTCAAGATCTACAATTTTCATAATTGGAAGATTTTCAAAATCAGCCTCTAAATATGACTTTTTGAAATGCAGTTCAAAATTTTGAAATTTGAATTCAAAATTACTTTTAAACCCATGTAACAACTTGAAAAACTTTGTACATGACTTTTGCTCATCTCAACAAGATCTACAAACTAACTTTTGAAAGTTTTTGCAAATTTTGCTTAGATTTTGAAATATGTTTTTTTTAATCAAAAGGGGACAAAACCCTAATTTTGGTATTTTCAAAATTACTCTAAATTTTTGAACTAAACTCAAAAACTCAAAATACCATCTTTGTTCAACTTTGAAAACTCTACAAAATTTCTTTAATAACCATACCCAAATTCTTTATAAATTTTGAATAAAAGAAAAGGGGTAAAAAGAAAGAATGGAATTTAGGGTTTTCGGAGTTCAATTCAAATTTGAATTTGATCCAATTTCAGATTCCCAACCTATACTATCCAACCATCATACAACAACACACGTAGGATCAAAACATAAAATAAACTTGATTTTGTCCAATCCATGACTTAACCGGTAAGTAACACCCGGTGGGTGTTACGGCCTTTCCCCTATCGAATCTCGCCCCGAGATTCGAACGAAAACGAGAAGGGGAGAGAACGATTAACAAATACAGATCTAAAAGCACACCTCAGAGAGAGAATACATGACTTTGAAAACTAAACTACTCAGATCTAGAACAACACAGCCTAAGAGCAAGGATGAACAACTAAGTTTAATCAAAAAAATGCCTCGATAAGCGAGGGCAATGAAGGAACAACGATAATGATTATCCGTAACATGGCAAAAGACCAACAGATCCGAAACAGGATCGTGAACACTGATCATTGCAAGCGCCAAGATGAAAAGCATCCCGAGAACAAAAACTTCAACGCACGCCATATCGTAGCTCTATGTCCATCCGCTCCTTCCTTCCGGCGCTGGGCTTTCCAATCTTCCTCACGACGAGATCCGGTGGAGAGAAACAACTCACGAGCTCTACTCGATCTGAAGATGGAAAGGGAAAGGGCGCGTAGGAAATTTTATAGCTTGGTGGGCGAGATGGGGCACAACACGCCGAGAAGTAGGCCGAGTGGAGGAGCATCACCGACGGCAAGCCGGACAAGATTGGCCATGGCATGCTTCTACCAAGGCCAACCAAGGTGGGAGAGAGGAAGAGGATGAGAGAAGTGGATTCGCTCTGCAAGGAGGCGTCGCGACAGTCGTTTCTAAAAGGCGAAGAAGGGGTCCCAGACGGGGACGAAGGCGAAGTCCGAGAGCCGACACGAGTGCAGGATAAAGGAGGGGCGCCAAGGCCGGTACGAGGACGTCTGTGGTTCTAAAGAAATAGTATACCAAAAAGTGTAAAGTTAGGTGGGCATAATTTTCCCACTAACATGCTAATTCTTAAGGATCAAGATATAGATGTGATCCCGGTATGAATTGGATGTATCGGCATGGGGTCAGCATCGATGTTTTGAATAGAACAATAAGGGTAAATATACCCGATAGCAATTCTCAACTTCCGATTCAACTCCCCATTCCTAAGAGGGTCGCTGAGAGAATACGTACTACATCCATTAAGGAGATAAAGGATATTCCAAAAGTTTGTGAATTTCCTGATGTGTTTCCGTAAGATTTACCCGTTTTACCGCCGCATTGAGATGTGGAGTTCGAAATGATCCAAAACCAGAACCGCCCCAATATCCGTGAGAGCATATAGAATGCCACCTCAAGAATTAGCGTAATTGAAAACCCAGCTTGCAAGAGTTATTGGACAAAGGTTTTATTCGACCCAGTTCATCACCTTGGGGTTGCCCCGCTATATTTGTGAAAAAGAAAGATCACACTTTGAGAATGTGTGTTGATTATCGCCCACCGAATGAAGTGACGATTAAAAACAAGTATCCTTTTGCCCCGCATTGATCTACCTTTTGATCAACTTGCCGGGAGCCAAGGTCTTCTCAAAGATTGATTTAAGATCGGGATATCATCGATTAAGATCGGACCTATAGATATTCCAAAGACCGCCTTTACTACCGGATATGGTTTATATGAGTATTTGGTGATGTCTTTTGATTAACCAATGCCCCAAAGACACTTCATGTACTTGATGAATACGGTATTCATGTCGAACTTGACAAGTTTGTAGTGGTATTCATTGATGATATATTGATATATTCTAAGAACAAAGAAGAGCATGCTGAGCACCTTCGAATTGTTCTGAAACGTCTAAGAGGTCATCATTTATATGCCAAGTTCAGTAAGTGTGAGTTTTGGTTAGAGAAGATACAATTCTTGGGTCATGTATTGTCAGCGGATGGAGTTTCAGTTGATCCAAGTAAAGTCAAGGATATTCTTAACTGGAAGCCCCCAACCACCGTGCATCAAGTCCGCAGCTTTCTTGAATGGCGGGTTATTACCGTCGGTTTATTTCGGATTTTTCAAAGGTAGCAAAGCCTATCACCGAAGTTGTTGAAGAACCAAACTAAGTTTGTCCGGTCACCGAATGTGAGAAAGCTTTTAAAATTCTCAAGAAAGCATTAACTATCGCACCATATTGGCTCAACCGTGATATTGAGAAGCCGCTTTGATGTCTATTGTGATGCTTCCGTATTGGCCTTGGTTGTGTACTTGATGCAAGAAAGAAGGGTTATTGCTTATGCCTCCAGACAACTTAAACGTCATGAAGAACATTATCCAACTCATGATTTAGAATTAGCAGCAGTTGTCCATGCACTGAAGATTTGGCGTCATTATTTACTGGGCAACACTTGTCATATCTATACTGATCACAAGAGTTTAAAATATATCTTCACCCAATCGACCTAATATGAGACAAAGAAGATGGTTGGAGTTGATAAAGGATTATGATTTGGAAGTGCATTACCATCCCGGTAAAAGCAAATATGGTTGCCGATGCACTTAGTCGGAAGACCCACCGCAATTGTCTTGAAGTAAGTTTAATGGACAAAACTTTATGTCAAGAAATGCAAAAGTTAAATTTGGAAATCATTGAACAGGGGAACTCTATCCAAAGATCACCGTGGGAATCAAATATCCGAGATCAAATTATTACCGCCGAGAGAAAATAAAGGTATATCACATATCAAAGAGAAAGTTAGAAGTGGAAAGCCATCTTATTTCGTAATTGATGAAGCGGATGTGTTATGGTTCAAGAATCGCCCGGTAGTACCAAAGGTTCCCGAGGGGCAATGGCGCCGAGGGGCGTGACGCCTTCCTCCACCGTCCCCTCCATTTCTTGTTCTATAAAACGCCGACGCCGCTTTTCCCCTTTCTTCCTTCTCCACCCACCGCCGGTCACCTTGCTCCGCCAAGTCACACCACCGCCACACCGCCGCCATTCTTCAAATTGGCCGCGCCATCATCTCCGCAGCTTCTTTGCGCTTCGAGCCATCTCAGCTCCTCGCATCGTCCGTCGGTTGCACGTGAGCCGCCGTCTTCTCACGGCCGGTGCACCGCCACGCCGCACCATCTCGTTGCCGCCAGTCGCCTCGGTGAGCCTCGTGTAAAACCATCTAGAGCTCTAGCGACGCCTTGAGATCGTGGTCATGATGCGCCGGTAGTATCTCTTTGCTCCTCAGACACGCCGAACGCCGGGTGCTGCCATCGGGAGCACCGCTTCGCCGCCGCCGCCGCCACCGCCACCGATCACCTCACCGCCTCGCTCTCGCCCAAACCGCGGCGCACCGCGACGGTGAGCTCCCGCCGCACTGCGTTATCCGTGGTCGTGAGCCGCGCCAGAGCCGCCGAACGCTTGCCGCGACGAGTTTCAGCCGCCCGCCGCGGCGTAGGCCGGCCACCGCGTAGGGTCGCTTAGGCTCACCTCAAACGAGGGCTCGGTTCCCCGATAAAGCCGGAAATGCCGGTGTCCCGGGCCGACGGAAAGCCCCGCTGGCCGCTGCCGCCGCCCGGCGCGAACGCCAGGCCGCCATGCCCGACGGTGATGGTGCCCCCCGATGCCTTAGGTGTAGAGTTTCGCATCATCGTGTCCGCGAGGTCAGGATCACGAGCTAAGCCGCCGCCGCCGAGACCTCACCGCCGGCGAGTTCTCGGCCAACCCAGCGGGCCGGGCCGCGCCGCGGCCGATCGGCTCGATTAGGCGATGCCGAGCAGAAGAAGTTAAGCCACACAAAGGTCTTTGAGCGGGTTAATGGGCTGAAACGCCCGAGGGTCCATTTTGTTTTAAAACTTGATTTATCAATTTCTTTTGTTTTGAATAGTACCCGATTTTGTAAATTTTGTATAAATTCAAGTTTAGCTTTAAAAATTCTGAAAATTTTTGTAGAAGCTTCTTATGAGTATATGAATCCATGAAAAAATTTGAAACTTTGATTTTGAGTAGTTTTTGCATGATTTAAAAATACAAATTTTAATTGAAAATGCATCTTCCATGATTTTTAGAAAATAAAATAGTTATTCAAAAAATCATGAAAATTTATTTGGTATTGTTTTATGATGTGTTCTACTTGTATAAAAAAGTTTGGAGTCGTTTTGACATGTTTAAGTTATTTTTCTATCTTAAGCTCTATTATTTCATGTGGGTTATAAGTTGTTTAGTGTCAAATAATTTAGGTTTTTGTGTGACTTTTGGGGTTGTTTTGTGAATCTTGGATCATACCATAATCAAGTGGTCCTTGAGAACTCCTTAGGCAATGGTGATGATATCTTGTAGAGTAGTTCAACAAGTTGGTTTTGTTGGGTTGCAACTTTATCGTGAAGGAAAGTTGTACTTAAGTGTTTATTATTTCATGCATCGCCAAGCATCATGTTTATACTTCATCATGCTAAAGCATGCATCATCATTTACGTGTAGTAAACGAGAGAGTGATATGGTTCGTGATGATCGAGATTGAAGAGATTGAATCCACGGAGGTGATGGGGTCAAGATTAATTTTGGTGATCCCGTTTTGGAATCGACTTTCCCTCGCAACAAAGGCAAGCCCGGTTTCATTAAACCCTTCCTTGATGTTTTAAAAGCTTTATATAACTTATGTCTATGCTATGTTGCATTAAGTAATTAGGAGTTGAGTGATAACCTAATTGCCGCATTCCTATCCTTGTTTATTTCAATACCATCCTTGATAACTTTGTTTCATTTCGAAAATGCTTAGTGATGTTTAGCCCCGCTTAATTAGTTAAGCTTTTTCATCAAAATGTTTTATTTGAGAAGATGGTACTGTTTTCGGAAAAAAAAAAGAGATGTAGTGATGAATTTGAGATCGACGGGACGTAGGTTGAAAGCCGTGGGATACCTAGCCGCGTTTGTCCCGTGTTGGTCGTTTAAGGACCGTCCCGTTGTTTGGATTGTGAAGTTCGGGACTTTTTGAACGCAAAGTTGCGCCCGAGGCCGTTTGGGTCAATATACGCCTCGATCGCGATCACCCCGTGTCGACGAAACTAATCGGCCACATGCCCCTAAGTGAAGCTCGATCTCGGGTGTGCCAAATCGAAACGGACAACCGCGACCGGGAGTGGAGAGATGGCGGGGGTAGCATGTACCCACCCTACCGGTCAAACTATCATTAGGGCGGGGTAGGGAGGTGGAGTACTGTGCTCTCGGTGGCGATGGACCCAAATCCGCTTTTAGACGGCCGAGTGAGGGTTGATATATGCAAGCTTAAGTGCTACATATGTCGTGTGGTTAGGGATCCCCACCGGGTATAATCGGTTCATGAATCGCCAGCTGCTTCTCGGGATATGGAGACCCGTTCTTACGCCCATTCATCGTAGTAAATGATAGAATATGTTTTTGAGAAAAGAAAGTTGGCATAAGAAAGATATGTTTGCTCTAGAATAGGATAACCTAGAGTATAAGAGTTACTAATCGATTTAAAAATATTGAAAGTAAGGATTCACTTATAGTAAGCTTTTACTCGCAAAAGAGTCTTTGATTCTTGCTAAAGCCTTACCTTGACTCCTAAGACCAGCATTCTCGAGTCTTCTCCTATTTTCTTTAGTCGGGTAAGTCTTGTTGAGTACTCCCGTACTCGGGGTTTGTTAACCCTTGTTGCGTGTGTTGACCCGTGCTGTTAATCGTGGTTATGTCGGTGGGCACGACATGATCCAGTTGTCTTCTAATCTACTCGGCTTCCAGAAATTAATTAAGTTGAGTTTACTCAAATGTAACTTATTCATCTTTAAAATTTATGTTATTATTCTTCCGCACTCGATCTATATTTTGTAACAAATGTTGTAATGTTGTAGCTACTCCTTTGTTGATCCTCGGTATGAGTGGTGTAATCGGGTTTCCGATGACACCCGACAAAGCTTTGTTATTGGGTGCATCCACGACAAATTGTCGAGGTCTTTGGGACAAAAGGCAGTGCGTGTGGGCCCAAGAATTAGAGGTTCTCATCACGCAATGGGTGTTATGACCTTTTCCCCTTATCGAATCTCGTCCCCGAGATTCGAACGAGAACGAGAAGGGGAGAGAACGATTAACAAATATAGATCTAAAAGCACACTCGAGAGAATACATGACTTTGAAAAACTAAACTACTCGGATCTAGAACAACACAAACTAAGAGCAAGGGCGAACAACTAAGCCTAATCAAACGCCTCGATAAGCGAGGGCAATGAAGGAACAACAGGATAATGATTATCCGAACATGGCAAAAGACCAACGATCCGGAAACAGATCAGTGAACACTCGATCATTGCAAGCGCCAAGATGAAAAGCATCCCGAGAACAAAAAACTTCGACGAAACGCCATATCGGGTAGCTCTATGTCCATCCGCTCCTTCCTTCCCGGCAGGGCTTTCCAATCTTCCTCACGGCAGATCCGTGGAGAGAAACAACTCACGAGCTCTACTCGATTCAAGATGGAAAGGGAAAGGGCGTGTAGGAAATTTTATAGCTTGGTGGGCGTAGATGGGGCACAACACGCCGAGAAAGTAGGCCGAGTGGAGGAGCATCACCGACGGTCGGACAAGATTGGCCATGGCATGCTTCTACCGCGCGAACCAAGGTGGGAGAGAGGGAAGAGGATGAGAGAAGTGGATTAGTCGGCAAGGAGGCGT
>JADLZK010008621.1:0-13483 GCA_015847255.1 Hyparrhenia diplandra | reverse complement strand
TTGCAGAAATTATACAAATACGGTGGAAATACAACCCAAAAGAAAAACTGCAGCGTATTCCTCTACATTTAGGGTACATTTAGCACTTAGGTCCCTCTCCTCCTTGTATAAATACCCCCACTCTCTCCCTCTCTCATAACCACTCAAAAGAGGCGCTACAAAGCACAAAGAAAGCAAGAGCGAGAGAGAGGTCTTCTACCTCTACCCTATTCTAATTCTAGAGTGAGAGGAAAGCTAGAAGGAAGCTTGGTTCCTTCTACCCAGAAATTGTCAGGCCCTGCCTCATTCCTTGCAGTTTCCTATGAGGAAGATTAGTGCGGAACTTGTGGGTACAGCCCGCTTTAATACCCTCTACAATCTACTTACGCAGCTTTGGTAGGCAGTTGTGTTCCTCTTTCGGTTTTATCACTTTCAAGTACATTATCTTAGCCGTTATAATCTTGCAGGATTGATAGTCATCTTTGGCGGTGCTCTAGTAAGAGGACCACGCCGGTTAGCCTTGATATCACACTAGAGTAATAATCATTGAGTACCAAGCGTGGTGTTAGGACTAGTGGTTGCCTATCTGGCACATCCCGCGGTTGAGGGTGGCGGCTGGAGTCGTGACAACCTTGTCCGTCTCTGTAATCCCCGCGTTGGTGTGGCGCGAATTGCGGACAACGTCCTTTGGCGTGGGCGGTGCGAAGTAAGGAGATAGCTGGGGCCGAGTGATCCACGCACGAAAGTGTCGACCCATAAAGATACCTCATTCCTCTTAGAAGCTTAACCTTGCCTAGGGTGAGACCGCGGTCGAGGAAGCCCTCTACACAACCGTCCACGAGTGTAGCCGATTGTTTTGAACCAAGAGAATACGGCTAACCGGCCAGTGAGATTGTCTTTGCAGCGTCCGGGGATCCGAGATGGTTGGTGTCGAGATGAGCTACAAGATGTATCTTTGGTTCGAGCTAGCGCCCGGCCCTAGTCAGTTGAGGTGAGTGAGCTGTGTATCCGCCGCGAGGTGCTTCGTAGTAGGGGAAGCCACAAGGCGAGAGAGGCGGAGCTCAAGTCTCGCGTCGATGATGCGTTGGGCTAGATTGCTAATGTTGTGTGAGGTTAGAGCATGATGCGTGTGCTTTGACTTCACCGCCTATTCTATGCGGGCACCCCTTTTATAGTCACAAGGGGCGGCGAGTACATGTCTGTAGGCATAGGAAATTGCACGGTGGTGCCTTGTACTTTCGAGCTGACGAAAAAGAGCATCCGTAGTTATGCGTCATGGAAAGGAGTAGCTCCTTTTTCACTGATCTTCAGGTGTCTCCTTGAAGCGTGGATCCCGGTACGATCACGTGCTGAGGGGCCATTGACCTCAGAGACCCTTGCTCTCAGAGGGATGCGTCGAGGGGTAATGCTGATGCGAGGGGTACGCTTGATGGTGACACTGGAGCGGTCATCGTACCCGCCGAGGTTTGCGGATAAAGTGGTTGCGGTGTTATCACGAGACCCCGGGATGAGTGCACGTGAGATGACATTCGATGGGGGTGGATTTGTCACGGTGCTATCGATAAGGTGTGAACAGCACTAAATAGTGTGTTCGGACGGTGGCGGCGGCATCCGCGGTAGGGAGTTTGACCACGGCGGGGCCCCTCACGGTGAGAGAATCGGGGGTGTCGAGGGTGCTCCAGCACTGCCGGTAGCGGACATCCCGCGCATCCTTGTTATCGCTGACGTTCTTGCAGTCAATGGGCCGCACGAAGATGCGCCCTGGCGAGGCGGTCTCGGGCGAACCGTCCCAATCCCGAGGAGGGTCGGGCGAGATCATTTGTTTCCCGCCCGTAGAGATCCGGTACCGGGATCTCTTTAGGATGGTTTGCTTGTCTTGATGAGTGCGCTAAAGGTGGATTATCTCCTTGATTGGTAGCGTTGAGGGGTGTCATTTATTTTTGGCACCCCGGTAGCCCAGAGCACTCGAGGAGGTGGGGTTACCCCTCTCGAGGAGGTTTTAGGCCCAGGGAGGAGCTCCTGGCGATTACTGGTGGCATCGGTGATTCAGGGGTGCGTGGCGGCGCACGTCGAGTGTAGCCCGAGAGCCATCGGGGAGGGCAAAAGTATCCTTCCAAGAGGCTTTTACGTGGAGAAGAGGCCCCTTCCATCATTCCTTCCAGCGATGCGTCCAGATTCGGTAGCCCGCCTGAGTAGTAAGGGTACATGTGGCGGCTTACGGCGGCGGCTACGAGCTTCAGAAGCGTGGAGCGGTCGCGTGATGTGTTCAAGTGGCGGATCGTTTTACGTTTTCCCGTTGGAAGGTAAAACACGCGTTCCTCCTTATACATGCCCTTGATGCTGCCCGGTTGTCTTTCCATCTTTTACGCTGCGATTCCGCGATCCCTCCTTAAGCTGCGCCTTCTTTCTCTCCACTGCTCCACGCGATGGAAGCGGATTCAGGCGGCGGCCGTCGTGCTTCCAACGCGCGTATCTCGCCGGGGAGGCCCGGCGAGTTTCTTACGCCCGTCCCGTCTCCGCCCGCCCGGCCGTGATCAGTAGCGTGGCTTTATTCTGCTGCGAGAAGGCCCGGTGCGATGCGCGAGTTCCCTGCGTCGCCTCCTCCTTCGAGACGCTAGCGATCATTTGCAAGAGCAGCGAGGAAGCGGCGAATCGTCGATCATTTTCCATCGGCGTCTGCGGGCCAGCCGAGATGGAACTCCACGCGCATCCAGCGTTCCGAACTTTCGAGACGACGCTTCGCCGTCGGTGAGTGTCTACCTTTTCTTTACTCAAGATGTCTTTCTGAGCTCTTTTTCTTGATCATTGTGTTTCCTTATTTCAGACACGCACCACGAGATTGACCGCGCTGAGGGCCCTGTATTTGCCCATCGTGGCGGCTAGCTGCCTCCACGATGGCGCAATATCCGCGTTAGCGATAGCCGGGATCGCACACGGCGTTGACCACCGCGGTGAGGGATTTCGCCAGCGTAGAAACCACGGCGTCGTCTGCGGGGGAGGTTCCCTACTACTCCACTGTGTAGCCCGCGCTTGCTTGTGAATTTCGCGTCGTCGACATCACCACCATCATCGCCGGAGGAAGAAGCGGCGATAGCGGCTGAGCGCGGCGGCGACGCACCCGAGCAGGGCGGTGGTCCCCTGCGGGAGGGTAGAGAAGACTGCGGCGGCACGCTGGTCTGACGAGGCATGTGTCTCGGTGTGCGAGGCGAAGGCGTTCCCTAGTAATCGTGTCCACCTCCTACCGCTTTTTCCTTTTTCACTCTTCACGTAGAGCTTTTGGAGTCCCTTTGTATGAGGGTATGTAAATGAACAAGAAGCTATTACAGTTAGCTCATCATTTGTTTGAAAAGAAGTTCTTTCTAGCGTATTTCTTTTTGTGATATGTCAGACATAAAAATTGGTTGGAGTCGCGTGGCGAGTGCACGCGGCGAGGTCTAACACACGAGGCCACTAGGGGTAGTGTTTGACTTCCGGGGTCTTTTATTACTTTATTGCCCGTCGGTACGCGTTTAGATCGTTCGAGGGCATACGCGCGGGATGCTCTCGAGGATGCGATGATGCTCGAGGTCTTTGCTTACCTTAGTAGCGGCCCTGCTCGAGAGGGTTTTTGGTTTCGCGTGGATTGATAGCCGCCGAGCCCTTCGCCTTGTGAATCCAGTCGAAGGGTATCGTGACTTTATATCGACCCTCGGTTATATCTCTTTTGCGAGAAGGAGGGTGTGGCCAAAGATAACTTACCCTCGATGGGCAAGGCTACCTTGATCCGGTGGTACATTAATGGAGTAATCAGAGTGGAGGCCCATGCCCCATTCGATAGGGGGTTGGCTCGCGTGGCCTTGCGAGCGTGCTCAACTAGAGTGCGCTTAGGTGTGTCAAGGGAGTCACCGGACCCATTCGATGGGATCCGAGGGCTCGGTGCCTCCCTGGTGGGATCTCGCTTACTTGGCCCTTGGCGTTGGATGCTTCAAAAAGGTGTCCGAGCCGCGGGCTCGGTGCTCATGACCATGTAGCGGACACACCCGCGCGATGCCCACGACTCACGGTGCTTAGGCGGCTCGCCGGAAAACCCACCGCGGGCCGCCGAACCCACGGGCTAGTAGCGGCGGGAGCCGGCATTTTGATGAGGAGGCAAGAGGTCACCGAGTCTCCGGATTGCCTTCCGAGGGGTCTCGCGGCTTCTCTAATCTTCCTTCCCTTCCTCATGTAGCAGCGTTACATACGAGGTAGCCCACGACCCCTTGCTCGTGCGTGAGAGCGATCGAGAGCACGCGTCTTTTTCACGACCTCCGGACTATCTCTCGCGAGAAGGAGGGTGGTCAAGGCAACCTACCTCAATGGGTGAGGCGCCTTGATCCGGTGAAGCTAATGTAGCGGGTAGTCAAGTGGAGGCCCATGCCCCATTCGAGTAGGGTTAGGCTGCGTGGCCTCGCTGGCACAACTAGAGTGCAGCTTAGGTGTGTCAAAGGGAGTCTGGATCCCATTCGATAGGACGAGGGCTTAGTGCCTCCCTCGATGGGATCTCTTGCTTGGCCGCCTGGCGTGACCTTGAGGGCGCTTCAAAGGGTGTCTCGAGCCCTAGGGCTCGGGGCCGGTAACCATTAGCCGGACACACCCGCCGATGCCCACGACTTTGGTGCCACGAGGTGGTACAGCCGAAACCCACGCGAGCCCAACCTTGAACCCGCGGACCATAGAGGCCGGGGAGCACAGGTTTTTAACGAGGAGTACGCCCTCGGTTGTCGCTTATCATTGCGCCCTAGACGTGGTAGTGGGGCCACCCCTCATCGAAGTAGGCCCGCGTGGGGCGGTGAGGAAAAAGTGGCCGCCGCGTCTCAGGAGTGGCAGGGTACATATCGCTTGCTGAGCCCGACACGAGCGAATTGATGGGGCCGAGGCGACTTACGATGTGGACACCCGGCTATGACCTCTTGTTATTCCTTCCACGAGGTCCCGTTTTGTTGATTTCTTTGTAGAGACTTGTGGCGGTCTTTTGCTGTCACATCCTTTGGTTTAGCACCTTGTCTCCCTACCGAAGCTCGGGGTCGAACTTGTTAGCCATGGTAGCGGCGCGGAAGTCGTCTGGTATTTGTCGAGTCGCGAAGGGTGAGCGTCACCGAGCCTCCTCGAGTTGGTGAAAGGCGTCCTCGCGCGCCGCCCCGGTTGTTGAGTGATGCGCCCGTGACCCTTGAGTACGCAGCCGTAGTTGAGGTCAGTGAGGCGGGGCGCCTTGGATCGTAGCGGGGAAAAGAAGGTCGTGAATCGCGTGAGCATGGCTTGGGTATTTGTCTTGCGCAGACTCAAATGACGAGGCGGCTTAGCCACCCACCTTTTCCAAAGCGGTTTTAGGTTTGTAGATCCTAAACTTCGGCCCATGCAAAAATCATCACCGTTGACCGCTTCGGCACGGCCATTCGTCACGGGGTGCGCGATGGCTGAAAAAGTCCACACAGTGTGGTAGCCAGCGGTAGCAGTTGAGGAACTGAGTGCGTGAAGTTGGTGTAGAGTGGTCGGTGAGATCGAGTTCGGGACCCGAAGCGATGGATGATGTCGGTGAAAGAGTAGGACCGTCACTACGACTTTCACGTTGGTAGCGGGCGGACCTCTATCCGCAGAGGAAACTTGTTGGCGGCGCGTGGAGGTGAGTGAAGCCCCGGGAGCTTTCTTGAAGGCTTTGACCATATCGAGACGCAAACCACGAGCGGCGAGTGGCCGGTATAGTCACGAAGAGCACAGGCGGGGAGGTGCGTCGCCCTAGAGTGTAGAGTGGCACCCTTGCATGTCCGCTACGATTGCCATGGCGTCGCGGCGTCGATGGGCCGATAAAAAGCCTACTGAAGGCCTTGCCAGCCGAGGGTCGAGGGGCAGCGTGGTGACCCGTAGTCCTCAGTGGATGTCTTCCAGATAGTTCCTTGCCATCGTTGGTGGAGATGCATCGTTGTAGGACCCCATCAAGCTTCTCTTGTATAGCTCTCAGCCGCCCGATGATAGCGAATGATTTTTGCTTTCGTCGCCCGCGAGTCACACAGCCTCCGGTCACGGGGGAAAGGACACCTAGTCGGGAACCAGTTGAGGTAATGGACTCTCCCCGGTCTCCGAGCCACGCGGTGTCAGCGAGGAGGACCCTTCATCAACTTGCATTGCCCCTGCCGGGGCTGGCGCTGGCGACTCCCTCTCGTACCAGCGGTCGAGGGGGGCATAAAGATCTACCGGTGGCCGAAGACGCCAGGCGGGGCCCGTGGTCGTCGGCACCCGATTGGCGAGCCGTCCCGGCGGCCTTGTTATCTTCCGCGCCCGCGTGCTTGAGCGCGAGCGTGGAACTTGTCTTCGAGCGGCCGGACCTCTGTCCCGTACGCCTCCATCTTGGGGTCGATAAGCGAGGACTTCATGACTTGATGCGACGGCAGTTAAGTCCCCTCGAACGCGGCGATTGATCGAGCTTCGAGGCGTCGCGCGGCCGGTGACCCGATTGCCGTGCTGCGCCCACGTGGCCCAAGGCGGGGAAATAGAGTCGGATCGTATACCTCATGTGGTGCCAGTGGGGCAAAAAGGAAGAAAGCGGGAGCGTGCACGCTCCGTCTTCATCGGCGATACGTAGAAGAACATGGTCCGGCATTCATGCGAAGCGCGGCGGCGGCTATGTGTTGCGGTCCATCGTACGCGATAAAGTCGGCTAGGACTTGTGATTTGATCGCCTTCCGAGGCGTGAAGGAGATTGTTTTCATGAGATCCACGGACCGCATGGCTACCCTCACACGAGGCCTGCGGGTTATGTAGGAATCTCTCAGGGAAAGGTCGATGCGATGGTAGCTGGGTGGCCGTCGAAGTAATCTGCCGCGGCTTTTACGTCGGGCTAGAACCCGCGGCGTAGATTAGCTTTTGGATGCGTGGATGGCGTACCTTGGTCATCCGAGAGAGTGCCCGGTGATGAAGTAGACCGGCCTCAGCGCGGGCAAAGTGTGGCCCTCTTCTTTCCTTTCCATGACCCACTTGCGGCGCTAGCGGCACAGGTGGTGGCGGCTACGATAGATCGGCAAAGGGTTCCTTTTACATTTGGTGGGGCGAGGGCGAGGGCGTTGGTGAGCAGCGCCTTGAGGCCGTTGAGTGCCGTATGCGGCCTCGGTACGTCCAGCGGCGTTAGAGTTTTGAGGGCCCGATACGAGGGCAGCCCTTTCGCCCGGCAGGGGAGATGAAGCGGCTCGGGCGCGAGGCACCCCATGACTTTGGACCTTTCAACATCCTGCTAGGCCCCTATGTTGGTAATGGCGGAGATTTTTCGGATTTGCCTCGATACGGCGCTTTAGAGGCGATGAAGCCCGGTAGCATCACGAGGACCCGAATACGCGCATTTTGAGGTTGAGCCTCACTCCCTTAGCGTGAAGGCGTCGAAGGCAATGGTCAAATCGTCAATGAGGTCGCGCGTTAAAATGCGGTTTTTACGGCGATATGCGTCGGCGTAGGCCTCTATGGTTTTGCCAATACGCTCACGAACCGCGTCTTTTGCATACGTTGGTATGCTGGCGCTGGCGTTTGGAGGTCAAATATGGCGCATGGTCATGTAGCAATACATGCGAGAAAGGGTGATAAAGGACGTCGCCAGCTGGTCGGACTCCTTCATCTTGATCGATGTGGTACCCGAGTATGCATCAAGAAAGGAAAGGGGTCTAGCGCACCCGCGCGGTGGATCCATATCCCCGATTGATCCCGAGGCAAAGGGTAGGGAACCGGGCATGCTTTATTTAAACCGTGTAGTCCACACATCCTCCACTTCCCACTCTTTTCCGCCCAACTAAGACCCGGGTTTGGCTAACCATTGGTGGTGGAAGACCTCCTTAATGAATCCGGCCTCTAGCGGCTTAAAATTTTCCAGATGACCTTAGCTCCCTCCTCGTCCAGTAGTCGTTGATTTACCGGTCTTGATCCCAAAGCGATATCCAGGGGTACTCACGGCGACGTCCCGCCCGGTATGCGGCATGTCCCGAGGACTCCCGCCTTGAGCTGTGTTCGCGTTAGCGTGGAAAGTCAGCGAAACGCTTTGCTTCCTATTCGGATCAAGCTTCCGTCGCGTGGTCGGCGTCTTGTGCGTCACGGCGTGTTGAAATTCCGGCGGGATCGCCGCAGTCTCTCCAGCGGATGGCATCGAGCTCACGGCATGGCGCTAGGGGTGAGGACGCCTCCTAGCGGGGGCGGTCGAGTCGGCGCTAGGAGCCCTCCGGACTGGCGAGCAGCCTCTGCCTTTCGGCGGCCTCGGCGTCCGAGTAGGCATGCTGAGTGCGAGGGCTGGCAGTGATGATCCCCTTTGGTCCCGACATCTTGCGAGTTTTGAGTGCGTATTATGGTTGGGGATGGCCGCCGAACTTGGCGTATCGCGGCCGACGGGGGCCCGGCGTGGTAAAGTTCGCGAAAGTCCACCACCCGAAGGTGAGGGTCTCTTTCACGAAATTGAGGGTGCGAAATAAACGGGGAAGGTTGATGCATCCGATAGGGCCTTACTGCGCTTGCACGGCGCGATCGCGGTGGAAAAGCGACATGGCGAGATTGGTAGTGACGTGATCCCGGGAGCGAGAGGGTGTCGGCGTAAAAGGATGTTGAGCTGCTCCCACCATCCGCCGAGCACTTTTGAGAGCACGGCGTTAGCGTGTGATCGAATTACGACGACGAGAGTACTTGTCGAGGGGGATGGGATGCGGGTCGAGTGGTAAGCGGTCGAAGGTGATGCGGCTTCGGACGGTCGAGTAGCGAGGCACGCGGATAATGACGGTGAAAACCTCCGCGGCGTTAGCGCTTCCTACGGCGTGCGTGAGGTTGAGTGCGAGACACCACCGTGAATCATGTAGATCCGCTACCCTCGGGGAAATATGCGTCCTTCTTCCCGATTACGCCCTTCTTCCTCGGGTGCCTTCTCTGTATGCGTCGTTGGTGGAGAGAGAAGGCGAGAGTAGTACTTCTTGAGGATGCTCGCGTGCGCCCAGAGGGTGTGCTTCCGCAGGCCTCCGGTGAAAAGATGCGGCTTGTTCGGCATCTAAAGTCGAAACTCCGGCCCGCCTCATGCTCTTTTTGTTTTGGCGGCGGCGAGCTTTCGGCTATATTGGCTTCGCGTTTCCCGGGTTGGCCTTAGGTTTTGCCTTTCTTCTTGGGGTCATGAGAATTCGTTCCTCGGCTTCGGCCTTCTCCTTGCCCTTGCCGTGGGGAAGATGGCGTCGGCGGCTTCTTCTCTCGAAGCAAACTTAGTAGCGATATCCGGTGGCTCGTTTACCATGAGTAAGTCTTAGCCCCGGCTTCTTGGCGAGCTCCTTGCAAGTCATCGAGAGATGAAAGGCGTTGATGGCGGCCGCGTCAAAGGCGTCGGAAGCTTCGGTGCGATGCTTTGGAGAAGCGTCGGATGAACTTCGCCGCGGGGTCCGGTGCACAGGGAGTACGTTTGCCGTACACCGAGGTCCATGAGGTTACCGAGGCGGATATACGTGCCACGGAAATTGCGGTGAATCCGTGCGAGATCTACCCGGCTCGATCACGGTTGAGAGGAAACGTTCGAGCGCGAGCTTCAGCGTAAGTCGATAAGAGCGAGGTGGGGTTGCGAATGATCACCAGCCTCATCAACACTCCCGGTTTGGCAAAACCCGGCCGATGAGTCGAGGAAAGCCAAGTCTCGGCCTGGTCTCCCCGGTGTACTTAGCAATGTTGGCGTTCTGCGGAGACGAGGAGGAGCAGGGCACTACGGATGGCTCGGCTGGAGCGGCGGGCCCGGCAGCCTGGGGGATTTCTCCTGCGGCGTGGGGATAGGCTTTGGTCCTCCTAGCTGTTCATGGCGCTCCCTCGGCGCGAGGTGGTAGCACGCGAGGCTTCCCCATGCGCGGTTCCATCGGTGCTTTCGTCGTCTGCGGGAGTTCTCTTAGTTAGGGTGCTCTTCGGCAGGAGCTGCACGCTTCTTCCTCGAGGCTGGGGTTGGCGGAGGCCTCGCGACGTGCGAGGATGCTTGTTGGCGCCCGGCGGAGAGGTCGTGGCCGCCCAGAAGGTCAAGCTTCGCTGGCGGCGGCCTGACTTCGACTAGCGTCTACATGCGTCAGCGCCCGCCTCGAGTCGAGCTCGAGCATCTATCGCGTGATATCATGGCGGTGGTGATATTACGGCTCGCCCTTTTTGAAGAGGTAGTCCATCATCGTTGGTGTCGTGGCGATCTAGTTGTGAACTGTCAAGCGCGTCGCGTGCCTTCCATCTGCGGCCCGGGCGCGTCGCTTCGACCGTGCTGGCGGACCAGCTCAAAGTAGGCCCGTTCTTCCTCGAGCTTGGCCTTCATTTCCGAAGTTGTCGCGAGGTGCACATCCCGCTTCGACGCGGCGAATGCGACAGGCCCGTCACGGGCGCAGGGGTACGCGGGTGTAGCAAGCCATAGCGGCCAGCCAGCGCCCGTCGGCGCCCGCTTTCGTTAGAGTTCCCTTCAAGGTGGAAGCACTTTCGTGGCGGAAGGTGCGCTATCGATTAGCCGTCATCGTCGTCGAGTCGAACCCGCGTCGGCGATGAGCCACCATGTAGCCTTGTATGTCGCGTGGCCTCCGAGTCCTAGAAGCCCGTCGGCGAAAAACCGTTGTCGAGGCGGCGTCGTTATGAAGGGCAGCCGCGGAGCGCATCCAGAATTAACCTCCATGGTTATGTACGCAGCCCTCTAGAGCGTCAGTGCTGCGGTGTTGCCGAAGCAGCGCCCGCGATAGTCTTAGCCCATGGCGGGCGTCGGACTTTCTGCGTCAGTGAGGAAGCGAGGCGGCAGGCCTGCCCTTGTCAGAGAACATGATGGCGTACCTTGAGCGAGGTCTCTAGACGGCGCTGGTTCGGCCTGGCCGTCGCGATGGGCTATTTGCATTACCCGCAGCGAACCTATGCCAGCGTGCCACCGCTTTACTGAGCTGGACCAGCGGCAACGGCGCAGGACCCGGTCTTGAGCCGAGTCGCGAGGACCTTTGTTGCCGTTTACGGGGCGTCCGGGAGGAGGACCATGTAGGTGCTCATTAGCCGAGCAGGTGGAACTCGGGCTCGAACGGATTCGCATTCAGGGGCCAAAAGGGAGGGGCCGATGGTGCGTCGTCACCCATCGAGCGAGTGGGAGAAGTGCTTGGCGCACGGCCCCTACGGCATGCGCAAGTGTCGGTGTTTTTGAGCGGGGATACGAGCTAACGGCAGTGATTGTCTTTGCGTCCCAAGATGCGGATGGTTGGTGCGAGATGACACAAGATGTATCTTGGATTCGAATAGCGGCCCTAGTCGATTGAGGTGGTATTTGTGTATCCCGCTCACGAGGTGCTTCGTAGTAGGGAAATACAAAATTTGGCGAGAGAGTAGGGACCCCTCAAGTCTCGGTCGCGTGATGTCGTAGAGCTGAATTGCTAATGTGGGTGTGAGGAGTCGAGGCGTGTGCGTGTGCTTCGACTTCACTTGCCTATTCTATGCGGGCACCCCTTTTTATAGTCACAAGGAGGCGGCGAGTACATGTCCTCTGAAAAGCGTAGGAAATTGCACGGCGATTGCCTTGTACTTTCGAGCTGCGAAAAAGAGCATCCGTAGTGTATGCGTGCGTGGAAGGAGAACGTCGCTTCTCACGATCTTGAGTGTCTCGCGAAAAGCATGGATCGATGCGATCTATGCAGGGGCCCGACTGACCTCAGAGACCCTTGCTCTCGAGGGGATCGTCGGCGGGGTAATGCGGTGCGAGGGTACCGCCGGTGATGGTGACACAGGCTGTCAAATAGCGTACGCGAGAGGTTTTACCATCGCCAGCTCGATGTTATCGAGACACCGGGATAAGGCTTGCGTCGAGATGACGCGATACTGGTGGGGTGGTTGGTTGTCCGCGGTGCTTTCGGTCAAAGGTGTGAAACGGCCGCCGGTGTGTTTGGGGATGGTACGGCGGCGTCACGCGGTAGGATTTGACCGCAGCGGGGGCTCGCTGGCGAGAGAATCCAGGGTGTCGAGTGCGCTTTCCGGCTTTGTGCGAAGCATGAGACATCCCACCCGTCCTTGTTGTCAGCGGCCGTTCTTGCGAGGGCAATGGTGCGTCGAGAGGTACTGCTGGCGAGCGGTCGCGAGCAAACGCTGCCAATCCGAAGGGGGTCGAGCCGGTCATTTGTTTCCACGCGCTTGAGCGATCCTAGGCACCGGTATCTCTTTAGGATGGTTTTGCTTGTCTTGATGATGCGGCGAGGGTGGATTATCTCCTTGATTGAGTGCGTGTCGAGGGGTCAGTATTTTGGCGCGACGAGATAAAATCTACGATACCACCGAATACCCTTACGGGTGAAGTGCTACAGCGTGATTACTTTCGCGTCGCGGCTTGCGGAACTTTGCTTCTTTAGGCTAAGAAACACCAACAAGCAATTTTGCGGCGCCGTTCGCACGTCGTTGCGGTTGTGCAGTAGTTTTATTTCGGACCTAGTGGAAGCCCGTGTGCCTTGTAGTCGTCACAATTTTATACACTATGGAGCAACCTACCCTACAAACGCGCCACTCCCTAAGGCAGAGCTCTTTAGAACCTGCCAGTCACCGAAGCCAATCACGGCTTCAAGTTATGAGCTCCGCCACGGCTTTATAGCCATGGAGTTTGAGGCCCAAAGCCTCGAGGGCTTGGAAAATATGAAAAACCATACTATCACCTAAGAGGGAGTTTGAGCAGCTGCGTAGCGTGCCTAACAATTAGCGGGCATGACACATGACACATTCGCGATGAAGCCCATTTTCGATTCTCTCTCCGGAAGGCGAAACTTGATAGTACGCACACTAGCGTAGGGTTGGTAAATGGAGAATGGGAAGAAGCGTAGAAATGGAGTGCGTCTCCCGCGTTCTATCGCTTTATCGAGAATCGCGGCCTACTGCGGCAAGAGGTACGCTCATCTTCCAGCAAATAGAGAGAGTGCGAAACGCATAAAATTTGCGAGCCTAGGACCATTTTTCCACTCTTACGAGATCGCGGCCCGAGATCACGTCCATCCCAAACCATAGTAGCACTACGGCATTTTTGGCTAGAGAAGCTTGGATAGAAGCGGCTGCCCCTCGCGCGCGCGCTAGCTAGCACGGAGGTGCGTTCTCGCATAGAACCCCAGTGGAAGGAAGCTCTCCTATACATACATGCATTGCTTGAGAATACTCGCTGGAACCGCACGCGCACCCAAGCGAGTCCAAGAGAGGAATCTCTTCGGCTGACGCCGCGCAACACACCCATAGAGACCCTACGCCTGAACCAAAACCAAAGAAAGAGGAGTACTGCATGCGCATGAATCTCATTTTTGAAGGCCGATCCACCACAGAAGAATTTGGTAAAAGCGCTGCGAATTCACGAATGCTGGAAGAAACCACCAGCCCTGTCAATCTAAGGAACCCCTTGAGCGAACTTTTTCTCCAAAGAGTCCCATTAGAAGGGAGTTGGCGTACTACATCATAATGAAACACTGAGTGGTTGCAAGAAGGGAAAAGAAGAATCGTCTGAAGAAATTTGGATAACTTGTCCCTCTACACCTCTCTA